>CAWUFW010019553.1:0-182062 GCA_963921515.1 Calotriton arnoldi
ACACCATCCCCAGCAGGACCCCCTATACTGCACGAACACCACTGCACTGCCCTAAACCCTGAAACACTACCCCCAGAAAGACCCCCTACACTGCTCGAACACCACTGCACTGCCCTAAAACCTGAAACATCACCGCCAGCAAGACCCCCTACACTGCCCGAACACCACTGCCCTAAACCCTGAAACACCACCCCCAGCAAGACCCCCTACACTGCCCGAACACCACTGCACTGCCCTAAACCCTGAAACACCAGCCCCAGCACGACCCCCTACACTGCCCGAACACCACTGCACTACCCTAAACCCTGAAACACCACCCCCTGCACGACCCCCTACACTGCCCGAACACCACTGTACTGCCTTAAACCCTGAAACCCCACCCCCAGCATGACCCCCTACACTGCCAGAACACCACTGCACTGCCTTAAACCCTGAAACACCACCCCCTGCACGACCCCCTACACTGCCCGAACACTACTGCACTGCCCTAAACCCTGAAACACCACCCCCAGCACGACCCCCTACACTGCACAAACACCACTGCACCGCCCTAAATCATGAAACACTACCCCCAGCAAGACCCCCTACACTGCCCGAACACCACTGCACTGCCCTAAACCCTGAATCACCCCCAGCAAGACCCCCTACACTGCCCGAACACCACTGCCCTAAACCCTGAAACACCACCCCCAGCAAGACCCCCTACACTTTCCGAACACCACTGCACTGCCCTAAACCCTGAAACACCACCCCCAGCAAGACCCCCTACACTGCCCGAACACCACTGCAATGCCCTAAACCCTGAAACACCACCCCCAGCACAACCCCCTACACTGCCCGAACACCACTGCTCTGCCCTAAACCCTGAAACACCAGCCCCAGCACAACCCCGTACACTGCCCGAACACCACTGCACTGCCCTAAACCCTGAAACACCAGCCCCAGCACGACCGCCTACACTGCCCGAAAACTACTGCACTGCCCTAAACCCTGAAACACCACCCCCAGCAAGACTACCTACACTGGCCGAACACCACTGCACTGCCCTAAACCCTGAAACACCACCCCCTGCAACACCCCCTACACTGCCCAAACACTACTGCACTGCCCTAAACCCTGAAACACCACCACTCAGCACGACACCCTACACTGCCCGAACACCACTGCACTGCCCTAAACCCTGAAACACCACCCCAGCATGACCCCCTACACTGCCCGAACACCACTGCACTAAACCCTGAAACACCACCCCCTGCACGACCCCCTACACTGCCGGAACACCACTGCACTGCCCTAAACCCTGAAACACCACCCCCAGCACGACCCCCTACACTGCCCTAACACCACTGCACTGCCCTAAACCCTGAAACATCACCCCCAGCACAACCCCCTACACTGCCTGAGCACCAATGCTCTGCCCTAAACCCTGAAACACTAGTCCCAGCACGACCCCCTACACTGCCTGAACACCACTGCACTGCCCTAAACCCTGAAACACCACCCCCAGCACGACCCCCTACACTGCCCGAACACGACTGCACTGCCCTAAACCCTGAAACACCAGCCCCAGCAAGACCCCCTACACTGCCAGAACACCACTGCATTGCCCTAGACTCTGAAACACCAGCCCCAGCAAGACCCCCTACACTGCCCGAACACCACTGCACTGCCCTAAACCCTGAAACACCAGCCCCAGCATGACCCCCTACACTGCCCGAACACCACTGCACTGCCCTACACCCTGAAACACCACCTCCAGCACGACCCCCTACACTGCCCGAACACCACTGCACTGCCCTAAACCCTGAAACACCAGCCCCAGCACGACCCCGTACACTGCCCGCACACCACTGCACTGCCCTAAACCCTGAAACACCAGCCCCAGCACGACCGCCTACACTGCCCTAACACCACTGCACTGCCCTAAACCCTGAAACACCAGCCCCAGCACGACCGCCTACACTGCCCGAAAACTACTGCACTGCCCTAAACCCTGAAACACCACCCCCAGCAAGACTACCTACACTGGCCGAACACCACTGAACTGCCCTAAACCCTGAAACACCACCCCCTGCACGACCCCCTACACTGCCCAAACACTACTGCACTGCACTAAACCCTGAAACACCACCCCTCAGCATGACACCCTACACTGCCCAAACACCACTGCACTGCCCTAAACCCTGAAACACCACCCCAGCATGACCCCCTACACTGCCCGAACATCACTGCACTAAACCCTGAAACACCAACCCCTGCACGACCCCCTACACTGCCCGAACACCACTGCACTGCCCTAAACCCTGAAACACCACCCCCAGCATGACCCTTTTTACTGCTTGAACACCACTGCACTGCCCCAAACCCTGAAACACCACCCCCAGCATGACTCCCTACACTGCCCGAACACCACTGCCCTAAACCCTGAAACACCACCCCTGCACGACCCCCTACACTGCCCGAACACCACTGCACTGCCCTTAACTCTGAAACACCACCCCCTGCATGACCCCCTACACTGCCCGAACTCCACTGCACTGCCCTAAACCCTGAAACACCACCCCCAGCACGACCCCCTACACTGCCCGAACACCACTGCACTGCCCTATACCTTAAAACACCACCCCCAGCACGACCCCCTACACTGTCCGAACACCACTGCACTGCCCTAAACCCTAGAACACTACCCCCAGCATGACCCCCTACACTACCCGAACACCACTGTACTACCCTAAACCCTAAAATACTCCCCCCAGCACGACCCCCTACACTACCCGAACACGACTGCACTGCCCTAAACCCTAAAACGCTCCCCCCTGCACGAACCCCTACACTACCCGAACACCACTGCACTGCCCTAAACCCTAAAACACTCCCCCCAGCACGACCCCCTACACTACCTAAACACCACTGCACTTCCCTAAACCCTAAAACACTACCCCCGCATGACCCCCTACACTACCCAAATACCAATGCACTACCCTAATCCCTAAAACACTACCCCCCGCACAACCCCCTACACTACCCAAAGACCACTGCCCTACCCTAAACTCTAAAACAATACCCCACACGACTCCCTACACTACCCAAAGACCACTGCACTACCCTGAAACCCTAAAAAACTACCCCCAGCACGAACCCCTACACTACCCAAACACCACTGCACTACCCTAAACCATAAAACACTACCCCCAGAAGTACCCCCTACGCTACCCAAACACCACTGCACTACCCTAAACCCTAAAACACTACCCCCAGCAGTACCCAAACACCATTGCACTACCCTAAACCCTACCCCCAGGAGTATCCCCTACACTACCCAAACACCACTGCACTACGCTAAACCCTAAAACACTAACCCCAGCACGACCCCCTACACTACCCAAACACCACTGTACTACCCTAAACCCTAAAACACTCCCCCCAGCACGACTCCCTACACTACCCAAACACCACTGCACTACCCTAAACCCTAAATCTACCCCCAGCATGACCCCCTACACTACACAAACACCACTGCACTACCCTAAACCCTAAAACACTACCCCCAGCACGACCCTCTTCACTACCTAAACACAACTGCACAATTTGTTACAGGCGTTGCAACGCAGGCCTGTGGTTCTTACTGGAAGTACCTGGTGGGCTAGTTGGGCCCCAGGGACTCTCAGGATTCAAGGTGACCTAATCCCCCAACTTAAAACGCGCCACGGGGCGCGTTTGCACAGTGGTGAAGGGAGGGGGCGGGGCCTCAGGTGACATGTGCGCAAATACGCCCTGTGGTGTGTTTTAAGTTGGGGAGTTAATTCCCTTTGAATCCTGGGGGCCAACTAGCCCACCAGGTACCTTCAGTAAGCACAACAGAGTTGCGTTGCAGAGAGGTGAAAAAAGGTGCGTGGCCTCGGAACGCCTCTCTGCAACTTAGCTCTGTGGTCCTAACTGTAGGTACCTGGGGGGCTAGTTGGGCCCCAGGGACCCTCAGGATTCAAGGGGACTTAATCCCGCAACTTAAAACGCGTCACGGGGCGCGTTTGCACACATGTCACCTCAGGCCCCCCCTCCCTTCACCACTGTGCAAACGCGCACTGGCTCTGGTTAGTCAGAGTCAGTTACCACCAGTACCCGTCTGAAAAAGTTGTGGGCACAGGATGATTTTGCAACAAGGCCTCTTTCTGCTCCTCTGTTGGTTCTTTCTGCACATCTTTTGCTTCTTTCTGTGCGTTTTTTCTTCTTTCTTCACATGTCCTACCTCTGTTGGCATAGTTAGAAACTAGCATTTAAAAAACCTTTGAAATTCACTTAAAAAATCATAGGTTTCAGGCACGTTATAGTTAGAAATTAGCATTTAAAAAACCTTTGAAATTCACTGAAAAAACCATAGGTTTCAGGCACGTTATAGTTTGAAATTAGCATTTAAAAAACCTTTGAAATTCACTGAAAAAACCATAGGTTTCAGGCACGTTATAGTTAGAAATTAGCATTTAAAAAACCTTTGAAATTCACTGAAAAAACCATAGGTTTCAGACACGTTATAGTTAGAAATTAGCATTTAAAAAACCTTTGAAATTCACTGAAAAAACCATAGGTTTTAGGGACAGTTATAGTTAGTTGGACATTGCACTCGTACAAAACCCGTGAAATTCCCCTGTTATAGTTAGTTCAGCTAACTATAACTCGCGCCCCCGCAATGCACTGCTGATGACGTCACATATTACATCACTCATGACATGGTCAGTGACATCACTGATGACATCACTGATGACATCTCAAATGACATCACTGATGACATCATCCATGTGATAATTTCATGCATCTTCTCACACCCTAATATAACTTTTGATACACCCACTCTAAATTACAGACTGTCATTCTCAAAACCATAGACACTCCAACACCAAAAACGACATACCCACTCACTGATTCTTAGGTCTACACACACATCCACTCACTCACCTGTACAGTCACTCATACTTACAGTCACTCAGTACAGGACTATCATATGCACTCATACACCTATATAAATACTCACACACCACCACTCATCCATAGAGGTACTCACACACCTAGTCAGTCATGCAAAAAATTAATCACACACCCATTTACTCACCTATACAGTTATACACACACCAGCTCACTTACTCATACAAATACTAGCACATTCTTACGCTCTTATACAATAACTGATACAAGCACACACGCATCCATACAGCCACTCTCACAATAACACACTCTCACTTATAGCCATTTAAATACTCTAACACACATATATACTGCCTTTTACATATGTAGTTACTCGCACATGTACCACTGAGATATACATTCACTCACTAACACACCCATACACACACTCACCCACCCAAGCAGTCCATCACAGATGCACTCTTGAAATCATGCACCCAGTGAATCACCCACTCACGCATCTATGTATAGAGTCACACACACCCCACCCACACAAACACTCAGGCAGCCATACAGATACTCAGAGAACCAATCAATAACCCATATAGACACTCATGTAGCTATTCGCAAATCCATGCATCCACTTACACACCAACAAACAGACGGATACAGACATTCACACAGTTTAGTCACTAACCCATGCATTCAGTAAGATACGTTTAATCACTCACTTGTAGTCAGTCACTCACGTACTAAATCATCCATTCAGACACTTATACACCCACTCATTCTTCAATACGCCTTTCCCTATATATATTAAACATATTTAAACTTTACAGAAACACACAGTCACTGGATGATGTCATCAGTGATGTCATCAGTGATGTCATTTGAGATGTCATCAGTGATGTCATCAGTGATGTCACTGACCATGTCATTAGTGATGTAATATGTGACGTCATCAGCAGTGCATTGCGGGGGCGCGAGTTATAGTTAGCTGAACTAACTATAACAGGGGAATTTCACGGGTGTTGTACGAGTGCAATGTCCAACTAACTATAACTGTCCCTAAAACCTATGGTTTTTTCAGTGAATTTCAAAGGTTTTTTAAATGCTAATTTCTAACTATAACGTGTCTGAAACCTGTGGTTTTTTCAGTGAATATATATATATATATATTTATTTATATCGCACATCCACTTCTACGCCTCAATGAAAGAAAACGCTGCACTCCAGTCTCCAAAAATTATAACCACTTGCCTTTATTCTCACGTAGCAAACACCTACGAGAGAGAGAGAGAGAGAAAGCGAGAGAGGGGGTATTGGTTCTGGGTGAGTGTTTTTGTTTATTTTCGGGAAAACAACGAAGCAATCAGAGTCCAGCACTCTTGTGGGTTACGTATCACTAATGCCATTATTCAATTGTACATCTTTGATAGTGTTAGACAAAGACTTTCTTGAAAAGTTTGGTTATCATGAGTTGTCCACATAACAGGTAGTTGAGGTAGTAGCCAATGAAATGGTTTCAGAGCCAGTTTGATATGATCAAATTTCTGATACTTTTAAGCACATCATGGAAGCTTTATTTTGGAGTGCTTAAAATCTATCTTTCACATTCTTTGGAAGCCCTGTGTACATCACAATACAGTAGTCTGTTGGAAAATGAAACACTGTGTCAGATTCAATTTAGTGGGGAATTTGTGGGAGTGGAAGGATTTTGAGGCAGAAAGGAAATTACATGCTGACCCCTTCAGCACAGCATTGCTTGGAGGGATGAAAGATAGGTCTGAGTCACAGATAATCTAGTGTATTTTCTGAAGATTCCTAAGATTAGATTTTTCATATTAGGTTTGTTTTGACAACAGAGACTTTCTCTCATGCAGTACTGTCTATTGTCAAGATACTCTATAATGTTGTAATGGACATCTGATTTTTTTCTCGAGGCATACACTGCACATATAAAATCGATTGGTCTACTAGCTGAGACAGGGGCCACATTTAACAACTCCACAAGAGTGAAAACAGGGAGGGGTTTTGGATAGCACAGTACAGGGTTCTGCAAGTGGAGAATACTGTCAAGTCCTTGTGCAGTACTTGAAAATGACCACAGAGGAATAAAATGATAACTTTTAGAGTGACTTTGGGCAAACCACTCTCTTAATCTCGAGAGCGGTATGTTATAAATAACAGTGTTGTATGCTCCGACAGATGACAAGGCATTCAAGGCTCCTTGCTGCCCTTCATCTGCTCTTTATTGGGTGTGATGATGTAAGCAAGGATTGATGCCATTCTAGGAGCTCAGAAACAGATTTAAGGTTAAGAAAGAGATTTAATGGGTGTAGGAACTGGGTTGCGACTAGGAGGCTACTACCCCCGTCTCCATAGATTTGAGGGTGGGGTAAACAGCAACAAAAAAATCTCCCACGCTACCCTCCAACCCTGTCTGCAGTTAATTGATACCACCTCGTACGGAGTTCCCCATGCCAATTTTTTTTTGTTTAGTTTGTGCTGAGTGAAAGGTCAGAAGCGGAACTCTAGGCAAAGAAATCGCTGTTGTTTCTCCAGCATAAGTTTCAGCAAACAGCACCCTGCAGGAACACCTATGGGACATTGTTCTGCTCCCCTCAAAAGTTACTGCACAGTTGTGCTCTGTTTGCACAGGGGTCAGAATTCTGAATTAGGAGGTATTTACTGCCCCTAGTAATTTTCAGCTGTGTCAAGGACCTCACTTTTCATTAGAATTTGGCAGGTCAAACGTGGCCGAATTTAATGGGGGGAGGGTAACATGACATGCAAATTTTAGTACGCTACGCACCAAAATCTGCATGTTATTCCCAAAAATCTCTGAATAGTTGCTATTTGCCATGCCCAATAAATTCACACACCACAGTATTCAATGTTATCAGGTGTGATAAATATTAGTACCTACCCCTCCGATGAAATAGGAATCAGGGCCTTGGAAGTGGCTTAAACTGTAGAACATCCTAAAAAATTAACTATTTTTATTCAGATCTGTCACCAAATACAAAATAACAAAAACAACAAAGGTTTTGGAATAGCTTGGCATCACAGCTTTATATAAAGAAGCCAGAAGTTCTCAGATGCTGCTTACACCAACATGCGGTACTACAAAGAAACATAATGGGCCTCATTATGATGTCAGGCAGAATCACTTCCTGGGACCCACCGACACCCGGTCGGCGGTCCCGACTGCCACATTAGGATGCGACAAACACTGTTCGGTTGCATTCCTGTATTTTACAATTGGAGCATGCATTCCGGCAGTAAACTGGCCATAATGCATGCTTCCATTGCAAAAGGGGAGGTGCGGTTCATCCCTGCACCCCGTTGCAGGCACCTAAAGGTGCCTGTCACAAGGTGCAGGGATCAACAGGGAGGCACCATAGGTGCCCCCTCAGCCTCCAACTGGAGGCCATGCACCCAAGGAGTTCCTGCTAGGGGCCCCCAAAGATGCTTTCCAACATTGTTTCCATGTCAGACAGGCCGGCATGGAAACCATGTCGGAAACCGTCATCGTAATCTCAAAGGAGGAAATGCCCGCCCTTGAGATCACTTGACATATTCAGACTGGCGGACGTACTCTCCGAGCCCATCGGAAGCCAGCCGGAATGACCGGTCGGATTCCTTTCTGACCGCCTCAATCAAAATGAGGTGGTCGGAAAGGAATCCGACCAGCACTTTACGATGCGGTTCGGAAGGCTCGAACTGACAGTCGGAGCCTTCAGAAATGCATCGTCATCGGGGCCATAGTATTTATCATGTTGCAGGTTGTTCCGTGTATGTTCTATATCATACCTGGCAATTTTCATTCATCAAAACACACAAGATGATGGACGGAATGCTGCACATTGGCAAACATTCACCCCCAGTCACAGATCTGGGTTTAATCCATCGTTATTTTGCTTCACCACGCCACCCCAGTTCAGACATAGCCATATGCAAATCAGTCTTGACCCTGTGCCTCATGGGAACAGTCCAGACCGAACTGCCAAGCCATGTCTTCCCTGGACCGGAATCAAGCATCCTAGGACCGGTTTCAGGCTATCAGCCTTCATCAGCCAGGATAGCTTGACTCCAGTGGCGTAGTGAGCACGGGACCCACGTCTGGGCATACCCTTCCCACTTAGGGCGAAATGCAAAACACACAAGATGATGGACGGAATGCTGCACATTGGCAAACATTCACCCCCAGTCACAGATCTGGGTTTAATCCATCGTTATTTTGCTTCACCACGCCACCCCAGTTCAGACATAGCCATATGCAAATCAGTCTTGACCCTGTGCCTCATGGGAACAGTCCAGACCGAACTGCCAAGCCATGTCTTCCCTGGACCGGAATCAAGCATCCTAGGACCGGTTTCAGGCTATCAGCCTTCATCAGCCAGGATAGCTTGACTCCAGTGGCGTAGTGAGCATGGGACCCACGTCTGGGCATACCCTTCCCACTTTAGGGCGAAATGCAAAACACACAAGATGATGGACGGAATGCTGCACATTGGCAAACATTCACCCCCAGTCACAGATCTGGGTTTAATCCATCGTTATTTTGCTTCACCACGCCACCCCAGTTCAGACATAGCCATATGCAAATCAGTCTTGACCCTGTGCCTCATGGGAACAGTCCAGACCGAACTGCCAAGCCATGTCTTCCCTGGACCGGAATCAAGCATCCTAGGACCGGTTTCAGGCTATCAGCCTTCATCAGCCAGGATAGCTTGACTCCAGTGGCGTAGTGAGCACGGGACCCACGTCTGGGCATACCCTTCCCACTTAGGGCGAAATGCAAAACACACAAGATGATGGACGGAATGCTGTACATTGGCAAACATTCACCCCCAGTCACAGATCTGGGTTTAATCCATCGTTAGTTTGCTTCACCACGCCACCCCAGTTCAGACAGCCATATGCAAATCAGTCTTGACCCTGTGCCTCATGGGAACAGTCCAGACCGAACTGCCAAGCCATGTCTTCCCTGGACCGGAATCAAGCATCCTAGGACCGGTTTCAGGCTACCAGCCTTCATCAGCCAGGATAGCTTGACTCCAGTGGCGTAGTGAGCACGGGACCGACGTCTGGGCTTACCCTTCCCACATAGGGCGAAATGCAAAACACACAAGATGATGGACGGAATGCTGCACATTGGCAAACATTCACCCCCAGTCACAGATCTGGGTTTAATCCATCGTTATTTTGCTTCACCATGCCACCCCCAGTTCAGACATAGCCATATGCAAATCAGTCTTGACCCTGTGCCTCATGGGAACAGTCCAGACCGAACTGCCAAGCCATGTCTTCCTGGACCGGAATCAAGCATCCTAGGACCGGTTTCAGTCTATCAGCCTTCATCAGCCAGGATAGCTTGACTCCAGTGGCGTAGTGAGCACGGGACCCACGTCTGGGCATACCCTTCCCACTTAGGGCGAAATGCAAAACACACAAGATGATGGACGGAATGCTGCACATTGGCAAACATTCACCCCCAGTCACAGATCTGGGTTTAATCCATCGTTATTTTGCTTCACCACGCCACCCCAGTTCAGACATAGCCATATGCAAATCAGTCTTGACCCTGTGCCTCATGGGAACAGTCCAGACCGAACTGCCAAGCCATGTCTTCCCTGGACCGGAATCAAGCATCCTAGGACCGGTTTCAGGCTATCAGCCTTCATCAGCCAGGATAGCTTGACTCCAGTGGCGTAGTGAGCACGGGACCCACGTCTGGGCATACCCTTCCCACTTAGGGCGAAATGCAAAACACACAAGATGATGGACGGAATGCTGCACATTGGCAAACATTCACCCCCAGTCACAGATCTGGGTTTAATCCATCGTTATTTTGCTTCACCACGCCACCCCAGTTCAGACATAGCCATATGCAAATCAGTCTTGACCCAGTGCCTCATGGGAACAGTCCAGACCGAACTGCCAAGCCATGTCTTCCCTGGACCGGAATCAAGCATCCTAGGACCGGTTTCAGGCTATCAGCCTTCATCAGCCAGGATAGCTTGACTCCAGTGGCGTAGTGAGCACGGTACCCACGTCTGGGCTTACCCTTCCCACATAGGGCAAAATGCAAAACACACAAGATGATGGACGGAATGCTGCACATTGGCAAACATTCACCCCCAGTCACAGATCTGGGTTTAATCCATCGTTATTTTGCTTCACCACGCCACTCCCAGTTCAGACATAGCCATATGCAAATCAGTCTTGACCCTGTGCCTCATGGGAACAGTCCAGACCGAACTGCCAAGCCATGTCTTCCCTGGACCGGAATCAAGCATCCTAGGACCGGTTTCAGTCTATCAGCCTTCATCAGCCAGAATAGCTTGACTCCAGTGGCGTAGTGAGCACGGGACCCACGTCTGGGCATACCCTTCCCACTTAGGGCGAAATGCAAAACACACAAGATGATGGACGGAATGCTGCACATTGGCAAACATTCACCCCCAGTCACAGATCTGGGTTTAATCCATCGTTATTTTGCTTCACCACGCCACCCCAGTTCAGACATAGCCATATGCAAATCAGTCTTGACCCTGTGCCTCATGGGAACAGTCCAGACCGAACTGCCAAGCCATGTCTTCCCTGGACCGGAATCAAGCATCCTAGGACCGGTTTCAGGCTATCAGCCTTCATCAGCCAGGATAGCTTGACTCCAGTGGCGTAGTGAGCACGGGACCCACGTCTGGGCATACCCTTCCCACTTAGGGCGAAATGCAAAACACACAAGATGATGGACGGAATGCTGCACATTGGCAAACATTCACTCCCAGTCACAGATCTGGGTTTAATCCATCGTTATTTTGCTTCACCACGCCACCCCAGTTCAGACATAGCCATATGCAAATCAGTCTTGACCCTGTGCCTCATGGGAACAGTCCAGACCGAACAGCCAAGCCATGTCTTCCCTGGACCGGAATCAAGCATCCTAGGACCGGTTTCAGGCTATCAGCCTTCATCAGCCAGGATAGCTTGACTCCAGTGGCGTAGTGAGCACGGGACCCACGTCTGGGCATACCCTTCCCACTTAGGGCGAAATGTAAAACACACAAGATGATGGACGGAATGCTGCACATTGGCAAACATTCACCCCCAGTCACAGATCTGGGTTTAATCCATCGCTATTTTGCTTCACCACGCCATCCCAGTTCAGACATAGCCATATGCAAATCAGTCTTGACTCTGTGCTCATGGGAACAGTCCAGACCGAACTGCCAAGCCATGTCTTCCTGACCGGAATCAAGCATCCTAGGACCGGTTTCAGGCTATCAGCCTTCATCAGCCAGGATAGCTTGACTCCAGTGGCGTAGTGAGCACGGGACCCACGTCTGGGCATACCCTTCCCACTGTGACTGGGGGTGAATGTTTTGCCAATGTGCAACATTCCGTCCATCATCTTGTGTGTTTTGCTGTTCGCCCTATGTGGGAGGGGTATGCCCAGACGTGGGTCCCGTGCTCACTACGCCACTGGAGTCAAGCTATCCTGGCTGATGACGGCTGATAGCCAGAAACCGGTCCTAGGATGCTTGATTCCGGTCCAGGGAAGACGTGGCTTGGCAGTTCAGGCTGGACTGTTCCCATGAGGCACAGGGTCAAGACTGATTTGCATATGGCCATGTCTGAACTGGGGTGGCGTGGTGAGCAAAATAACGATGGATTAAACCCAGATCTGTGACTGGGGGTGAATGTTTTGCCAATGTGCAACATTCCGTCCATCATCTTGTGTGTTTTGTTAATTTTCATTCATCTTCATATCCGTTTATTCACTCATTTGCATCAAAGTCTCCACTTAAAAATTACAAGTCACATTTATGTTTCTATTTACTTTGTGGTTTCAGACTAAGCGGTACAAAGCCTGCCCAAAGTATTTGAGCACAATTTGAATGACCTTTCAACTTTATTGTCATGAATCATTTCGTTGTAATTACCTTTCCCAGAATTTTATTTTGAAGTGGGAATTTATGGATGGGGAAAACTTTGCTTGCGTATTTTGGGAGTTCTTGGGGCTTCTTTTCAGATAGTTTATAACCTGTGTCATTGAGAGGAGTTGATCAGTATGTTCATGTAGGTAAACAAGATAAGAACGAATTGTTCCATACAGAATATGGTTCCACAGGCTGGTTAGAATCTTTAGTTATAAAAACAAATTTGGTTAGCTCTTCCTCAGCCACGGGGTTCAAAGTGAGAAAGAAGGAGCATTTTGAGAGAGTGGGGAGGGATAGTGAGAGGATTCAATGTTGTTAAGTATTGAGTCCCTGTTTTTTGTCATTTTTTAATTGAAGAACTAAAGGAGGTTTAACAGTTTTGTGGTGTTGAGCATGGGATGTTTAATTAGAATTCAGAGTTGATTGCTACACTGTAGATATTACAAATTTCTCAGGTTTGAGTCCTCATTAATGCACTTCTAAATACCTCTCTCTGGGGTACAGGCAAAAAGGCTTGTGTCACTGTGTATGAATAATCTGCCACCAACCATCAGTGTCCTGTGGACTGGTGTGAGCCTTAGCCACCATCCACTTTGGTAGAAGTCTAATTTTGGAGCTCCCCCAGGCCATCAGAACCTTATGGTGTACTAGCGAGCTGCTAAAATCAAAGTGGAGCATCAAGCACCCCATTGGTCCTTAGGATGTTGGATTTAGTGACAGAAAACACAGGGTCAGCCAGAAAAGTCAAATTAAATGACTCAAAGGGTAGACTTGAGTCTGCACTGATCAGTAAAGATGTTTTACTCCTTAGTCTTTCATTTGCTTTATCAACCTATTTTACAATTTTTATGGAAAGTGTCTATAACTATAATAAACCGGTAAATGGAGTACAGGTAAAATCTACTGTATTAAGAATCTGGAAAAGTGTGCAGAACATTCTGTTTCCACATACTGAAAAGCACCAATTGGAGATTCACAGGTTTTTCCTTGGTACAACTTCAAGCAAAAATACTAATCTGCCAAAATATTTTGTAAAATGAGTAAAAAGAAACAGAATGCATCTTGATAAATCTTAGTTAATGTATGAAAGAAAATATTTTAAAACAGTACATGGTGTTAATGCTGAGGGAGCGGGGTTTTCTACATCTCAATCTTCGGGTATAATCATTAAATAACCCCCATCACTTGTATGGACCTTTGTTGGTCGACAAAGAGAAATGAGGCGCAATCATCTACATAACACTAAATCATTAAAGACTTTCAGTTTAGTTAATAAAGCAAATTAGTGTGAGTTAAATCGTTTTCTTTTTCAAATCTTTTACACCTTCATCTTTTTATTCATTAGGTATTAATCGCTAGAATTCAGCATTAAAGGTTAATAAAATCCATCAATCGATATTTGATTTTGAAATAGAACAATATATTAATTAGAATCACAGTTAATATAGTAATAATACAGCAAGCGTGTTCCATAAAGGAAACTCCCTTTTCTGAATAAGCTTGGATAATGAAAGAAAAGGTGTCAGTTCAGATTCCCATAAAGAGTGCTGATGAGTGAAATCAGTGTGTAAGCATAAAGCCTTTACGTTATAAGCTGGAAAATATACTCAGGTCAAAGATATCCACAGACAATTCAGAAAAATACAAGTAAGGCATCCTCTCATGAAGTAGGGCATCAGAAACTCGATGGTGAGCCTCTGGACAGAGAGTCTGGAAGGAATACGCCAGCTACTCTAGGAACACGCATTAATATAAACAACCAAATTCTATGTTGCAACATTATTTTCTTTTGACTTTTACCTCCTCCCATAGAATCTCAGCAAACTCCTGGGAATAAGCAAATTCCCCATTTTCTCTGGCTGGTACAATAGACTTTCAGATATTAAACCTTGAAAAGGTACATCTTTGATAGTTCGATATAGAGAGTCTTCCCATAAATCATTCCTCCGGTTAACTCCTCCTCACGCTGTGAGAACTCACTATCAGTTGTCTAATACATAACAAGTGCCTATTTACTGGCTAACAGAATGCTTCTGAAAAGTACAGCATTAGAAAAATAGGAAAACATTTTGCACAAACAACTGTTCAATGTGAAAACAGGTCTTTCAGTGTTAATGCATTATTTTTCATTAAACATGGCATCAATGCTTAGGCATATGTTTTAATTAAATGGTGAGCTTTGCACGTTATTATCTTAAGCATTTTGGGGCACATGCATCAAGCCTTTTCCCGTTCGCAAACAGGCCAATTTGCGAATGGAAAAAGGCTTTTCCTATGTATGTAGGTTTTGGCATTCACAATTTAGGTAATCACAATTTTTTGCGATTACCTAAATTGCAAATGCATTTCCTAATGCCGATGCATGTAGCCTTTCCTAAATGCGAACTGTGCATTTAGGAAACGCTAATTACCATAATCTTCAAGTTGATGGTAATATGTGCATGCTTTGAAAAATGCACAAAAATGCATTTTTCAAAGTGCCATGTAGCGCACACATGCCCTTAGGGCATGTGTGTGCTTTACATGTGCACACTTACCTTTTTTTGTGGGGTGCTTTAGGGAGCCTTAGGCCCCCAGGCACCCTTGGATTTGCATTTGCTATTTGCGATTACCAATTTGGTAATCGCAATTAGCGAATGCAATGCCATTTATTCCTATGGACCTGTAGGCCCATAGGAATTAATGGAGTTACATTACCTAATAGCGATTCGCAATTTCCGAATCGCTATTAGGTAATGTTAAGGAATCGCAATTTATTTTGCGATTCCTATATGCTTAGCATTTTGAGATTCCCAAATAGCGAATCGGTAAAATTCGAAATTTGGGAATCGTAAAATGCGGGCTTGATGCTTGTGCCCCTTTGATATCTAACAAAAAGTCGCATCAGCACTGCTTTAAAGCGAATGGTGCTCATCCTGATGCTTTTAAACGAAACAGAGTCTTATTTTTCAGGGCGTTCATGATGTTGCTAAAGGAGGGTGAAAAGACTGTAAAATGTGTTCAAAGGTTTCAAACAATATATTTGCAGAATGTTTCCTGAAATAATTGGCCATTGTCAGGTTGAAAATTAAGCTATGCCTGGCTGATGATTTGAACTTAACACTGAATTGAAATCAGAGTCCCCGCTGAAAAGCAATGAAACGCTGCTGATGTATGCTTGAGAGAAAAGACAAATAGGGAAAAAAAGATAGATTCACTAACTTATCTCTGTTTACTCTTAAGGCAGTTTGGAAAATGGATTCCTAACTGAATTGGATCATCTTACATTTAGGAAATGATCAGTGACATAGTTTATTGTCAGTAAGATAGGTATTGTTGGGTGAGCTAAGTGCCCAGGGCACTGGTTCTTGCTCTTCACAGACGGGATCAATACAGAGGTCTTTATTGCTGTTATAAATCTCCCAGTGGACTCTCAGAGTTAAAGGAATGCTGCTGAAGAGTGTGTACACATGACCGTTCTTAAAACAGAAAGGTCAAAGCAGGGATATTTTGCAGGCGGCAGAGATAGAGGAAAGGGATGAGTCTGCTCTTAGGAGCTGGAGAAAAGTATTTTACCATTCCAAAGGAAAATAAATATTGAAACAATAAAGGTCTGATTGCTCCAGCAAAAATATGCAAAATCAAGAGTTATATTTTTTGTTTTTGTTGTTTATGTTGTTTCTTTATGTAAGAAAGGATAAAAAATGTATTATGACCTTCTCCTCTATTTTCGTTTTGCTGGCTTTCGGGTTGCTAACAAATGGCATAGCGCCAATGGTTCCCTCTAAACACGTGCTGTACATTGGATTGATCTAGTTGGCTTTTTTAACTTTGTGTAAATCTACTGCAGATGGCTTGAAAGTGCACCAATAATATGGAATGCAAATGGCATGTGTGAGTTTCATTGTGTATTTATATCACCTACATATTTGGCAAAAATGTATGGTTGCCAAGAGCACACCTGTACTCTAGCTAAGCTGCTATTTCATGGTACTGCAGTGGCCAATAGAAAGGAATGGTGCATTTTCCATGTAGGAAAGGTTATTTTTGTATGTAAATATGTCACCCTAAAGTGTTCCTTTTAAGCCCATACGGCTGGGTGATTAATATATAAATTGAAATAATCGACATTAGGAGTCCTGTGCCTACATGGTGAATAAATACCCAAAAGCTGTTTCACTGAGTAGTTCAGGCTAGAAACTTCAAAACCAGATTTATGTGTGATTAAAATCCATATTTCATATCTTCACTTGAAAAATGCTACCAAACCGATTCAAATTTATTTTACATTTAGTTTCAAAATTCTAATTTAATGATGAAAGAAGATTTTTGATAACTTTAGTGGAAAAGTAACTTTATAATAGTGTACTTCATGTTGGTTGACAAACCACTGGTTTAGAAATAGTTTTGCCTCTCAAAACCTTCAAGCCCTCTAGACACATTCCTGGATACAAGATTATGACCCTACTACCAGAGGACAATGGCTTTGCCTACATGGCCAGGAAGGCAAGCATGTTGTCAACAAATTACCATTTAGCTTGGATTAGTCATCGGGGGGGGTGGGGGACTTGAACAGTTAGCAGAACAAAGGACACCATTCACACATCCTATTTTAACTTAGGGATGCCACATTGATATCCGAAGCTCAGTTTGTTGGCCTCCCGCTTGCCTGTATCAGGGATACATAAAGCAGAAGGACTCCTGACTCCAACAAGGCACAGCTGACCGATGTAGTGTTGTGAGACTATGTGTGATAGAACCCTTGCAGTTCTGGGCAGACTCAGTAGAGGAAATAAGTAACTGGATGGGAGGTGTTAAGGTGTGGTTATTAATGGTTATGACGTAATCAGAGAGCAGAGTGAGATTGTATGCTGAGAAATAAAGATGTACAATCCAGAGCTCTATGTGTGTCATATTGATTTGCATGCACCCGGGCTGGGGAGGACACTACAACTGACCATGAGTGCGGGATCTGGGCTTCGAAGAAACAAGACTGCTCTTCCTGGAAGTTTGCAATGCTACCGCAAACTGTTTGTCTATACTACTGCAATTATTTTGATGAGAAGCAGTTCGAAGTTGCCGTGTGTGGAATCAAAGCACTGCTCTAGCTCACATACGGCTTTTGAAGAAGTTGAAGGCCCTTTTGAGGTACACATTTGAAAGCCTGCCAGAAACTCATTGGTAAAACCAAGAAGAAATACTGAGCCGCAGCCTAACACAGAGCCATCATCAATTCAGAGGGAAACGCTAGAAGCAGCCACAACCTGGCGCAATGCAAAAAGTTGAAAGCAGTGACAAACAAGTACTAGAAGCGGAACTGATGCCTCCCATCAAGAAAGAAGATGGCACCCTACGACATATGATTGGGCTTGACGATCCAAGTACAGGCACACAGCCAGTGCTTGCAGGAAGTATCGGCCCAAAAGAACAGCTGCCATCACCTGAACAGCATATACTCTCAACAGCAGTTAAAAAGAACACACAGTACGGTGCAGTCATATTTCTGAAACCATCACCACCATTTGACATAGTCAAAAGGAGAATATTGACCCCAGATGGACTGCATGGATCGAGACATTCGATGATTTAATATATGCCCTAGAAGAGTTAGATGATAAGAAAATCATTAAGTACATAAAGAACCTTGCAGGTGACGGAGTGAAAGTAGTGCTCAAAAAAATTTCAGAAGCTGACGCAATATCATGCAGTCAAGTCAAGGAAGCGTTGGAAGTCAAGTTCAATCCAATGCCAAATGTTGACTCTGATAGGTACATTTTCAAACAATCGTGATAGCAAGCTGGTGAAATGATGACGAGTTTTTGAAAGACTTGATATGCATATTAAGCATTGCAAATGTAGTGAATTTAATGATGAGGAAGCCATATTTCTTTGAGTGATCACTGACTGTCTTTGAGACTCCTTCAGAAGAGGCATGTTGAGAGATATGCTAATCTTAGAGAAGGTCGCCAGGTTCGAAGAAAGAGCAGATCGACAAGCCACTTACATGAAAGCTGGAATGGCAAAAAATGAATCAGCGCTGGCCATAAAGAGTAAGGACAAACACCGAGTAGACATATGCAAGTCGCTGTCTACAAAGTAAAAAAGGTTGTGTTTTCGATGTTGGCTTTCTTATCCACAGAAAGACAAATGTCATGCCATAGGCCTGATGTGGGAAGGCTGCGGTAAGGAGAAACACTTCATAATGGTTTGCAGAGCGGAAGAGAAACTAATTGCGTCACCGCAAGAAGAGAAAACGGACGGCAGACATTTTCAGGAGTCTCACGCTATGCCCCCAAAACAAAAAGGTGACATCAGTTATGACAAGTAGAAACCAGACAAAGTTGATCATCGTCAAGTTCGTCCTACAGAGGCTTGTCAACGTCATCATAAAGTGCCAGTGAGGAAAATGGATGTGTGCTGATGACCTCAACTGACAAACCATAGGCACATATAGGTCTGGCGGCTTGCAAGAAACTAACAATGACAATGCAAATCACCAAACAAAACAACAAAACTCATTTGAACATTGTCCCAAGATTACAATAAAGGTCAACAGTTGCCCCACAACTTTCATTTTAGACAGTGGCGCATCATTTAACATCATGCCAGTTGGGGATTTCAACAGCTTATCTCTTGTGCCATGTCTCCACCCGTCAAACACAAAAGTTTACACGGGGACAGCTTCTAAACCACTGCAAAGTCAAGGTTCATTCACAGCGACTGAGACATAAATCAGTATCCATGCAAGTGCCAATTCATGTTCTTCAAGGTGTTTTGTCCAGTGCTTGACTACTCAGCTTTGCCACAACTGCTAACATGGGGCTGATATCTATCAATTACAGCCTCCACTCTCAATCTGAAAGTTGAGTCTGTTCCCGTCACTATTTCATGGCCTGCGCAGGCTCAAGTCAATGAAAGTGCGACTTCACATGAATGAGGATGTTTGTATTGTTGCCCAAAGGCACTGCAGAATCACTTTCCACTTGCAAGAAGCCGCTGAGAAAGAACTAGAAACTCTGTTGAAGCATGACATCATTGAGCACTCCATTGGTTCTACGCTATGGGTGTGACCCATATAAGTGGTGCCAAAAAAGGACACTGAGGGTGCAGTGCGCATCTGTGTTGATATGTGCCAGGCCAACAAAGCAATCAAGGGAGAAAGACATCCTAGTCCACACATAGAGGACATGGCCATGCAACTGAACGGTGTTAACGTTTTCACCGGTCTTAACCTGAACATGGGATATCATGAACTCGAGTTGGAAGAGAATTGCAGGTACATTACTTCTTTTTTGACTCATGTTTTTTCAGATATAAAAGGTTGAGTTTTGTAGTGTCATCTGCTGCAGAACTATGTCAGGATGTTATATGTCGAATAGTTCAACCTGTCACAAAGGCTTTTAATTACAGTGATGACATATTGGTATTTGGAGCGACATGTAAGGAGCATGACAATGCTCTTACACAAGTGTGCCAATTACTTGCTGATGCAGATCTTACTCTGAACACACTAAAGTTTGAGTTTCACAAGACCAAACTCAAATTCTTTGAACACATATTTTCTGACGGAGAAATGACTCCTAACCCTGATAAAGTAAAAGCACTGTCATCTACTTTCCCTCACAAGATGTCGCCATGCTGCAATTCTTTCCAGGTATGTCCATCTATTACTCAAGGTAAATTCATGATTTTGCTACAGTAAGTGCTCCATTAAGAGAGTTGACAAAATTAAATGTCCCATTCCAATGGTCTGTTGAATGTGATCAAAGTTTCAAAGGAATAAAACATGCAATTGAGAATGCAACCGAGATGGCCTGCTTTAACCCCAAACTACATACCGAGATCATAGTCAATGCGAGCCCGGTGGGGCTCGGGGCAATCCTCACTCAACGTAATGGTCATTTGAATGCTCAGAGACACATTGTGGCCTGTCTGACACCGAACATGCCTATTCTCAGCCAGAGAAGGAGAGTCTGGCTGTAGTGTGGGCCTGCAAAAAGTTTCATGTGTTTCTGTACAGAAAATGTTTCACTATCATCAGAGACCACTAAGCGCTACTCACCATCTTCAGACACCCACCTCGCATTGAGAGGTCTGAGACTGCAAGAGTATGATCATACAATTGTACACAAGCCGGGTAAGGACAAGAACCCTGCTGATTATTTTTCATGAGCACCACTAAATTGTCACAGTTCGACATCCAAGACAGCTGAGGAGTACATCAACTTCATTGTGAAGACCAGTACGCCAGCGGCCATATCAATCACACAGATTATTGAGGCTACAAATGCTGACAAGAACATGCATATTCTCAAAGACATCATTCTGGCTCAATCCTGGAAAATGAGTGCTCAACCTCTTATTGACGATGTTGAATTTCAAAAATTTACAGGTTGAACTGTCTGTGACCAAACAGGTGTTGTATTGAGAGGCTCAAGAACAGTTCAATGACAACAGGTCATTGAACTAGCCCATGAAGGGCATCGTGGTATTGTAGCTACAAAAAGAGCCCTAAGAGACCTAGGGCGAGATGTAGAAAGCCAAATTGCAAACGCAGAAATTCGCAGAATTTCATCGTTTGCGATCGCAATTTCACTGTGTGCAATGTAGGAAAGAAAAACCTACTTGCAAAATAAGGAATCGCAAAATTTGTGATTTCCTATTTTGCGACTGCATTTAAGGAATCGCAAAGTGCGATTCCTTAAATGCAATGCAGGAAGCCCAGAAAGTTTGCGATTTGGGCTTAAGGAATCGCAAATTACCACCAACTTCAAGTTGGTGGTAATTTGCAATTTCTTTGAAAAATGCACTTTTTTTTGCATTTTTCAAAGTGCCATGTGGCGCACATACATGCCCTTAGGGTATGTATGTGCGCCACATGTGCACACATACATATTTAAGGGGTGCAACAGGGTGTCCTTTTGACATCCTTGCACCCTTGAAAATGCATTCGCAATTTGCGAGTACCTAATGGGTACTCGCAAATTGCGAATGTCTTCCCATTCATTCCTATGGGCCTCTAGGCCCATAGGAATAAATGGGAAGGTATTCCTTAATTGCGATTCGCAATTTGCAATTCGCAAATAGGGAATATTAAAGAATCGCAATTATTATTGCGATTCCTACGTAAATTCCATTTTGCGAGTCCTTAATAGCGATTCGCTAAATATCGCTATTAAGGACTCGCAAAATCCGATTTTGCTACATCTGGCCCGTAGGGCCAGATGTAGCAAGCCAAATTGCGATCGCAAATGCAGAAATTCTCAGAATTTCAGCGTTTGCGATCGCAATTTTGCTGTGTGCAATGTAGGAAAGAAAAACCTACTCGCAAAATAAGGAATCGCAAAATTTGCGAATCCCTGTTTTGCGACTGCATTTAAGGAATCGCAAAGTGCGATTCCTTAAATGCAATGCAGGAAGCCCAGAAAGTTTGCGATTTGGGCTTAAGGAATCGCAAATTACCACCAACTTCAAGTTGGTGGTAATTTGCAATTTCTTTGAAAAATGCACTTTTTTGCATTTTTCAAAGTGCCATGTGGCGCACATACATGCCCTTTGGGCATGTATGAGCGCCACATGTGCACACATATATATTTCAGGGGTGCAACAGGGTGTCCTTTTGACATCCTTGCACCCTTGAAAATGCATTCGCAATTTGCGAGTACCTAATGGGTACTTGCAAATTGCAAATGTCTTCCCATTCATTCCTATGGGCCTCTAGGCCCATAGGAATAAATGGGAAGGTATTCCTTAATTGCGATTCGCAATTTGTGATTCGCAAATAGGGAATATTAAGGAGTCGCAATTATTATTGCGATTCCTACGTAAATTCCATTTTGCGAATCTTTAATAGCGATTCGCTAAATATCGCTATTAAGGAATCACAAAATCTGATTTTGCTACATCTGGCCCCTAGTGTGGTTCTCATGCTTAGACAAGCAGGTTGAGAGGGAACTTAAAGAGTGCCATCTTTGCAACTGCCTTTTCCTGAAAATGACTCAACATCCACTGACCATGTCTGACTTTCCTACGAAGGCTTGGTAAAGGATTGCAGTTGATTTCTTTCAGACCCTAAAGAATGGGCATCATCTCATGGTAGTCATTGATGAATAGTCACGTTTCCCTTTCATAGAGGATTTGTCATTAACAACCCAGGACAAGGTCATTGAGTGGCTGGACAATATCTTTGCAGCATGGCGTGTCCCTGCCGTTCTCAAATCTGACAATGGTTCGCCGTTCAACAGCAAAGAGTTCAGAGAATTCTTAGTTAGAATGAATGTCAAGCGTCAAAAGCATACACCTCTGAGTCCCCAAGTAAATGGGGTTGTGAAACTTTAGGGTTATTCAGCAATCATCTCTTGAGCGGATTGCATGGAAGCATGGCCTATGACAAGCCCTCCTAACTTATCAGTCAACTCCACAATGGGTGAAAGCCCCGCCACCTTGCTGTTGGGAGAGCCATCGGAACCAAACTGCCACAATGGACAGCAGAACAATCCTAGAGTGCTGACAAGGTGCGTGTCACCGATGCTTCTCTAAAGTGCAAGATGAAGACATACGCTGATCGGCATGGGAAAGCCAAGAGACAGTCTTCAATGAAGGTGACTCAGTCCTGGTTAAGCAGAAGTGAAAGTGGAAAACAGGCTCTCCATTTGCTGTCGACTTTCTGAGGGTTGTGACATGCAAAGGACACACATGACTGCACATTGTCCTGGATAGTCCATCATGTGGAACTAGTCAAATTTCAAACAGCTACCCCTCTGATCATCAGCTCCTACTCCTTCCGATTAGGCTGTCCAGCCTGACATTCCAGATCAACCATCAGAACCTGAACCATCGGTGCCTCTCAATCACTCCCTGTCACTTGATCTGGTCGACTAGTGTGATCGCCTCACTGAATCATCAAAGAAATATAATATAACTGTTGTTTGTAGTTTTTATTTAACAAAGGGGAGATGAAGTGTCGGGATACTATGTGTGCTAGGCCCATTGCCGTTCTGGGTGGACTCAATAGAGGAGGTACATAACTGCATGGGAGTTGTTAAGGTGTGGTTATTAATGGTTATGACGTAATCATAGAGCAGAGTGAGATTGTATGCTGAGGAATAAAGATGTACAATCCAGAGCTCTGTGTGTGGCCTATTGATTTGCATGCTCCCAGGCTGGGGAAGATGCTACAGCCACTGTGGACTCAACCCTGCAGGAGTCCTGGCTTAAGAGATACCTGTTGTCTAGAAATATCCCCTAAGGACCTGTAGACTGCAGTAGTAACCAGAAGGAACTTTTGCAGCAGTTGGAAAAAAGTGTAACTTAGTAATTTTTTCCTTCTCATGAACAGCAAGTCAAGGTGCTGATGTAGTGTGTGATGCTCTGAGCATTTTCAAACACTGAAAAGAGGTTCAGAGGGACATTGCAAATAAAAAATACAACCTCACGAGGCCCTGCCTATATTCACTTTCCAACCTTGCTATGTTGGAGGATTTTGAGAACCCAAACAATTATGCCTGAAGGTAAACCGTTGGACCAGGACATGCTGACAATATTATTCCAGGAGTGAAACAACTTCAGAGGCTACAAACCCAACTTTGAACCACTTGAAATCTTTGACACCAGACCCATTGGCTTTAGTGGGTGCTACACAATGTTGTATCTGATATTGAGGGACCCTCGCTGGACATTGCCTGAACTTGCCCCAATGAAAAATCTTGATTTTACCTGCAGTGACTAAGGACCGTTATTTAGAGTTTGGCGGATGAGGTACTTTGTGGCAGATATTCTGTCCAGCCTATTACAATTGCTTTAATACACCTATAATAAGGCGGATGATACATCTGCCACATTTGTGATGGACTATCCTGTCCACCAAACTCTACATAAAGGTATTTTGCGAACTGACCTATGTACTTATAAGTTGGTTTACAAAATACTGAATTGTATTGGGTCGTCATTCAATCTAACTCATGAATACTAATGAGGTTGGCCACAAATTGTGACCCACTACAATTCACTGCCATCTCAAGAATGTTGGCCTGCTGGAATCAGCAGATTTCCTTGTCTGTGACTGCTTTTAAATAAAGCAATCTTGTATTTTTTTTTTAATGCAGCCCGTTTAAAGGAAAACAGGATGTGTTTATTAAGTTTCACAAACTGTTTTTAGTCATAAGCAGTGGTCCCATGGACCACTTCCTACTGCTAAAAATGTTTTTGTTTACATTCGCATGGGACCCCTTGTTATTTGTGAATGGGGTACCACTACCTTTGTGAAGTCTGAAAACTATTAATGTTTTGCAACCAGATTTCAGTAGCAAAACATGAATGCATCCCATTGGGAATCACTATTTGGAAGGGATGCCCTAAACACACTTGCAAAACATAAATGCATCCCATTGCGAATCACTATTTGGAAGGGATTCCCTAAACATGCCCCTTCCAAATAGCGATTTGGATTGTACTCACAAACCCAAATTATGAATTAGTAACAGTTTACCGAATAGCAATTTGGGTTTGGTTTATATGAAAAAGCTTATTTTACAGTCGCAAGACTCTGATTTAGTGAATTAGAGCCTTTGCAACCACATATTGGTTTAGATCCTGGTCAACCGTGAACATATTTTTTAATGGCTCTTTTCTTTTTCTAGGTGATTTCGCCTTAAAGATTTAAAAATTAATCTCTCTTGTTCCCCTTATGCGATTTTGGTTTCTTTTTCATCTCCAATTATTACTGTATAATTTTAAATAGCTTTGCAAATTTTATTTTGTTGGTTATAAACTTAAAACATGTTGGTATTTCTTGAGCACTCATTTCTCTGGGATACTGTCTACGGCTTGTGCCAAATGTACCAGGGTTGAGAATTAATTCTCTAAGAACTGTGTTTTATAACCAGACTGTCTCTACTAAGCTGGTAAAGGTACACCCTCCCAAATTAATTACCCAATTCCAGATATCTTTTATCTGTTTCTATTCTGATCAATGCTTTGCATCCAAGACCCACTCTTGTGCGTTTCAAGGTTATTCAATTCATTTAGCATCTGTCTTTTATTTATAACATAGACATTTCCACACATATGTCATTATACAATTTGCCATCATAAATGCAGACTTCCTAAAGTTCCTTATGGGTTAAAATAAGGCAAAACACTTAATATTGAGTCCCATGTACACAGCTGCCTTTGTTTTGTCTTTGTCATGAAATTACTTTTTGTTCTATTCCCCACTTTCATATTTTCGCTTACAGTGACTCCCAATGATCTGATCTCTTCCCTTTGAAATTGAATCCAAATCTGAATTGTTTGGTTGAAATCTTTGCATGCAAATGGTCGGAACCAGTACGCAGCCTGGTCCTGACTAGTCTGCAGCACAACCACGCCGCTGGCGCACCAAAGGAAAGCCTGACTTCATCTGTCTGTGCCTGGACTGTGCCCAGCACCATGACCCCTGGCCCTCTTGCCCCACGCAGATAGATCATCGCCAAGCTCCACACCTTTGGCCCCAGATGCCGCAACAAACACTGTCACCATGCTGACCCACACTCCAAGGTAGGACCTTTCACCTGCACCCACTGCCACTTTACCTGCTACAGACAGAATCTCCTTCCATGTACCCAAGAGGAACCTCTGATCCGCCGATCTCGCCGAACCACCGTGCATCCGCAGAGCAAGAACAGGGGGAAGAACCTTCTCCTACATCACGGCCAAGACCTGGAACGAGCTGCCGATCAACATCAGACACGCCCTCCCACCCTGCACATCTTCAGGAACACCCTCAAGACCTGGCTCTTTGACTGACCGGAGGTGCTCCCCCCCAGTGCCTTGAGACCCTCGCGGGTGAGTAGCGCGCTTTAAACTTCCCTGATTGATTGATAGCACACACTTCAGCACATTGACATGCCCCACCCCAAACACACCAAAGACACCACCTGAACAAAAACACCAACTCGCATGCGCCCTTCTCAACATGCGCTCATTATGCGAACACACCACTGATATTTGGGAACTCATTTCCACCCTCCCTCCTGACGTCTGCTTCCTCACTGAGACCTGGCTCAACCCCACTTTCACCCCCTACATCCCCACCACAAAAGATACAAGATCACCCAACACATCAACAAGCCTAGCTAGGGAGTCCATCCAATGCACCACCACAAATGACAACATCACCCCAGCCATGCAACACCTCAACATCTGGCTCCAAGCAGAGAGCAAAACCACCATCAGGAGCACCCTTGCCTACCATCCTACAGGACCATGTCCAGCCTTCTGCAACTTCATTGCCGACTTCATTGCCCCCCTCGCCATAGACTCCAATAACTACATTTTCTTGTCGACCTCAACTTCCATCTTAATGACCACAATGACATGAAGACTTCAACCTTCTCAACAGCTTGGATAACATTGGACTCACCCAGCTCATCCACATCCCCACCACACCGCAGGCCATACGCTAGACCCAATCTTCACCTCCAGCAACCACGTCAGGTATAGCCACACCACAGAACTCACCTGGAAAAAGCACTCCATCATCCACTTCAACATCACCGGCTCATAGACCTCCACCTCCAGTCTGCCCAATACCCCCCACCACAGCTGGAGCAAAGACTCAAAAGACACATGGTTCAACGCTCTCAACAGCACCCACCCCACCTCCTCAAACAACCTAGACCAGAACATCAGAAACTTCAACAAATGGACCACCAACTGTGGGGACAGCGTCGCTCCCAACAGCAACAATACTCACAGAGGCTTCACCAAGCAGACTGACTGGTACACTGAAGACCTCAGAACCGCTAAACGACACTGGAAACAACTGGAAAGGAGATAGCACACCAGCAAGGACATGACTGAGAGAGAACCTCCAACTCGACTCCTCATGATCCAGATTCCGCAGCAACCACAGCACTGAGACAGCCCTCATCGTAGCTACTGATGACATCCAAGCCCTTCTCGAACAAGGAGAGACTGTGGCTCTGTTCCACCTAGACTTCTCAGCAGCCTTCATTCTGGTCTCCCTCCACCACCTCATCCTAAGGCTGCAGAACATAGCCATCCAAGGAGCCGCTCTTAGATGGATCACCTCTTTCCTCACCAGAAGAACGCAGAAAGTATGCTTCCCCTACTTCACCTCCAAACCCAAGGAAAATCAACATTTATATAACATCTCTGGCCAGCATCGCCAAAACCCATGGACTCAACATAATATTCTACGCTGACGACACATAACTCATCCTCTCCGAAGACACCACCAACACCAAGGCCAAATTCCACAACTGCATGACAGATGTTGCCAACTGGATGAAGGACAACTGCCTGAAGCTGAACATGGACAAGATAGAGGGACTGATTTTTGGAAACAAAAGCTCCCCATTGGAAGCATCCTGGTGACCCTCAGAACTCTGACCTACTCCTACCCCCACTTACCACGCTAGGAACATAGGCATCATTTTGGATAACTAGCCAACCATGATGACTCAGGTCAACTCCGTATCCTCCTCCTGTTCTTCATTCTCTGCCTGCTTTGTAAAATATTCAAATGGCTACCCCAAAGCTCAAGATGCACCATCACCCAGGCCCTCATCTCTAGCTGACTAGACTACAGCAAAGCTCTCTACGCAGGGATCGCAGCTCACCTCCTCCAACACCTACAAACCATACAGAACACCAGTCAGAATCATCCTAGATCCCTAGATGAGCCCGCATTGCCCCCTCCCTCAGGGTACTCCACTGGTTCCCTCTACAGAAAAGATGCCAGTTCAAGCTCCTGATCCATGCATACAAGGCCCTACACAACTGTGGACCAACCTAGTTGAACCACCACCTGCACTTCCATCAGCCCACCAGATATCTCCACTCCACGCCCCTTTCTCTAACCATCACTCCTCACATCCGACATAGCAGATGTGGAGGTCATTCCTTCTCCTATCTAGCAGCGAAGACATGAAACGAGTTAACCTTTCATCTATGGACCCTCCCATCTCTTCCAGAGTTCCGAAAGTCCCTGAAGACCTGGCTTTTCAGCTAATTAACTGGACACTGCCAGCACCTGGATATCCTCATGGGTGACAAGAAACACTCTACAAATCTACTGATTGATTGATTAAGAGATTGACCTTGCTCATGTATAGCTCAAAATAAAGAACCTGAATCGAGCTTTCCTGTGTTAACCTCAAACTCCCCTCTTCAGGATTTAACCTCTGTGCTTTCAATCTCAATGAGATGAGACCATAGAGTATTTAAAAACTAGGAAATGTTGCTTTTCTATATTGATTTAATCGTGGGAATGTTTGAAGCTCCTTGTGCAGAATTAAAGCTATAAATTTAATTTCCATGGCTAAGCCATTGTTTACTGTAAGCCTAGCCTGAGGCTTCAAAGTCAAATGATACTTAATATGCAAACATGTATCTAGTGGTTACTGTTCTCGGCTCAGAGCATTATCAGCATTTAACACCTTCTGATTAGGGTGCTTGCTACTGTTAACTAACTGATATAATGAAGAAGTGGAAAGTTAACAGTATTTAAGTATTGCCAAACCGCATGTGCACAATTCAGCTATTGCCATGTGCCCTTCAAATTTCAAACAACACGAGAGGAGAAGCAGACCAGGGGCCGTATTACACATAATCACTGTTTGCGCTCTGCGCACCTTTCAAAAGGTGCGCCAGGCGCAAACAGTGATAATGCGCCCCATTATGGTGTATTCGCTGCCCCCAGGGCAGCACATTCATGTGAAAACACGGAGCAGCCACTCCGTGTTTTCACAGTGCACTTTCAAAGGGGTTTAGAGATCCCCTTGCAGGCGGGTGCAGTCAGTGACTGCACCCACCTGCAAGGGAATGTCTGGGGGGTTCATGGGACCCCCTTTACCCCTGCAGAGGGCTGCTGTCAGGAAGCGCACTGACAGTGTGCCACTTTTTAAATGGCGCACTGTCAGTGCGCCTCCTGAGGGCTTCTTTGACTCTGCACCCGCATCTGCAATATGGCGCGGGCGCAAAGTCAAAGGAATAGGGGTGTGCCCTATGCAAATGAGGGAGCACCCTCTGTTGATAGTGCTGGTGCTTTAAGTGTGTCAGCGCTATCCGTATTATAGAAGGGGATGCACAAGCGTCTGTGTCCCCTTCTATAATACCAAGGTGCCCCGGGGGCACGCAAAGCGGGCGCAAACGCCCGTTGCGCCCCCGGGGCACCATCTGTAATACGCCCCCAGGAGTACCGATCTGTTTTAGGTCCCTACTACAAAGTAGAGTGCAAGAACCAACTGTATTCAGTGCAGACCTCTTTATCATCCTTACTGCCTGAGACAACTTCCCATTCCATCCAAGGTGCCACATTATTTTCCAACTTCAATATTCTATAGTCATAGCACCAATTACAGTTAATATATCTATTACTTTCATTAATCATCATAGCCTTCATTTTTTTCAGGTTCACTTTCAGGTAGTGAGCACAACAACAGCACTACAATGTTTGTATGACTCGCTGCAACCCAATCTCAATGGGATCTGGTAGCACCAGATCATCAGAATGACATTCATACAACAGCGTTTTAATCCCTGGAGTAAACACTTTACATCCTCCGATAATTTTCAGCAAGTGCACAAGCTATAGTGAAAACAGCAAGGGAGTGAGCAAACCCCCTTGTTAAGCCCCTCATTGCTCATTAAGTTCCATCCCTACCAACTAATTTAACGTGAGTCCAAGTCTCACAGTGTAGTTCTACAACAATGTATAGAAGTGAGCTAGACATCCCCATTTGCATGTTTAACCAAAACATAGATCGATCCACTTGATCAAGTGCAGTATTACACTCCCTGAAATCTACTTGCAAGCATTTACCTGGAATAGCATTGTATATTCAATTAAAATTTGTAACAATTAAAATCTGTACAGAGAAAAACATTCTGGGGTTCATCTTGTAGATTTCTAACGAGGGTCCACATGCCCTTCTTGAGGTGCCAGGGCCATTTATATTTAGAAGTGCTGACGCACAGAGAGCAGTTCTGACTGCTTGAAAGGTGGGACTTTAAGCTGATACCCTTCATCCAATCGGAACAGATGCCAGTGCTTCCCCCATATTGATTGGCTAATAAGCAGCCGATGCGAATGGCTGTGGAGGGCCGAAAACAAATTCCACTCCTTGGGTGGACTTAAAGTATGGAATCGATGATCACCACTGGCACAGTATTCTTAAACAATCTTTGCAGAAGACAAGAAGGTTGAGCAACATTCAGGACCAAATCATGCGTGAAACTAAAGCCTTGTTCCAGCTGTAAACTCCCTTTCCATAGAAATGGCATTACAAGCAGTTGGGTTTGATCACACCAATAAATTCCTGCTGTTGTAAAATTAGGGCACAGTACCATCTGCCAAAACCAGGTGGAATTAATGCCTGTAAAGACCAATGCAATAATTTCTCATCCCTCAAAACTGGGTGATTAGCTTGGAAGTGCACCGTAATGGTGTGGTGATATTGCACAGTACTGATAATAACAGGTGCAGAGATAGCGCTACCACAGTTACTGTTCAACACATGACGAGCCCCTAAGTATAATGTTAATGTGGAGTCAAAGTAGAAGAATGGTTTCTGAAAACAGGGCACTCCGGAGGGAAAGAAGCCAAAAACAAATCCACTCCCTTTACTTGGAGGAGTGATTCGTGTAATGCCTCTTCAACCACTGGTACAACCATTAGGACAACAGTAACAACAATAATCTGCTTGACCACTTTGTTTTTCAAGGTGTTCCCTCCGGTGGCCTGGAAATGATTGAGGTTGTCACAGAGATAATGGAAACTACTTGGCTCTGAAATAGGCAACGCAATACAGGCTTCGCCTGCCAAGATTTATTTCTCCACGACTCAGGGAAGAGCTAATGGCTGCATTTGTACATGAGAGACATCTCCCACGGATGCATCTGATGGGAATTAATTAGATGCAAGTGTCAAAAGGTGACAGAATTGCAGTAAACCTTCTCTATCCAACCACATGCAGCTCGATCACAAATGCGTGAATATTGATGACTAATGGCAATAATGTAGTCAGGGCTTTAAGTGGGCCGGGTCCTGCCAGTGCTCAGCACCGTCAGTTCTACAAAATAGGTGTTGAGACGGGTCCCTATCGGGCTCTCCATTTGTGCCCTCTCCCTCAGAGTGAAAAACAATTCTTAACTCTGCAGCAGTACCACCCTTCACTGCCTTTGATGCAACTTCAAAGATACTTGTTATACTTCTTTCACAGTCTCAACATTTCACAACTGAAGCATTTTCAATATTATATACAACGAAGCCATAGTTGTTGCTTATTTATCTTATGCAACTAACAACCATTGGCAAAGCCAATAGTCCTGGCTTGTTGTGGGTATAATGTTACTTGGCAATGACAGAAGCAGCAAAATACCAGTCAGGCGGCACACTATGCTAAGCACAGATTTTTTGCTCACCTATTTTTAAGCCACATCCTTAATTACATAAGCCATCAGGGGCGGCTCCTCCATTATGGTGGAGGAGCGTCTCCCCCCTGCTGAAAGCCAGCAGAGGCAAGGATAAATAAAATGATAATAAAATGTTTTTATTATCATTTTATTTTGCATCCTGCCAGCCAAGCCGGGGGAGGGGCGGGGACTGCCACAGTGACGTGCAGCATCAGGGAGGAGGGGTGAGTGGTGGGCACTGCTAAATGCGCATGATGGTTTGGCCGGCCCCAACCGTCATGCGCACTTAGCCTTTCTCCACCTAGATGTGTTGTACAGCTGGATAGAGAAACCACCACAGGCTTCCTATCCAAGTCTGGGAACCGAGGCGCTCAGACCAATGTCAGCGCTGCTCGCATGCTGGGAATGCTATTCTCAGCATCTGAGCAGCTCTGGGATTGGGAGCTGGGAGCCTGTGCAGTGCGCACCAGGTTCCTGACATGGGCGCAAGGATCGGGAGGAAGGCGGCAGCCGTCGGAGAAAGGTAAGTGCAGTTTTATTTATTTTTTATGTGCCTTTTTTTGTGTCACCCCCTTCCCCCCACCACTTCACACTACCAGTGGCCACTCCTGTCAGCCACGCCCCTTTGAGAGACCCCCTCCAGTTCTTTCATCCCACTTAAAGCGTGAATGTAGTGCTACTTGGCAGATAGTCATATGTACATGTGTCATCATAATAAAAAAGCACTGGCAGAGCCATTAGGGCTTGCTTTACCAAAGCTTTTTCGCTGCCGGAATTGGCTTTGCCAATGCCACATTCTAAATTGCACCAGCCTCGGCAAAGCCAATAATGAAGACCGGCCATGATAAAAGTATGAGAAAGAATGTGAAAATACTGTTTTCTACACTTTCAAGTTGGCAGTCACGTTATGGGGCATAAGATGATGATGCAACACAGTGGCTGTCTGGAAAGCATGAAAATATTGCTTCCTATACTTTATATGGACTCACGTTTGCCATCACGTTGAGTCATGCAATGGGGCAGTTTACTAGTTCAAAAGTGCCTCCGGCTATATAGGAATTGGATAGAGGTACTGATGCTTTTGATCTAACCCAGCAAGGAAGAGAAACTATATCACACCTTGTGTTTGATCAGAGGTGAAATTCGATTCCTCAAAAACATAGAATCAAAGTGAACTTAATTTAAATGATCATGATAAGAAAGTAACCACCCACGCATACCATAACCAGGAAATGCATGTAATTATATGTGATGCCTAAATATTGATCAGTCCACACCAAAAAACAAATAAATGAACTATAAAGAGTACAAAACAAGCAATCAGAATTGAAACGAAACCAGACTAAAGCTACCCTAAATACTATAACCATCATAAAGAGTGTCGTACAATCCTCAGTAAATACCAATATTGCCGGGTGAAGTATTTACTGTTTGCACAATTACCCCACTGTCTGAGATTTAGACCTTGAAATGAGAGATAATATGGTCATACCAGGAGTACTTTACTTTTATCTCTCAAGGGTGCACACTCATATTATTTGTTTTTTATCCACAATCGGATCCAGAATTTACATAATGGAAATTGTGTAGTCAAACATCCATTGGGTGCTCTATCTTACCAGACCAGTTATAATCTAAGTTTGGACGTAAAATTCCATTTGTGCTTGAATTAGTATTTACGAAAACTCGTTATGAGGTCTTATGGAGGACTCCTAGTTATATATAGGATACACTTCAAATTAATATGCACCATGAGTAATGACTTCTGGAGCAAGATCCTAGGTTTTCTACAAAATTGTCCATGTCCTCACTACATCCCGATCAGAAAGCTCAAGTCTAAGAATATAATTTCAATCTGCCAGGCGAAGTTCCACTCTTACAATTGTGGAGGTATAGCTCATAGAGCAGGGTATAAATCTATGAAACATTCATGATCTCTTCTAGCAAACACCTGAAAACTGGTTTGGTCACACAAGAATCTGACAACCCGTAAGAGACCCCCGGACTAACAATCTGATTAACATACACTTGGAAACCTACCTGCAGTCCCTGAGCAAGACACAATTTATATTAAGCGCTGCCTGTAAATATATTTCTGCTGATCTCCTAATTTTGAGTGACAAACAGTTTAACGATCCTGAAGACCCAAATGGAGGTTGACGTTTTTTAGTGAATGTCCACTCTGTATGAGTTAGCATTGATGCTTTATCTCACTAAATTTTGGGTCTCTAGAAAGTATTGTACTTTTCTAGGATGATGTGTTTCAAGTGAACAAGACAGCTTATAAATATAATTAGCCACTTTCTCAAGATGGATGCAAATTCCACTCCACTGTTACAAGGAACCTCCCAAGGGCAATTCCCTTTCTCTCCCTGTGCATGTTTGCTGCTGAGAGAAGGGCAATTCCCTTTCTCTCTCTGTGCATGTTTGTTGCTGAGAGAAGGGCAATTCCATTTCTCTCCCTGTGCATGTTTGTTGCTCAGAAATTAAGTGTAGACAAATATTGGCGAAGTATTTCAACATTCGGTTTAAGTGTAGGACTTTGAACTGCACACAAAGTATACATTGTGGTCAATTTGAGTCATTAAGTGAAACACTTTCACTACAGTTAATGGAAAGTTGTTTTTTATAATTCAATTTCTAAAATTTTGGCCTAAAACAGACGGTGTGAGGTGGTACCTGTGGGTGAGGATCCTTTTATATACTCCAAAAGATTCCAGTGACTAACTCTTCACCACTCAGATTTTCTTGGGATGAATAACATAGGAAACGAATTTCGTTGCGCGCGCTGCATCGAAACGAGATTTGTTTTATTTATTTATATGTGTACTTACCTGTAATCAGCCGTAATCCGTAGTTTACTACCCCCCACCCTGCCCCTCCCCCGCCCCACGTCAGCGCCCGGCGGCACTCCCACCACCGACTGCTACTGACCAGTGACCACGTGCTTGGTGCCTTAAAAGGTCTCACTTTATTATAACATAACATTTAGACATATTGCCAATTTCATGCTCATGCATAACATTCTGTTGACACATATTGTCTTTGCATTTATAGTCCTTTTAGTTCATCCTTGTTTATTGTCTGCCTTCAGGCAGGCCAATCTTTGGGGAGGGGCCCAACCACCTGGGCCATTGTTTCCGCGGTGTTAGGCTTCAACTTGCTACCGATTTGGTGGGTGTCCGTCAGGACCAGCCCAGGCTGCAAGTGCCCTCCCGCTCGCCTTTTACTCCCTTCTTGGCCCCTCCCTGCTCTTCCGGGTCCCTGCCGTGTGGCATCCCAAGGACCCTGTGTGAGCACTTCATCTCTTCAGCCTGGTGCTGAGTTCTGACATCTCGCTCCTTCTGGTACCCCTGCCGTGAGGCATCCCAAGGGCCCAGCGGGAGCATCACATCTACTCTGTCTGTGGCTGATTGCCACCACTGGCTCCCTCAGTGCCCCTGCCCAAGGACACTGTGTGAGCCTTCCATCTACCTCTAGCAATTTATCTCCTTTTTCCATCATTCTAGGGTTTTCTCCGCCACGCTACCTACGGTTTTCCGATCGGGGGGAGCTCCCCCCTGCTCTCCCTTTTCGCTCTTCTTCAAGAGAAACCCCTCTGCTCTAGGACTCAGACATACCGCGTTGGACCGTGGTCCCTACCCCAGTTCCCCCTTCTGCAGCGTTGGTATACGGAAAGACTGGGGAATTCCTATCATTTAGCCGCGTGCATGCTCAAGACCTTACCCTTACGCCACCGCTTCTGGACTGGTACTGTCTTGGCTGAATGTTTCCCTCAGGGATGTGGAATTCCTATAGCCCGATGCCCAGTAACTATTGTTTGGGGGTCAGGGCAACAAGTTTTCATGTGCATTGTATCCTTGGGACAAGTATGCCCAACCCCCTGCTGCACAAAAAACCCTTTTGGCTGCCAGTTGCAGTGCCACATTATAGATCAGGGTATGGGCACTGTATGCGGTTAAGGTAATAGTTTTGTCCATATGTTGATGCTGTTCCAACTTGCATTCAAGTTTCATTAATTGAAAGCCTTCATTATTATGGCGAGTGCTCTAAGTAAATGTTGGATGCTTTGACTACACTACTGTCAGTGGTTCCAGTATAGAAATGTGTACCGCGTTTTCAAAGTTTTAGCAATATGACGCTATGCAGAATGCTCTCTGCTTTGATGCAGATCAGTGCCAGTAACTACTGTGGCAGCGTGTGCCTTTTGAGACCAACAGCCATTTTTGCTTTTTGCCCATGTTTGTTATAGTGGTGGGGGCCCTGTAGCTCCCTCACCAATAAGGTCTCACCAAAAACACCATGCCAAACCAGTCACGTATAGACAAAATGAAAGGCTGACCGCCAATTTCAGACCTACTGGCTTTGCCAAGGCTTGTTTATCTGTGTTTCCCATAATCTTACTGAAACTGGTTACACTGATTTTCCATTATAAATATTTTGGGGAAATACTAGTGTGCATCGACCCTTGTTATTAAATAATGCTGCAAAGAAAAAGGGGTACCTTAAATTTTTTCAGGAGTGTGTACGAACCTTTTACTTTGAAAGCAAAGAATCATCCAACACTACTTTGTGTGCCGTTATGCTCCGCGTGGAAGAGCAGAATGCTGTCACTCACAGTGAAGCCTGACGATACAGAGAGAGAGGTAGAGTTTTTATAAACTCAAAAGGTCATAGTCAACGCCAGACCAAATTAGGGGTCCCATCCTTAGAGAAGGTCTCAAAGGTGCACCCATGTTATATGTCCTTGTATTAATTGCAGCTATACTGCTTTCGTGAATTCCCGAGAATTTACAGAAGTAGGTCCAGAAATAGTATTCCTGGAAAATATTTGTGAACTGTATTTTAGCATGAGCAAATATGCACGTGTAGATCTGCCCCTGCGAAATTCTGGAAGAAGGTTTACGTATGCCATTGTCAGGAGTAATTTTCAAACATTTCTCAGTAGGGGAAAAGATTAGAGTTGTTGCAGGCCCTTAAAACATGCAAGATAGTAGGTTTGCACAGACTCAAAAGGGGCATTCTAACCCTGGAACTATTGCTTCCAGCTTCCTTCGACCCCAGTATGTAGATCTGCGGAAACGCGGCAACATAAGGAGATTGCACGTACTGAAACCTAATAAAGTATAAGCCCTGGCATAATCCGAGAGGCCATATCAGGGCTCTTATATAATGAGATTGCTGCCATACTGTCGCCGCCCTACATTGGGGGATACATGCATTTGCAAAATCATGGTTATCCTATTGCTCTCTTAATATCCATGGGAACATAATTCCTTGTCTTTGCAATTATTTTTTTTGTTGCTGTGCGGACCCAGCCTCCTCAATTTCCAGGGAAAGGGAGGGGCCACCTGTCTGGGCCTCTGATTCACAGGTCAAGGCTTCAACTTGCTATCGACTTAGAGGGTGTCCGTCGGGACCTGCCCGGGCTGCAAGTGCCGTCCCGCTTGCCCTGGAACTTTCCGTGGGCCCTCCCTGCTCCCAGGGGTCCCTGCCGTGTGGCATCCCAAGGACCTTGCTTGAGCATCTACTCTATCTATCCTGAGGCTGAGTCCTTCGATTTTGCTCCCTCGGTACCCCTGCTGTGAGACATCCCAAGGGTCCTGCGGGAGCACCACATCTACTCTTTCTATGGCGGTAAGCTGCCCTTGGCTCCCTCGGTGCCCCTGCCGTGAGGCATCCTAAGGACACTTTGTGAGCCTTCCATCCACCTTTTAGTAATTCGCTTTTATTCCTGTTTTATTCCGGTTTACCTCATTAGGCTATGCATCCCTCAGTTTGTTATCCAGCTTCACCGGTGGGAGCCTGGTAACCGAGCCCCAGAGATTATACATCAGGTTATTAACTGTTACCCACTCCCTACTTATAGCCTCTGGGGGTGTTTTTAACCTAGAATGTCACCTTGTAGTGGTGTGGTGGTGGTCGCTGTATTTGACTGCGCTGGCACTGTCCATTGGTGGTGCAAGCTGCGCTGTTACTGTGTGTAACCTATCAGTTTTAATGCTACTGCATCCCTTGCTGTACAAGCACTTTGGACAAACACTGCATGGCAAACTAATGCACCCCAGAAATGCCTTTTACCCTGGTTCTCCTTTACTGAGATAGGACACAATACTCAAGAGATCTCTGTTAATAGTGGGCAAAAGTGAAGTTATTTACATGCTTCTGTCAATTTAAAGTAACCAACCAGCTCAATCGTCCCTGGATGACATGTGAAGCCATTGTACGTCAGACTTTTCCCTACACACGGCTATAGGGTGCCTGTGCACCTCACCCCACATTACACCGAGGACAATTGATCATCCGTGTTTAACTCGGAGATAGGTAATGTTACATGAGAAAGGAGACTCCAAAGTGTTGTAGTCGCCGCCATCCATATTGCTTGCCAGCATAGTTTCAGGGTGCTCGGTCTACCGAAGCGCTAGCTCAGAAATAACTTGTATCCCCGTGGTTGGAGTTTCTCCTCATCAACTGAGTGAAACCTTCTCTGCTACCTTATGCTCGTTGGCTGGGGAATCAAAGCGCTCTACACAATACTGTGCAGTTGCCTGTAGTTCTTTGGAGACAGGTAAATGCTAAGGGTGGGCGAAGTTGGCGGAGTACCACTACACAGAATTCTGCTGAGTTGATCAAAGACTCCGTGGAAACTCCGCTCCGTAACTCCGTTCCATCTCATCCCAATTAATTAAACAGAAACCTCACATATCTTTGGTAAAACAAGAAACTATCTTTACATGCTAAAATGCAAATAGTCATCTCACAAAAGTGAAAATGAAAATATAGCAAGCAGTGAGAGAGGTGATGATTTTGGGGTCTTCCCTAACCTAGGGAGAAAACCAAGCAGATGCCTTGAACACAAAGAGCACATCATGCTGAACGATTCGGTGGTGGGCCCATCCTCCTAGGACCACCCCAAGTACAGTTATGGGCAAAAATACAATCCCAACTAAAGGCCCTGCAAAGCGTTATGGGACGAGATTCTAGAGTGCAGTGAATATTATAGTATCCAATATCAAAACATTCCTCAAGGGCAGCGGCTCTCCGGCTCCCGGCTCAGCTGAGAGCTAATACTATAATATTCACTGCACTCTAGAATTTCGCCCCATAATGCTTTGCTGGGCCTTTGGTTAGCATTGTATTTTTGCCCATAACTTTGCTTGGGGTGGTCCTAGGAGGATGGGACCACCGCCGACTCGTTCAGCATGATATGCTCTTTGTATTCATGGCATCTGCTTGGTCCTCCCCCTAGGTTAGGGGGGACCCCAAAATCATCACCTCTCTCATTGCCTGATATTTGTCAAAGCTCACTTTTGTGAATTGGTTATATGCTTTTTAGCCTGTAAAGGTAAAGTTATTATCAAAGGGTTGTGGGTGCAGTAGCTAACTCCGCTACGTGGTGGAGATGGAGTTTTTGCATGAATTCCGTGTATTCAATGTAATGCGTAATTAGCAAATCTCCACAACCTCCGTTAGCGGAGCGGAGTTCATTGACCACGGTTAGTAAATGCTCACTGTTCTGTGATGTAAACCTGTCAACTGTCCATCACACAAATTATCCTTCTGACAAGTCAGCCTACTGACCTATTAATCCTGCAAACTGCTTGGTCACGTCCTTTACGGCAGGCATATTAACCGTCCGCACTACCTGCGATGAGCTAGAATAACTAGCAAACTCCGGCAAAAGTAAACTCTCCTGATTGCTGTACAGTAGTACAAAAGGAACAAACTGGTGTTGTTAAGGCAGAGCAGATTCTGCACACCTGAAATGATGGCACCCCTGCAGCTTACAGAGGATCAATGAGATACACAAGAGAAACGTGAGAATGACGGTAACTGGATGGTTCCCACCTGGTTGCACAGAAGTTTACATTTTAAGAAGAATATGCATTTAATTTAGCTCTTGGGAACACCTGTGCAATTTCTATGGGGAACATGAAGCCCTTAAGATAAATTCATTTAATGTGAAACTGTCTTGGCTGTAGGCGTGGGGAACCGCTCTGCTCCCTGAACAGCGTAACAGTTAGCAGTTGAGCGGAGTCATCTAAGTAAAGTATGTCAATGCTGATTTGGCAACGTATTTTACTATTTGACGGAATTGTCTATCATTTGTCTTGCAGAATTATAAACAACCTGAGCACACCCTTGAAATGTACTGTAATGTATTAATATCGCTTTGCCATAAAGTAATGAGTGCCGCTCCAAAAACGGCCGGCATTATGGAGGTCATGAGTCCCCTTACATGCCATTGTTGCGTGTCCGTCCCTTTATTTTCTTGCCTGACTCCGGTAGAGAGATCTCTCAAACGAGTGCCACTGCCGCATCTCTTGCGTGGTGTTTAGATCTGGGAAGCATGAGCTCTTCCCGGGTCAGATATTTATTTCTATTCCAGTATTGTGGAACGAAGTATAGGTATGTGCTCTGCATTCCACAGTGCCAAGTAACAGTCAAGGTGATTTCAAATAAATTCTACCTTTCCATTTGCCATAGGATGTTATTGCCAACTTTACGAGGCTTTCATTACAGTTTTAACTCCCTGATAACGTAACTGTTTCTAGCTAATTCAATGGTCATACGTCGCATCCGGTACGCTGTAATCTCCTCAAAATTTTAGGGGGGGGGGGCGCTGTGGCGTGGGATTGAGATGGCATTGAGCCCCTCACCTAGCCGGCCCTAATCTGGAGCACCCATCGCGCTGTCTACCTTTATTTCTCCCGTAATCTGGGACCAATGAATGTTAGTGCATATTATGCATATGAAATGCCCGAAACGTGAATGAAAAGCGGATGCTCTTGTGTAGCAACCAGAGCGCTGTGCCATGTGCGCATTTAGCACCCGTATTGCAAGCCCACATCCCACTCGGAAATGAGGGAAACCTGTGCTGAGGCCGAATGGGTTCCGCTGTGTCGCCTGGTCGCTGAAGTATTTAAAACGCCCCCGCTCCCCCTTCTGCTCTGTCCTCGCTCTACTTTAGAGATAGCAGCTCGTCTTTGGTTATTTTAAAGAAAAGTCCGTCTCTGTATGGCCAATGAATTTAATGGCGCAAGGAGAGCCCAGGGAAAACTGGCTCGCGCAATCTCGGTCCTAAAGTCCCCGGCGGGGTCAGGGGGGGGACCCTGAGCGCAGTACACGCGCGCCGCCAACGGCCTCTCAGTACTGCCTTAACAGGCGGGCGACCGCAGTGCTTTGTGGGAATCCCGACGGGAGTAACATGGCGGCCTTGCAAATTGCACTCAGACCTGTGCAGCAGAGCAGTCGTGCCCGAGCTGCTACCTTATCTACCCGACCTTCCAAATAGGACTTGATACTCGCTGTAAGGTATCCCCCCACCCCTACTAGCAACGGCCCCACTCCTTTGAGACCCATGCTCACCTCTCACTTGATGCCGTAATTTCGGGGGCACCACCGCCCGCTCCGACCCCTTCTTTGGTGCGTGGTCAGGCAGCCGGCCATCCTCCCACGAGGCAGGATCTCCATGTACGACATTTTTTCTGCACCTCGCCCATCATCACCGGCATGCTCGAGGTGAGTGAAAGCACGCCCCATGGCTCCCGCGCCGTTGCGTCCTTACTTCTAGCTTCTTCAAGTTTCTTTTCTTCAGCGAGGGGGGAGTATGTGCATAGGGTGGCCTTTCGCCCCCTTCTTAAACCCCCTTGTGGCTTACTATCGCACCCCCTGATTGGGGGGGCCGTCTAACGCCCTAGGGCGACCAATCCTGGTCGTCCCCTTTTCACGGGCTCTCGCCCTGGGGGGGGGGGGGGGGAGGGCTTTCCCGGGCCTCCATTGGGTCTGGCTTCGCCTTCCCCGGCCCGGGCTTCGACTCCTCTTCTCACACTGTGAGGTTTAGCTCGAAGTTGGCAAGCCTGCTGTATTGTGCATAAGAACTATATGGATTATGTTAGAAAAAATAAGCCAATTCCCGACTCCCAAGCCAGAAAGACAATTTTACCAAAGCATCATTATTAACAATCAGAGACTGGAGAATCACGCGTATTTGCGAGGTTACGAATGAGAAAAGAATTAGCTCACAGATATGCTTTGACTATATTAAAATATTGTATTTCTTTAGCGTTCACGATAGGAATGCTGCGGAGTGCCCACTGACAGGAATTTCAATAGGACAGGCATTACATGCCACGAGGACGTTCAGTGGGAAATCTAAATTACCTAAACGAAAAAAATGCAGTTTTCTTTACACTTCACAGAGTCTCCATTGTGCTCGCTGTTGAGATGAGAATTTTTTATTGATATGTTAGTGTAGCCACTGAGCATTACACTGTCGCGTTTATTGACACCAGCAATGTATCTGCCAGACAAACAATTAACTTTGTCCTTCCCGCAAGAACAATAAATGTACTCTGAAGGTGATATCTCTGTGTAGGCTTAAAAGAGATTGTCTCTTCGGTGTTTCTCGAAACATAAAAGATCTCTTGTAAGCCAGCCTTCTGAGATAAGGCAGCAGCCGAACGTATGTTATGATCTCTAGCAAAGGTATAATGGCTTCCCGGCGTCCATTTTCAGCATCACTTTTCTGTTCGCTTGGCTGATGAATGCGCCCTGACAAGAGATATGTAGTTGTGTTATTTTCCATTGTAATCTTCGTGTCTCTGATTAAAGCTCCCTTCTCCCCACATTGTGAGAATGAGCATTCCGCGGGATGCAGGAGCAGTTTTGCTCCTCGGGTTATTAATTAGACTCTGTAAATGTATAGACAGCACCAGAGGTCAGCTATATGTTAATCTCAATGCTGATCAAGCAAGTTTGCTCGAAATAGAATAGATTGAACGCGGATCGGTATTGGCCTCTCATCCTTCTACCTGGCGGGATCAAGCGTCTTGCTAAAAAGGATGTCTACTTGATGCATGAGAGGCGCTTCCTTTGACTTGTCGCCGTTCAGCTCTTCTAAGGATTTTTTTTCTCTCCGTTAAATTCCAGCCAAAGAAATGTAATGCCTTCATACACTGATTTGCTGGAAACAAAGGCCTGTACATCTAATTGTGTCTATGCAAATCCTTCCGCCAATTTAAAGTTGGCAAGAACTCCAACAAGGTTTAATGAACGAAAGTAATTTTCCTTCATAGTAAAAGTTTATGGCCTTGAAAGGTCTTTGCTCCACTGAATATGATTACAGGCTGAAGAGTGTGCTATGATTTATAGGTGCGTGTGTCTTCTGAACCACAGGAGCTCCCCCCGCCTCCATGGTACCCTCACATGATCACAGACAGGAGATCCTCCCTGCACATTTTCTTTTTTACCAGGTCGATAAAATGCACACTACATGCGCAATGACTAACATAGCCAAGATCTGTGTCTTATAAACGATAACTACACATCCGCATATGATTCAAATAAATTATTGTTAACCTTAGTGAGTCTCTGCACCGCTTTGTGGTTGTCGCGGATGCAGAAGTAAATACTGAAACATAAATATTCCTTATGAAAAGGGCCATATGATACAAACAAGAAGAAGATCTAAGGCGAAAGGTGGATGGAAAGGTACATTTGACTTCAGCTCCATATTGTAAATTAGCAATTATTACTATGGAAGTGCTATCAGAGCTTATTAGTAGCTCCTTCATGGACTATTGAAGAACATTTATATTAGGAAGGTATTGAGAAACTTCCTCTTCCTACTCTGTTACTCATTGCACCACTGCACATTTCGTGCCTGCGCAGTGGGAAGAGATATTACCTCATTTTCAAGATGGTTTAGCCCAATTCAAACAGCGGAATGCCTTTGCCCCTATGGTATTTTACAGATGAAGCACAGCCTCTCAGGAGGCTCGATGATTGACAACTTCCGAAGAAGGGGAGCACATATAGTTACCCCACCACAAAATGATGCCCTTTGAAAGGAGGTTGAGGATTCCAAAGATACAGGCATACTGCTCTCCCTTCAGATTAGTTTTAATTCCTGATAACCATCAAAGGCATGTTACATCTGTCAACACTAAAAGCCGCTCTGTCTTTCACTGCTGTGTTCAAGCTAAGTAATGCTAATACTGAAAGAGTGAGAACATGCACTGGAGAAAGCACACATGAGTTTGTGTAATGAAGTTCATGGTGCTGGTCGACACTTTGCATGCACTGGCACAGACGAGGACCATACAGTCTTGGCAACTAAAAGAAAATTAATATTGGCAATACTCTCTATTTACTACTACTTCTACTACTGCTACTACTACCACTACTACTACTACTACTACTAATACTACAACTAATATTAATAATAATGATGATACTAATATGAATAATACTAATAGTAGCAAATCTTCCTTTTCTGAATGGTCACCCAATATTTCCCCCTATTTTCTGGACACTATTTTTGCAAGCATTAGGACTTTGCCAACTTTACCACTGCTAAACAGTTGTAAAAAACGTGTGTGTCATTTAAAACATTTGATGTACAATGGGACAGCCTGTTTGGCCTGCTTAACTTCCCTATTAGTCAATTGTAAATTGTGCCTAATGTGCAATTATAGCAAGGAAAATTAAATATACTTGGGCTACAGTGTGTATTTACACCAACTAAATATATGACAAAACTATATGCCTGCCAGGAGCACCACTGTGCTCTGGCTGGGCTGCAGTTTAAATGCATTGCAGTGACACAAGGCAGGTAAAAATGCCTTTGGTGTGTAAGAAAACTCTAAGTCACCCCTAAAGTGGGCCTTCTAAGCCCACGGTTCAGGGAGCTAATATATAAGAATAGGATACATAACATATTGAGGTTAGTATGCCTTCCAGGTGAAATAAAAGCCAAGAGCAATTTTACTGAACAGGTCATGTAGAGTTTTCTCTAAGTAAACTTATATGGGAAGAAATCATAATTCCCTATCTCTGCTTAGGAAAAGGCTAAACACTTGCTTCAAAGTTATTTCCTGCATAATTTATAAAATCAGATTTAATGGCAAAATCAGATTATTGATAATTGAAGACAGAAAGTAACTTTGTAAAAATGTACTTTAAGCTAACTAAGCCAGAACTGGCATTAAACCAGTTCTGACGCTCTTCACAACGCCAGGGCTGACATACACATTCCAAGCTAGAAAAGTTAACAACCCAGGCGCAGAGGACAATGACCTACATTCCAACCGGAAAAGGGCTAATGTTTTTTAACTGCTGACCACCTAGCAAGGATTAGCTCTCTAGGATTGGACAGAGGAACAGTTGGCAGAACAAAGGGTAGATTTATCACTACTTCTTTTGACTTGAAGATGTCAAGAAGTGCTTCTCCTATCCATTTGGAGAAGTCTCCCAAACGGCTAGGCTTCAATCACTTTAGGAGGTATAAACATTTTCCCCCCATCAGGTGAAAAGAGAGCTCCTCCAAATAGGGGAATGGCTTAGGAGCTGAAGACAGGACTGCTTGTTGGCAGCTGAGTTTTGCCATCTTGAAACAGGGACTCCTGGGTAATTTTACCATAAGGCAAGGATGAAGTGCTGCAAAAGGTAGTGATGAGGATTAAGAGGTGCCTGTGGCATGAGAACCAGACAGCTACTTCTTATTAGCTCTCCAGGTGAGCCGCTTGTATGCAGCACATTTCTGCATTACAAAGCCTCCCGACCAACTGCTCTGAGCTTTTGTGCATAAATCAGTGGCTTTAGCGGGAGCTTGCCAACAACATAGCAAGCTTCAAGTGGCCTGAAACCATGCTTAGCTAATGGTAAGCTGCGAACAGTGATTTTTTATTGGTGCTTTATTTTTTCTTGTTTGTTTGCCCAAAAGTTTAAAAATTAATGTCTCTGGTTCCCCTTATTCTATTTTTTGATAAACTTGATATCTTTTTATAATTAAATATTTTTCTAAATTGGTTTGTGAATTTTATTTGGTTCTATTCTTTGCTTTATAATTGTTGATACTGCGTTATCTTAACGCACACTTCTGTGAGGACTGCCTGCTGCATGTGCCATAGCTACCAATGGTTGAGCAGAGATTCTCTCAGAACTGTGTTTTGACCTAACTCGGGTGGTTTATTGATTTGGTAGGTGTAACCTCCTTCCAAATTACTAATCCCCTTTTCTAATAATAATAATAGTCACAATAACAATAATACTAATAATAATATTAATAATATAAAGTGAGTAAGAAGGAAAAATCTTGCCCTAAAAAAGACAATGAATGGCAAAATTGAGTTGGAGAAAACTACTTCAAAGCAAGTGGTGAGCAGCAGAAAGAATGTGATCCAGAAGCTCGCAAACATGATAACTGTAACACCAAAGAAGGCTGAAGCAAGCACTAATGTGGCTTTGTTGACTCTTAGAGACCCAAGCCTCAAGAGATGATTGGCCTCAATGACCATAGAGATATATTATCCCACGATTATTCCCATTTCAGCATTCTCCACTGCAATTAGAATATTGTACGCACCTTTGGGACATGTTGTGTCAGCGAAAGCATAATTTTGTACTTTTTAATAATTACTGGAAAGGAAAAACTGCATTGTGCTGGTGAGGAGTTCGGCCACTGTTGTTAGAATTCTTAAAATATGGCTAACAGCTGTAGTTCTCGCAAGGCTCATCTTTGTCAGTTCATGCCACCCTGGTCTGACTATCACCATTACAATAAAGCCCTAAACCATTCAAAAATGGGATCAAGACTCATTTTACATTTTAAATTCATGATCTATTGTGCAGGATAAGGAAAGTGGTACATGGGCTCCTTGGAGAGGCCTCTATAATGCTAGGTATCCTCAAGAATAACTTTTAGAGCCCTTCCTGACAACTTACCAGTTTACCTCAAATCCCAAAAGGCCAAATTCTGAAAACAGAGACATCGGATACCCAAGAACAATATGTTTGTGAGGCTGCAGCTTTTACAATACTGTGGACCACCTTACCTGCAGCCTTTTGAGATTAACATGACCTTTTCAGATAAAAAAAAAAATCTCAAGACATGTCGCTTCATTTAACTTTCCATCAGCCACCAATATCTTTCCAGTTACTTCACACTAGATCGCCCCACTCTGCTATCTAGGGTAGATGCTTGTGAACTGAGTGTTCCTCAGCTGTGTGAGTGCGCTGCAAATAACAAATAAGTAATAAATATATAGTAAACGCATGCATTCATAGCTGTATGGTAGGTAAATAATCACTCTAAGTTCAAAGACAGAATTTTATATTGATGCACGTTTTTGATTTGAGGGTTTTCTTATCGCCAGATGCAAGAATCATGGGATAAAATTAAGAAGAAATAAAAGTATCCACGCTCCTTTAGTATTCCTTCAGAGTTGGCAACTCTATTTAAGGAGGATTATTGCTTTTTTGTGCTGCTGCATACTATTGACTTATAGATTGACACAGTGTGACCTCTGCTTACTGTAAGCAATCTAGAAGGAGCCACATCACTTATCCGGCACTGCAGCGCTCAATGTTACCCCCAAGGCACTACTCTTGGGAGATGGAAATGAGTCAAAGAGCGACCTTTGTCTGAAGAATAAATGCACTGGGTATCTATCAGAGACACCTGGGACCTGCGTCAAAGGACAAACCGGCTCTTTCGGACATTTACAGATCTCACGCCTCCACGCGCTGTCAATAAGTCAACACCATAGCTTAGTGCTTCTTATTGGTTTGCCAATTCGCTCTCCGTCATTGCTAATTCTTTCCTCCCAGGTTGCCTTTAAACAGCTTAGGCATCCAGCTGACGCCGAGATACAGCGCTGAGGACTATTCTTGGGATGTCTCAGGGGTGTCATAGAGTCCCACTCTGCCTTCCTTGCAAAAGACAAATGTGTTGAGTTGAAGGTTTCTAACATCTCCTCTGGGACTGTGTAACGGTAGAAATACTACTACTGTGAGTTTGATTATATTTGGAAACAGCACGAGCTCTGGAGTTTGCTACAGCTCTTTTCTGAGGAGTTCTGGCTGGCGAGGTCTATATTTCCGGATCAATTTTAAGTTCTGAAAGCGAATGTTGTCCTACCAAACACAAATGTATGGATTTTTATCGTTTAAAAAATATACACCTCTGGAAACCATAAAGTGTACGCCTTCAGCAGGATAAACAAAGAATGCACAACACACTTCTATAGAATATTTACAGCAGTTAAAACCAGAAGGAATAATTTATTAAGAAAGATTAATTTATTATCTATAAAGAAAAAGACAGACACTTGTTAATTTAGCCAAATTGTCGCATAGAAATATTTACAAATGCTCTTTAGTCATTGCCTAAAATTACATTCGTTCTTTCCCCACTCTTGTGGAGAGCACATCTCTTATTCAAAAAAGTTGTTTCTTTTATATAGTATTATTGAGGCAATGTTTGCAGCTAGGAACAGAACCAAATATACAGGACTCAATGTACAGCAGCCATGCATCTGTCTCTGTCAGGTCAGTGCATAATTTGAGAAATCATGCAAGGCCTTTCAGGGCTCAATAAGCGGTCTACCCCATCAAGTCGCACCTGTTAGTCTTGGCGATTTCTACAGATAATTTACATTTGCCTAACCAGCATGCTTTCAGTCACATAATTGACATTTTCAGTCACCCTACTCAAGTTGGAAAGTCCATCTTGGGGTTCGGAGTCTTAATATAACTGCTTGTAAGAGTGACGTTACTATGTGAATGCTGTACCACTGCCTAAAGTACTTCGATTATACAGTCTTTTTTAAAGCGAAAACCAACATGTGATAACATCAGATATGTACAGCTGATCTGGCTGCAAATGCCAGATCGCGCTGGAAATCAAAAAATATATTTATTTGCACGCTGCAGATAACGTGTCTTTTTGTTTTTTTTCAGGAAACAATATTTTTAACGATCAATGCATTTTGTAGGAGTTGATTAAATGCTAGCATTTTGTACTTTTAATGTGAAGTACACAGAGACGTGTGTTTTCTTGATTTTACTTAAATCTATTCTGTAGCTTATTAAATTTAGCAGACACTCCGGAAGGTTTAATTGCTCTAGTTATTTTTAAATGCGTGGAGATACATCACGGGGCACAGATAAACAGTGGCGGCTCGCATAGGGCGTGCTGCAGGGCGGTGGGGCGGGGCGGGGGAGGGGCAGGGTGGGGGGTTAGTAATAATTACTTTCCTCCGTTCCGTCGTATGTCCGAGTTTACTACCGCCCCACACTGCCCCTCCCCCGCCCCGCCTCACCGCCCCGCAGCACGCCCTATGCGAGCCGCCACTGCAGATAAAGACTGTTTACTTGCAAATAACTATCTCATCCTTCGACAAATTCAATGTACCATGTTGTGTTTTGTGTGGGTATGACAAGTTCAGACCAGATCCATCATTTGCAAGGAGGACAAATTTAAAAGGGCGGGTGTAGGGTGACCACATTTTGAGATGCAAAAACTGGGACGGAACAGACATAAAAGCAGGAGCACCTGTGCAGTTAAGACCGGTGGGGCTGGGTTGGGGGGATTCGACAGATGACCACAAGGGAAAATCAAATAAATAATTAATTTTAACTCGTTAACGTCTGTCGAAATCCCCCCCCCCCCGTACCCGGCCCCACCACCCCACCTGCATGGGCCGCTGCTGCATAAAAGTAGGAATAAAGGCTTTAGACTTACTTCTATACCAGCCTGTCCCATTTTTGCATAGCTTCGTAAACATGTGCCTATATATTTAGATGGCTCTTGGGCCAGAAAGAGCCCTTTTTAGGTCTCGGCCTGCACCAGCGCTTGCGCTGGTCTGGCCGAGAGTTTTAGTAAGCGGGTTTTGGAAGTGCAAACACTGGCTTTCGGCTGGCGACCAGCTTGAGTTCACGATGGCGTGCACGCGCAGCTGGCATCTGGGTTTCCTATCTCTTCCTCATTTCCTCGTCATGGCTCATTAACTCTCTGGACTCTGATGTTTCAATCGCAGCAGCAGCTCACATTACCAACTGAGGGCCCTGGACTACAGTCACATGAAAAACAACAGCGATTAGCATTGAAATGCAAGCTTTTTTGTCTAGTTAGAAATATTGCTTCGGTGGGTTGATTTCACCTTATATCGCTATTTGTTTTATATTGGGAGTCACAGCCTAATTACCAGTATTTTTGTCTCTCACTGTTTTAAAAAAATATTTATTCGTGCAAAGCACAAAGCTATATTTAAGGTTACTTTTTCCGACGTCACTTCTTCACTCTATTTAAACTCCACACCCCCACTCTTATTGTCTCTCTCCCTTCTCTCTCTCTCCCCTCTCTAATTCTCTCTCTACTTAATTAACTCTTCCCTCTATCTTTTTAGCCTTTCATTCTCTCTCCACCCCTTTATCTGTTTCTCTTTCAAACTCCTTCATTCACTCTCTCTCCCCTTCTTTCTCTCTCTCTATCCCGCTCCACTCTTTATTCTATGTACACCCTTTCTCTCTCTTTCTCTCTCACCACCCTCTCTAATTGGGCATTATATCTTCACTCTCTCTCTCACTCGGCAACACCACAGCATCACTCAGCGCAACCACAGCATCAATCAGAGCCAGCACAGCATCAATCAGAGCCAGCACAGCATCACTCAGCACCAACACAACATCTCTCAACGCCATCACAGCATCACTCAACGCCATCACAGCATCACTCAGTGCAACCACAGCATCACTCAGCACAACCACAGCATTACTCAGCACAACCACAGCATCACTTAGCGCCACAACAGCATCACTCAGCGCCACCACAACATCACTCCGCGCCACCACAGCATCACTCGGCACCACCATAGCTTTACTCAGCGACACCACATCATCAATCCGGGCCAACACTGCATCACTCAGCACCACCACAGGATGACTCAGCACCACCACAGCATCGCTCAGCACCACCACAGCATCGCTCAGCGCCACCACAGCATCGCTCAGCGCCACCACAGCATCGCTCAGCGCCACCACAGCATCGCTCAGCACCGCCACTGCATCGCTCAGCACCGCCACAGCATCGCTCAGCACCGCCACAGCATCGCTCAGCACCGCCACAGCATCGCTCACCGCCACCACAGCATCACCCCTGGCCACCACAGCATCACTCAGCGCCACCACAGCATCACTCAGCGCCGCCACAGCATCACTCAGCGCCGCCACAGCATCACTCAGCGCCGCCACAGCATCACTCAGCGCCGCCACAGCATCACTCAGCGCCGCCACAGCATCACTCAGCGCCAAGACAATATCACTCAGCATCACCACAGCATCGCTCAGCGCCACCACTGCATCGCTCAGCGCCACCACAGCATCGCTCAGCACCGCCACTGCATCGCTCAGCACCGCCACTGCATCGCTCAGCACCGCCACTGCATCGCTCAGCACCGCCACAGCATCGCTCACCGCCACCACAGCATCACTCAGGTGCCGCCACAACATCACTCAGGTGCCGCCACAACATCACTCAGCGCCGCCACAGCATCACTCAGCGCCGCCACAGAATCACTCAGCGCCAAGACAATATCACTCAGCACCACCACAGCATCACTCAGCACCACAGCAGTTTCACTCAGCAACACCTGAGTATCATTCAGCATCAGCTCAGCATCGTCTCGGCACAGTCACCACCACCACCACTACCACCTCAGCATCACTCAGCACCACCTAAGCCTGCTCTCGGAATCTGGCATCTGTTGATTCTCCTCTAGCGTCTGGCCGCTGCTAGTGTTATAATACAGGTACTAGTTCCCAACCTTCACCCTCCGATTGTTTATGCCCCCTCAAAAAAAGCTTTAACAAACAACCATTGCCAGCATTGCAAGAACAAAAGAAAACTGAGGACATTTTTTATTGTAAATACTTTTTAATATGGTCGTTCAGTTTTACATAATGCCTTCTTGGTCATATATAAAGTAACAAAAATGCTTCTGACACTTTTTATTATAACTTTTCAGCATGCCGCACAGCAGCCACACTTCTCTACAGCACAGCTTGAAGACATTGGCAAAGTCAATAGCTCTGGCTAAACACTTATAAGGCCCCAAAGGCGAGACCTATTGGCTATGCCAATGCTTGTTGTAATTTGGTGTAAATCCTTTTATTAATTTTAGAGTTTAATTTAAGAAAAAAGAAATATAGATATCTAGATCTAGGGATGCGAATACTCTGTGGATCTGACAAATCTCATGCTGAGATCTGATTTGCTGCCAACACTTCAACCAGGAAGTGTTGGCAGTCATTCTGGGACTCCGACTCAGCCGAGCCCCCCCCCCAAAAAAGTTAAAAACAAACAGAAGGGGGCAGGGTAGGAACACTCTGACCCCTCTAGGCCTGGTGATGGGGTCCCAAAAACATGTTTTAATTTAATTTTTGCTGCGGAAATCGCAGCAGATACGCGAATTTCATCATTTAAAAAAAAAAAAAAACATTCTTTATGCTTCAGCCCCCGGGTGGGCCAGGTCCCGGGGGCAAATGTAAATATGTATATTGGGGAGGGGAGTGCTTGTGGCCCCCCTCCTCATGTTTGATTTCGGCCCGGAGACCGCCACTTTCCTGGGGCCATCCCAATGTAAATTAAGGTGGAGGGGGCCGTGTGGACCACCCTTCTGGGCAGGAATTGGCCAGACCACGTGGGATGGGGTCCCCAGGTCCAAAATCGGCCGGGGACTGCACACCCCTCCCCCACTTGCACTAATTGGCTAGGTCTTGGCAGATGGGATACCTGGGGGCTAACATCATCCTGGGGAGGGGTGCTGTGTGGTTCCCCTCCCCTTGCAGTAATTGGCCAGGCCCCAAGTATGGGGTCTGTGGGGCTGGAATCGGCCCAGGGAGGGGTGCCATGTGGCCCCCCTCCCCTTGCAGTAATTGGCAAGGCCGCAGGGTATATGGCCCGGGAGCCAAAATCGGCACTGGGAGAGGGGCCATGCGACCCTCCCTTTTAGTAGTTGGCTGAGCCATGGGGGATGTGGACCGCAGGGCCTTTATTGGCCTGGAGAGGTGGCCTGCAAGCCCCCTTCCCAGGTTGCCTGCTTATGAGGGGTTGGCCAGCCGCTGACCCCTGCTGAGCATGGTTGAAGGCCATGATAGGCGCAGGGGTGGGTGGCTGCGGTGGGTTGGCTGCAGGCCCTGCGCCTGACACTCGGTCACGCTGGGTTGGGTGCCTGCGGGGGGTTGGCATCAGGTCCTGGTCACACAATGCACGGCCAATGGCTGTCCGTGGTTGGCTACATGCCAGGCCCTGTGGTGGGGTTGGATTAACGTAAGGTAATTAAATATTACTTAACATTAAAAAAAAAACTAGGAATTCACTGGAAAAAACAAAGGTTACAGGGACATTATAATAAGGAAATAGACTAAAAATACTTAAAAATTCAATAAAACCAATAGTTCCAGGGACGTTATATCTAGTTTCAGATTTTAGGAACACAAAACCATAAAAATTCAACAGTTATAGTTACACATATCTCAAGAACTATAACTCGCACCCTCGCCATGCATTGCTACTTACTCCACATATTACATCAGTAATTCATAATATAACGCAACATTTATGATCAAATTATTCATGAGAAAACTGTGCATGGCGAGGAATGAGTTATAGTTACCTTAGGGCATGAGTTATATGTATGGACCTGCACCCTGAGCTCCCCCTGCCTTCCTGCCCAGCCTGTCTCCCATCTGCTGAGAGTATGCAGCCGTCCTCCTTTTGTACTACCTTACAGAAACAAATAGATTACTTAAAACATTACAGTTTTCAGAGGCCTCTGCGAAAGGAGCATATACCTTTCAATTCTGCTTTGAAGAATGGCCTGACATTTGTCCCAAAATTCAGGACATGTACTTAAAATTAAGAAAAGTGTCGGGACACCGGGACCATTCTCTGAAAACTAGGACTGTCCGGGGAAATCCGGGGTATCTGCTCATCCTAGGCAGGCAGGGAAAAGGGGTTCACACAACAAATGGCTGCTACTATCCAAAACTGTAAGCTAAAAAGATCATCTCAGTCTGCTCCTTCTTCATTGATCAAGAAAAGTGCAACTCCTCCTGGTAGCCACAATGGTATCCTGCACGTCACATGTGAAAGTTGTCAAGTGTCTCCTTAAAAGCATCTCAGCTTCGTAGGAATAAAACATAAAGGGTAAGAAACCTTGGTTAATTTTGTAACTTTTGATTGGAGAGAACACCCCCTTACACCAGAGAAGTTGATTCAGACAAGGAAGGATAACCAGAAGTAAATCATTAGAAGTTCAACTATTAAAGGCTAAAGGAGAGGCAAAAATAGCAACAAAGGAGCAAAAAATTGTGATTATCAAAATAAGGGAATGATGCATTTATCATTTGTAAATGCCTCCTTTTATATTATTCAAATAAAAACGAGATAACTTACTTCACAGGAAAGACTTTACTTCACCATAGATGGAGACCCTCAGATAGAATTTGCTGACCAGAATGCCATATTGGAAATGGCATTTTCTAAGGATTAGCCACGCCTCTTTAGTGAATCTCACAGTGTTTGTTGGCCACTTGAAGAAGCCCAAATTTGATATTCTTTGCCTGTGCTGAACTCTGAAGGCCCTATGGCACCCTTTCCACCTGATGTTCGTGTGGCCTATGGACAACCTCTCCAGATGACAGCGAGTGCAGAAATGGCAATGCAAGGATTCTTACATCTAGCAGCATATGTGTATATTCAATATAAATATAGAAGGTCATATTTTTTTGTTGTGGTCCTCCCCATTTTTCTTGCCTGAGTTTTTGCTGGTTTAGGACTTTGTGTGATATGCCGCTGCTAAACAGTGGCCTAGCACATATGCTAGCCCCTAAAACATGTTTTGTTCATTGACTTCACCTAACTGGCTTATTTAACTTTGGTGTAAGGCCATAGTAAATGGCAAGAGAAATACACCAGTTGCATGGAACTTAAATGTCATATGTGTGCTGCTGTGTATATTTACCCGACCCACAAATATGACAAAACTACATGGCTTCAGGAACCCATATTCTGTTCCGGTTGGGCTGCAGTTTAAAAGCACTGCAGTAATATATGTCAGAGGAAATGACATGTGGTATGTAGAAAACCTATTTTTGTACAGCAGTTAAGTTGTCCCTGGTGTATGCCTTGTACCCTACATGAAAGGGGGCTTCATATATAAAAATGTGGAATGCTACATACTGGAATAGCGTGCTATCATGGTGAATAATTACTCAAAATCTCTTTTTACTGTGAAAGTGAAACTGTATTTTCCATAAACAAACCTAACTATAAATCAAATTATTATTTTATATCTCCACTTGGGAAAATGCATGAGTGAGGATTAAACATTACGTCTCATATTTTTAATAATCTAATTCTATGTTTAATGCAGATCTTTGATAACGTTAGTGAAAATGTAACTTTAAGGAAATGTGCTTTGATCTGCTTGAGAGAAAACTGGTAAAGAAGAAGTCTACCTCTCAGCCCTACTCTATAGATTCACTCCAAATCCAAGGCTGGCTATTAATGACCCTACTCCTAGAGGACAATAGCTGGGCCTCTGGGCCAAGAAAAGCATGGGTATTGCCAAGAAGCGGTCAGTTAGCAGAGATTAGCCATCTGGGTGGGTGAAAGGAACAGCTGGAATAAACAAGGGCAGCCATAACAGTTCTTCCTTTCACTTGGAGGTGTTAAATGGAGTTGACAGGAACTGCTTCCATTTATTCACAGGGCCTCCCTGAATTACTAGCTCTAACTCAAGCCAGAAGGAAAACCAGTTTTGGGCTTACTGAAGTAAGGACACTTCCTTTACGTAGGGAGGTAGCTAGGGGAAGAATCAGAGCTCATTCTGGTGGAGTATGCTTGAAGCCATCTTGTTTGAGATGCATTGGAATGTTTGCAGAAAACCAAAAGAGTGAGTGCTGAAAAAGAAAGTGGTATATTTTTCAGTAAATTAGATTGGATGGAGATAATTTTCCAATCACAGGTTAGTGTACAGGAGGTGCCTGGCACCTCACAACCACCACCTCAGAACATTCCTGGACTTCAAACAAAACATCTTTAAAGACTGCTGTTAGAAAAACGGCAAGGGCTCTTCACACCCAGGTAATGAAACTGCTCCACAAGAGTCAGGTGGGTAACCTTGTGTTTGCCTGCTACAGGGACAGAAAATTAAGGAGGCCCTGTTGTTCATGAATGACTGGGCCATGCACTATCCCTGACTGGAGAGAAATCTAATATCTAGAAGCCTGCCCGAGGACCTGAGGGCTGTAGGAGAGACCAGGTGGAGCTTTCCCAAAAGTTGGCTAAAAGTGGGACTTGGCAATTTTTTCCATCAACAGATGATAATGACAAGGTGCTGAAGCTTCCCAGAGAGGATGCACCCTCGGCTGGAAAGGAAACCTAGTTTCAGGGCCTTTTGGGATGCTGAAAACTGGGTCAGCTGGACCTTGTGGTAATGGGATCTGGCCTCACGGAGCCATGCCACTGAAAAACGTCCAGTGTTTGAGAAATCAAAAGCTGACTGAGTCCAGAGGTAAATGCTTGAAGTATGGCAAGGTGGCAAATCTTTCCCCGTGGCAAAACAACTTTGGTTTCTTCGAAATTCAGCTTTCTCACACTCAAATATAAAAGCCTGATGATTACGTATCCAACTTTGAGGAACTCTCTCTAGCTTCAGTCTTGTACCTTTCCCTGCCTGAAGACTTTTGAGCTCCATGTGGTTAGCTTGAAATCACGTCTAGGTCCCCATCATCTGCGAACTGGACATTGTAATTGGCACTTTTCTTTTCCTTGTGTCTTTGTGCTAAAGTTTTGAAAATGTACAGTTCTGGTTACCCTTATACAGTTTTGATAGTTTTTTTGTCTTTTTTTTGGTTACATTTTTTTCTATTGTTTGTAATTGGTTTGGCAATTTTATTGTGTTATTTTTATGACTTTACAATTGTTGATACTGTTAGAACCTGACACACATTTTTAGGAAATAGCTTGCTGCTTGTGCCACAGATACCATGGATTAAGCAGAGTTCACTGAGTACTGTGAGACCTAAACCTAACCATGGTGTGTTTATTAGGATGGTAATGGTACCGCCACTCCAAATGATCAAGCCACATTTTACTATATATATTAAACAATGGCTGCGTAGTTATAGTTAGGCCAGACTTTTCATAGTAAAAGTGTTTTTGTTTCATTAATAACTGTGGCACTGTTTGAGGAATTTTCATGAAATTTTCCAAAAAACAAATTCATCTACCTCAGCTCCTTACTCAGTTTCAGGGTGATTCACCAAGTGGGGGATGAGAAAAAGTCAGGCCCAAAATGCTTTTTCTATATGCAATTTCCATTAGCAACATTAGACAATACAGAAAAAAACAGCTGAACAGAATTACATCAAATTTAGCAGAAAGCTAGATCTTTATCCAGAAAGCATGTTTTTTGTGACTTGGTGAAAATCTGTTCACCTGTTTTGGGGAAATTAGGGTTTAAAATTTATAGATATCTGTTGCCATGGGAGTCCAGTGAGAAAAAATGCCAAAAAATGCAATCAGATTGGTTGGTCTCACAGGACTGAAGAACCCGATTGGTGGCCACTTCATATAGAAAAATGGTGCTGTCACCATTACAGGGCTTGTGGACTCGGTCTAAGAGTCTTGAAAAGTAAAATGAAAAAAAACACATAAGGAGCAGCTTAGGGAAACCATGATCCCTTAGCCCTTGTGCCTTTGGGCAAAAATTACATAAAAAAACGATTTAAATGTCGTCAAGGTCCCGCAGGATTGAGAGAGACCCAAAATAAAAATAAAAGCACAGCCTTCAGGCTGTGCAAAGTCATTACGAAGCGGTCACTCCTAATACAATGTGAAGCCCCTTTACATGGGCAGGTCCCTACTACACACAGTCTGCTTTCAGTGAGCAGACTGTGCATAGAACCTACACCTTCCAGAGACCTAAGCCCCAGTAGGTGGGCAAGTCCCTACTAAACACAATCCGCACTCAGTGGGCAAACTGTGTGCAGAGTTTACTTCCTCCAGACACGCCAGCGTTATTAGGTGGGCAAGGCCCTACTAGATACAGTCAGTGCTGAGTGCACAGACTGTGCTAGAGCCCACTCCCTCCAAAGACCTGAGCCCTTTTAGGTGGGCAAGCCCCTACTAAGCACAACCTGCGCTCTTTGTGCTGCTCTTCAAGTGGAGCCCCCTCCCTCCAGACACCCAAACCCAATTAGATGGGCAAGCTACTACTACAGAGAGGCTGTGCTCTCGGTGCAGCTCTTCACAGAGAGCTAACTCCCTCCACATACTCAAGCATAGGGCTACTATATACAATTAGGTATGGTAGTAATATTTTACTTTACGTTAGAAAAAACCTAGAAATTCACACAAAAAGCAAAGGTTAAAGTGATGTTATATTTAGGGATAGTATTAATTTGGTACTTAACTTACAGACTAGAGAAACTCACTGAAAAAGACAAAGGTTAAAACGATGTTATAATTAGGTCAGATGATAATATTTTACTTTACGTTTAAAAAACATTAGAAATTCACTGAAAAAAACAAAGGTTTAAATGAGGTTATAATTAAGTGAAATGTCCCTTAAAAATACAGTTTTAAACTAAAAAAACTAAGACATTCACTAGATATAGTTTACTGAGCAAACTATAACTTGCGTCCCCACCATGCACTCCTTATGACCTTACATATTACATCACTCATGACATGTTCAATGACATCATTATATCAATCATATACAACATCCAAGAGTTCCCTGCACCCTACTCTCTTAGGGTACCACTCTGCAGCAGTCTTCAACCGTTGTAATATATATTACACAGTTGCTGTACTGTTAAGATTAGGTACGATTTCCATTAATGAGTTAATGTTTCCTTTGCTTATAACTTTGTCGCCATTTGAAATAACTGCAAGAAACTTCATTATCAGTTAGCAAGATTTACAGAGTTTCAAATTTCAACATATATGCAGATCAGTCAAGGTAGGATAAATAACGTGGTAGTCAAAAAATGAGTGTTTTCCATTTCAAACTTTATAAGAAACGTTACTCCATGCAGTAGCAAAAACTGATAAATGGAATTTCGTCAAACGTCCCATAAAAGTCGAAATTTACTCAGAAGTATGAATTGGCTTGGTTTGGTGTAAAATGTATATGGTTTGCTTTCAAGGGTTAAATTATACAGGTATCTTAATTGTTAGTTCGTGGACAGGACACAGAAATTGAGTTGTGAACTGATAATGGACCCAAATCCAATGAATAAACAAATTCTATTGGATGAGAGAGCCTTTTCTCCCATTGTCTATTTTAGGTTAGCAGATTCAAAGCCGGGCCAGCAAAATTGAAGGCTTTAATTGGTTGGCTGTGACTGGAAACATTTTGTCATGGTGGTCATTACCCAATACTGTAAACGATACCTGTGTTGGGAATCAAAATCGATTAGTTCATACGAGGGCAATGTGAACAAACCCTAGCCCCCAGGCCCAGGTGTGTGGATCACAAGAGGACCACTACTCCCTCAGTTTGAAATAAAAAAAATATCTGCACAATGGTTTCAAGGGCCAGAAATGAGGTTTTGCTGACTCGAGAATCTGCTGTTGCCCTCCTCTGAAGTTCACAAATCTGACTGAGAGCCTGCAAACTTCAAGACTTGTGGACCGAGTTTGTGTTCCTTCTAGAGTTTGTGAACACTTGACAAATTTGCTAGTCTCAAGGCTTGTGAACTAAATGTGGTTCCCCTCCAAATTTTGTGAAATATTGACCAGGTTTGCAAAAACCCCTTGACCATCTACCAAGATTGGGTATCCTTATAACGCCAGCACTGTGCCCATTCCAGGAAAAGTACCATACTTATGCATTTGCATTACTAAACACAGCCAACAGTCGTTGTATTTGGTGGTCATTGTTGGCCGCAGTTTTATTACTCTTTACATATGTCATACATGTGCAACTCCCCTGAACACCTTCTTGGGGTCGGGGTCATAAATCATCCTCACACGTTATTGCATATTGGGTATCACACCATGTCAGTTGGACATCATAAACCCCTTGGGTCATAAATCGGGGCATCATAAATCATTCTGCCACAATCGGGCATCATTTTTGTTGTCATAAATCATTCTGCATGGTCATCATAAATCATCAGCCATAAATCATTGGCTGGTCAAAAATCACTTGTTTGTCTTTTGCTCATTTGCATCTCCTAGGATCGTAAATCAACCTGACAGTTCGTAGATTATTCTTTGTTGTTTTCCAGGCCCCTTTGCGTGTGAGGGGTAGCCTTTCCCTGGAGTTAGGCGCCAACTCGCTACCTTACTAGTCTCTTTTGTGCCCTGCCGTCTGGCAGGGGATGGGCTGCGAGCACCATCTCGGTTTGCTGCCCCCTTTTTGTCAGGCCTACTCACCCAGCCGTAAGGCATCCCAAAGTGAGTGGCCCTCCTTCTACACACCACCCTGCAGGTGTGTTTCCATAACCAAACCAATACACCTTTTGTTTCCGCCACGCTGCCAGGGAGGCTACCGTCTTCCTGTGGCTCCCCCCTCCCTGTTTCGTCCGTATTCACCTCCCGCTGCTCTCTATGTGCAGCCTGCCAATGCCATTGCTCCAACTCGAGTGCTAGATTACCAATCTTAGCGGTGGCTCCGGGAGGCCGACGTCTTGTAAGCTCCAAAGGCAATCTTCCCCCAAACTCAATGGTGTGCTCTGCTCCATCCTCGCAGTCATGTAGTGGCATGCTTGCATCCTCTTCAGCCTCTTCCAGCACTACCTCAGCTCACCATGGGTCATACATGAAATCAAAATTGGGAGCCAGTCAGATACTGATTATGGAGGAGTGATACAGCACCCAGTACCAAATAATATTGTCTACTTCACCAAAGCCCCTGGCAGGATCCCCCAGGTAAGTACAACTGTCTTCTCTCCGTAACCTTTTTTTATTTTTTATTTATAGTTTTGGCGCCTGTGCGTGCACCCCAGACATGTGCCTGTCCCGCTGCCGGTGCAGGGGGGGTGTGTAACTACTGCATGTGTTTTATTATTTAGACATTTACTTCTCTTCTGTTAGGGCCATATCGCCCTACGCTGCTTGTGCAGTCACTTCTCTGCATCCCCTTATAGTACATAACCTCCTTCCTTAACTCGCCCAACACAGCGCACGCCACTTATCTTGCCCAAAGATATATATATATTTTTTTTTTTGCGTAAAAGGGATTCAGGGGCTCGAGCTGCCTCCCGGGCACCAAGTACTCCCCCAAAGGGCCCAGCTAATTGACTGTTGTGTCCCCAGGGCCTTTGTGTTCCAGAGTCAGCTGCTCTGGCCACTTCTCCACGCCTCTACTCTTTGCCCGTCTCGGTGAATTCCTGGCCTACGCCCCTGCCCTCTCCTGTTTTCAAATAGGACCCGGTAATTTCGATATTGTGAGCTGATCAGAAAAGTATATAACTGAGCATCATTTCAACACCGTCCTTTTCCCTATTATTACCTGAGCGAATGCAAATGAGGTAATTACCCCCATTACAATATGAACATACTTTATTAATTTGAGCAACCATTATTTTGTACTGCAAAGAAGCAGTTTTTCACCTTTGGTACTGTCCGATACACTTGTTTTGATTTAAATTGATTGCTGCAGGATTATTCGAGATTCATTAAAATGTTGCTGTGTTGACATTTGCTAATGTCTTTTAATTAGTAGTTTCATATTCCAAAACTTGGAAAAGACCATTCACAGATTTGACGAGGTAAAAATTCAATAAACATTCCTTTTTTTTTTTTTGCACTTATTGCAATAAAGTGAGTCAGTGCTCACGCCGCCCCTCTCCTCTCCCAGAGCGATCCATCTTGTACTGCAAGCACGCAAGTCATTTCTGAAGCCTGGCATACCTAGCTCAACTACTGCCCAAGCCCCTGGCATGAACATGCCTTATCCACATAGTCCATATAGTTATTCATTCAAAGTCACTCTCCTACCCTGCACACGACCTTCCTTGGTCTACCAACCCTCAATACTGTCCTGGCTTATGCTTAATGGCCAGCGGCAGTCTTTCCCTGAATTGCTGCATTTCTCTTTGGCTGTGACTCCGGGACTAGGACAAAAGTTTTTTTTTGTTGCATTTTTCGTTTTCTTGGACATATGACGGTGGCTTTTTAAAGGATTAAAAATAGCAAATGATAAGAGCCCTTAGTTATGCGTGCGCTGCTTAATGTTACCTTTAGGTGTCCCGCTTCAAATGAACCTCGATCCCTCACTTGTGCCCGTGGGTAGCCCACGGACTTTGCATGCATTACCACCCCTGAACCCAGCTCAGAGACAGGAAATCATGCCGCCATTGAAAATAGGGCCCCATTGCATGCCAATGCACTTGTACCTTTCCTTGAAGACCATCTGTGCGAAGATGCTCGGTTACTACCCCTCGCATCAATTCCCCTGTGCAAGCCATAAAAATAATTCCCCTCCAATTTCAAGGCGTACCTCGATTGGGAGTGGCCGCTCCAACTCAGATTGGCGCGGACTGGTGGAGCCTGTACAAATAGACAAATGGCCTTCTTCTCTGGGCGCATCTGCCATACCTGCGGTACCAAAGCTGCATTTTTTTTTTTATGTACCCGTGAACTCAGCCTGGAGAACTCATGACAATGCCTCAGGGGGGGCCGGCTCCCCCAGCGCACAATTGCGACATAGGGACACGCCTTATGTCTGCGAAAAAAGGGGGGGGGGAGGGGTGGAGGCCTCCCCCACTACTCACCTTGTTACTCAGCGCTGCTGCCGTTGTTAGCACAAGTCTGCAGTATTACCTCTCTCAACCTGAACGGGGGTGAACGGCAGAATAACCAGAAGCGGATTTGACTCGGGCCGTTCATTCATTACGCCCGGAATCCTCTCCTCCCGCCGAAATCTCTTGGCACCCCAGAGAGAGGCTCTGGCAAGCGCCACAGCTGCGCTTACAGCCTGCTTCAATACCCAGGTTTTCAGGTATTTTTAAAATTTAACACTCATCAAGGCAGAGAAACAAGACGATTTAGAAATAAATTATTCAGTGCCTAAATACCGTATGCTAGTTACATGATGCCCACAGACCTGCAGCTACGGTCCCCGAGCCTCTCTTCCACGAAGAGGAGACGTGACAATGCATGGATAATGGCAGCATCTACAACAGCGCTCCAACTCCTCGTCAGGGGTAGTAAGCGCTCTATAATTTCGTTAGTCACTTTTCATCAATCCAGGCAATGTTTTGTCCTCTTTTTTTGCTGAACCTCCACACTAGGATTCATCTGTTTCGGAGGTGCGCTCGAACCGGGGTCCCCAGCTCTTGGGACAACAGCTCTGGCCTAAATAATAATTAAATTTGTTGCCAGGTCGGGATTCCAACCCACGACTTTCCCCTTGATAAATATCTCGTTTAGCTCATAGCCTCAAAATTATATCTATATTGTGAACTCGGACCATGCTTTACGTGATCACAAATTACATTGCACAAGGACGGATTCATTTTCTTTCATTTTTTTTTTTTTGCAAGGAAAGATTAAGTGATCTGCCCAGAATCACCAGATGGCGAACCAGCGCCGGGATTCAAACTTGGTTTACTTGTGCCACGGTCGTCAAGCTAGCCATAACACCATTGCATGATGGCTTCTGCCTACGCGCTACTGTTGATTACACTGGATTCCTTCAAGAGATCCTCCCGCCACCAGACAAGCTGAGACTCGAACCTCGCTTCCCCGTTCACAAAAGTCGGCAGCTAGCACTGGCCGCAATCCCATATCCATGAGAAACACCGGCCTATGAAAACTTCTCTAACTACGACGATGCCAACTCCCCCCCACGGGGTCCGGGCACTCCACACGCCACAAACGAACACACTCTTCTCCCCTTTTCTCTTTTAGGCATGGTGAGATCAACCGATATGACCAGAATCACAGGCCGCTCGAGCATCTCTGCCGAGGTCGGACCCGTTTCCCCAACCTCCAGATCAGCCGTGCAATGATCATCCCCCTTTTTTTTTTTAAACATAGGGCCCCCTCCTGCGCCGGTAGCTTGAGAAACCTCACACTCCACCACGTGCACAACGACCTTGCATTACTCGGCCACTTCTGCTCCCACGAACAACATGCAAGGAGGCAACCATGAATACCGGGGTCGATCATTGCCCTCCACTAAATGCTCAGTACGCTACCATATGTGAACAGATTGCAAAGACACTCGACAACAGTAAAAGATTTTCCAGAGGGCTGTGAATACTCGTACTGCTACCCATTAACTTGTATCACCACAGTTATGTGTCGTGTTGTCCCTTGTATACCAACCAGGCTCAGCACTCGCGCTATTGAGCCCTTACCTTGCCCCGGCTACTGCCCTGCACCGCCCGGCCTGCATCACTCGACCTCGAGGCTCCTGGCCCCATCTGCCTCTGACTTCGTCCGTCTCTTCTTCGGGGGACCGCAATGCCCGCTGTTGATGCCGGCTGCCACACGCTGGGTGACTTTGTCCGTCGAGCCAGGCCGGTCCTCCGGCTTCCCCGCTCCGCAGCCTCTGTCATTCCAAGGCCTGGAGGAGTGCTTACAGCACCGAGGCCCATGGGGGCATGAACACCAGGCGGCAGCACAAGTGGGGCGGGGGGGAAGCTCGATCCCTGGGGCCTGGAGCGAGTCACGCCGAGATGGCCATCGGTAAGCACGCCATCCCAAATCGTCACAATACTCGCTAAACTCGAAAATTCTCGGCGTTGCTCCCCCAGCTCCATGATGTAGCAGTGAGCTGCCCTAGGGGGGAGCGTCGCCTTATTTGCCCCCTTTCCTCTTTTCGTCATGGTACTCAGAAAAGGGGGGGAGGGGGAGCCCCTGATTGGGGGATCCGAACCCTCACCTGGGCCCCCTATTGGTCTGGTGAACTAGCACCACTCAGGTGTTCCGGCGGTGGGAACCAGTTCTGTTCCTTGTCGGGCTCTGGCGGCCATTATGGCGCCGGCCCTCGAGGCCCCTTTCGGGGGCGGTCTCTGCTAAATGTTGAAAAGTCGCTTTGAAGCCTGCAAACTTTAGATATTTTAATGTTGTTTAAAATATATTAAAACCTTCATGTGATGACATAGACACTTATCAAAATGGTTTAGAACAGAGCGCATTCTATCCTCTATATAAATTATTAATTCGATCTTTTTTCAGTACTTTAGAACGTCTAGATTCAGAAAAATCAATTAAAAGGCGCTGGTGTCCTACAAAACGGTTCCCTCTATTTTTTGTAAGTTTAGGCATCAGAGGTTGCTTGACCGATGTGCTCTGTACTTACACAATGCCTTCTTTTGTGTTCACCCTCTCCTCACAGTTGAAACTATGCTGTGGTTTCTCTGAATGGTGTTTATGTCGCACAAACTGCTACTCTCAGAGCGCAGCTTCTTAGAGCAGCGAGTGCCTGTGACTGGGTCTTTGAGCCATGACTGCTCTGCCTGAATGGATCTACGCTTGTCAGAGGAAGCAAAGTCATGTCTGGACCTCGGGCAGAACGATTTGTACAACCCCTGTCGGAGCTCCTTTCCAGATCTTGAATTACTGCTGATGTATGCAAGTGACTTAACAATGTTCAATTAATTCCTCTCTGCCGGCTTTATTCCAGATGCAAAATGTCCGGAGGATTAAAATTAATTCTACTGGTTACTGGGACTATTAAACTAATGATTTTACCACTTGGTCCTCTGTAATGTCTTACATTTATTGGATGAATGGAAAGCTCTCCCCGGCGTAATTTGGGGCGCATTGTATTGTAAAAAGAAATTAATAGGGATTACTTATTTGTTTTGGTCTTTCTTGTTCCTTAGGTGATCCTCATTCTGACGAAGCTGTATGACTTCAACTTGGGAAGCGTTACAGAGAGCTCGTTTTGGAGGTAAGAGGCTTACAGGTGTTGTCAACAGAATGGTGTAGAAGATACAGAGCTATAGAACAAGTGAAATTCTATGAAGTGGATAGTAGGTGTGCTTTTCATTCTTGATTTCTTAAACGCTTTAACGGAATTGCATCTTGCCTTTTACCTTAACCATACCTGTCTTTGCACACATTATATTATATAATAATATCCATAGGCTAATAAACAAAAACGTATCTGCACATTTTTATATCGCATATTTATGATCCATAAACTCACCAAATGTTACACAAATGTAAAAGTTGGAGACAGAACCGATTGCCATTTCATTTTGGGCAACTACTCATACGTTTTATGCATACTGCTATCAACACAGAATATGATTGGTTGGAGTGCTCAAAAAATATTTTAAAAATGAATAAATAACGTCTGTTTACATACACAGATCTTGATGGAAAAGGCATTTGCACACATCGCGCAAACATTTCAAACAGTGGAAGATGGTGTCACAGCATGTCCATAGATTTGGCAACATCCTTCGTTTTTCAGTGGCTCACTGGTTTTCAGCACATGATATCTTCTAGAAATGTCCCTTTAGTGCAACTGAATGTGTTGTCTCATGGGACATTTGCTTAAAAAGTGACTAAGATCCTGAAAGACCTTAAGAACCAGGGTGCGGAGACTTTGATTAGCGTTAGAATGTAGCTCAGTTGCAGTAGCTGGTGCCATGGGCGGATAAGGGGCCACTTGACATGGACACAGTCAGTAGAAGTGTTAATAGCCTACTTCGCAGTATTGAATAGCGGCTGTTGTTTCTTGTCCAGACTGGACGCCTTCCTGTCCATGTCCATGGCTTAAGACCACCAAGACTCCAGGGTGTGGGTTCATGTGTTTCTTCAAGTTTACAGCTTAGGAGCTGCACTCCTTTACTTTGTGGAATCCAGTTGAGGATAGCTTGTTTGTCTCAAACCTGAGGCAAATGTATGAGTAAAGCAGTTTTCTTAGGTTTGCAGTTTTTTGAAACAATTAGAATATATTGAATATACACTGCTTGACTGGAGCTGGCCAAGTAGTAAAATGTAGAAGGGCATGGTCAGTCTTTCCGAGGCAACTTAAAGTGCATGCAATGAATTCATCCCTGAGTGGGTTGGAGGATGATGAGAAAACTGTCACTTAGATATGCAACACTGTCTGTCCATGAAAACAAACACAATAATAAAACTGTGAAAGCGGCGGGAGGTTGGCAAAGGGCAAAGGTGCATGATATATGGCTTTAGTGAAAGTGCATAACATAGTGTGAGGTGTCAGGAGATTCGCTATAACTGTACGTACAGATCATGTACCTATGTGTCCATGTATGTATCTAGTGGCACTTGCATAGTACAGGCCCTGATGGGAAAAATGGAGCTATCTAATTGCACAGATCATGCATAATATAAAACAGCGTTGCCCTGTTTGTTACCCAAAAGACAAAGAAGCATGAGGGATCTTTATACAGAAATGGTGAAAATGTTGGCTGGTTCACTGTTACTTGGGTATGGAGGTGTGCTGTCTTCAGAGGTTTTGGGGCGCTCCTTGGGTCCCTCCGTGAAGAAACGTCTCCCGTGGGTATTGCCAAATAAAAGTAGGAGCAAGGGGACAACTAAGTGTCTGGCCCTGGGTTTCATGCAGGCCAAGCTGCACATTGCTATGGGTTGGAAACTTTAAACAAAATAAAGGTTTGGTCCATGGACTGCAAATTTTATAGAAATGATGACCGGCCAAGAGTTGCTTCATGTCTTTGAATGGTGCAATTCACTGAGGAGAACCAAGATACATTACATGGGGCATCTTCTTAAACACGCTTGGACTTCTCTTTAAAGAGAGGGCACCCTGAGACATTACCACCCTGAGAGATCACTGCCCTTCATGTCAAAACGATTCTTGAGTGCCAATACTGTTGTTCGTTAAGTGCTCATTTAGTTCCATGCCCTAATCATGGGCAGATTGTGTCACTGTCATTAGCAACCTTCAAGTATTATTGAAGTGACGGAATTAACAGACAGTGGTTATGTTTGTCGTTGTTAAGGCTATTTAGACTGATTTTGCTTCTTAAAATCAATATTGTGTTTAGATAGATTTTAAAATATGCTAGCTGGGTAGATAAATGTGTTTGCTTGCAGGTTGGACTATGCTGGTTGTTAATTTGCCCTTCCGGTCAGCTTGTGTCTCAAGAGGTGTATGCATATATGGATGTAAATACACCTACAATTCATGGGCAATAGATTGCAGACATGTTGACTTTGTGCACAATTGAGTCTTCGGGACAGCACAAGCCGACACAACCCAGTCTTCTCAGAGTGCCTAGAAGATGCATTTTGTGAAACAGAAATAAGCGCATGGTACAGAGGTGCATAAATATGATATAATTGGATTACCGTACAAAAAACATATTTTATCATGAGAAATATGCAAACATCAGTAGTCATATTTTGCACTTGGTGGCCAGCAGCTTTTAAAGCACTGCTGTCCTGCTGCACTCTAAATGCACACTGGAGCACCATGGTTTGCCACTACCTCTGCCTCTAAATCCAAGTTATTTTTATACAACTTTACACGTATCACGTTACTGTAGCAATTTAGCGCCCCCTAAATAGTTTCCATAGTCAGTAGACCTCCTTCTACCTCTGAAATACCTTGAGGAAAGGCTCACCTCAGGTGGACAACGGCACGAGAAAGATGCAAAGGCAAACACTGCAGTCTTGGAGCACTAAGGCGCATTAAAGGCCTCTCTCACGAGGTCAGAACATTTTGGGTAATAATGGCGTGGGCAGTAGAGACACACAGTCAGCGTTCCTGAAAAAACTGATAATGAAATGCAAGGCAATGGCAGGGCCACTGAACGGCAGTCTGTAGAGGCGGAGAAACATTTTGCTGCCTTTAGAAGTTTCGCCTTTATTTCAACGGTTTCACCTGCTGTAGGCCCTTCCAGGAAACAAAAGAGGCCCTGATAATAATTAAAAAATAACATTCAAATCCTGCCCCTTTAACCTAGATTTTACACACCTGTGGGTCACTTTGCGCGAATAAAAACTGTAATCCCATTCAATCTTGTAGGGAAGGCAGGGTTGATCACTCCCTTGAGTTTCAGGTGTGCAGATGAGAATGAGATAACCATTAACATTTACAGAACCGTTCAAAGCAGTAATTAGTCATCCTCTGATCAGACACTCACCTTGACAAAATGGCCGCCTTTATCGCTATGTCCTCTGTGGCCTGGCGTCATTGATGACCAACGGCTGTTTGTCTTTATCTCGCCATTTATGCACCAATGCAGATAAGAGATTTAGGACCTGGTATCACATTCTGCACAAGTGTCTGGCAAGTGATAGACGAGCCCTGTTAGCTTGTGTTGTTAAGACTACACTTAAAAGGGACTCATTCATGAATACTGTTTACGTGGTGCAATTGCTCGGTGCTGCTCAATCATCTATTTATTTCATTGGATGCTAACGAATTCCATACTGCCTGAAGCAATTGTAGAAGGCTCTCCACTCTTGATTCAATGCAAAGGGGAAATAAACTGAGAAGACGAACAGTGCCGGTTTACAAAAGGAGAAAAACTGACTGAAATGCTGACTTTATATTGGCTAAATTCTGATTCAATACACAAAGGACTTCATTCTAATGGAAGCGCTAACCGTTGTACAGGAGCAAACTCTGTCTGCGCCTGAATAGGTATTACAACAGGTGGGCAAAATGTGAAAATAGGTGGTTTCAGCCTGTGCGATTTTTGCGGCTACAAATTGTGTGGGTAAATACTACACATGCTCTGTTTGTACATTTCAAAGTAGGTCCAGCATGCACTATTAGCATGCTATTCCCAATTGCAATGCATCTAAATCAGAATGGGGGGCAAATTGTGCACCAGATGAATACCAAACCATGTGCAATAAGGTGGAGGTTTGTGCGGAGGAGGCAGTGCAATCTGTGACTCTTTTGGAATGATGGCCATAGTGGATATCAAAATGCAAGCAATTCTTTAAAGTGCCTAGCATATTTTGTGCACCTTATGCTTCTGTTAGACTGGAGCAGACCCATGAGCGGTGCAAGTGCAGTGTCTACCAGCAAGAGAATAGAGAATGCATAGTACTCGTGGAAGTAAGGATAAGGCATAATGCACAATAAGGATCGTGCTATTCTCACTCAGTAAGAATTTTGTGCAGTGGGCAACCACCCGCTTCTGCTGCTCTCATTAAAGAGCAATGATCCTTAAAATGGAGCCTGGCTGCTTAGAGACCTTTATTTTGTGGTTCTAGACAACTTCATGTCTGCAGCACACCATATTCCCAAGCCTAGGGATGATTTTATTAAATCACTAGTTTGAGGTATGTTAGATCATTGTCTTCAGTGGAAGTGAACACAGAGAGCCTGATTCATAATGAAATAAAAATGTGGACAAGTACTTCTGTAGGTTTCCACCTTTAATCGGATCAAATTTCCATTGTTAGGAATTTACAAATGTTTCTAAGACTATAGGCCTGATTTAGATCTCGGCAGAAGGGTTACTCTGTCACAACGGTGACAGATATCCCATGTGCCAAAATATAAATCCCATAGGATACCTTTGTGACAGAGTAGCCCATCTGCCAAGATCTAATTAAGGCCCTATCTTTGGAAACCTGCAACCATCACAAGTTACTAAGAGTAATACTGAAAATCCTTTAGGATTCTCTTTTACACTAATGCAAAGTCAATTTCAGATGCATAATTGTATATTTAAGTGATAAAGTGTCCCTATAGAGGAAAATATATTTCCCATGGCAAATCCTCTTCAGTTATGCCTCATTAGTTCATGGGGTGCCGCTTTCCTATTCCAACCTTGACAACAAATTTTCTCCTGATTCTGCAGGAGTCAATCTCCAACCGTTTTGTGGGTGGAAAAGAACCTAGAAAAATATTGTGAATACCCCTTTGCATAATTGCGAGTGGAAAATTCCAAAGTTTTTGTGAATTCTAGTCCTAAAAAGCTCACTCACAACCCCTGGAGAAGATTTCCTCACATAAAAATTATGTGAGAGCACATATTTTAATGGGTGTAAAAGATTATTTAGTGAGGAGCAAAAGTGAGATGGCTCTATATTATATTTACCTGTAGCCATGTAAGGGAATTTTGGCAAAATATTGTCTTAGAAATTATTTGGAGAATAGGGGTTAATACCCCATCGGATGCATATGGAGCTCTTTTTGGGCTACTACTCCACAAAGGAGACTTATCTATTAGACAGCAACAGTTATTTTCTATCTCAATGATGGTGGCTAGATGTTGATCCTAGCTAATTGGAAATCGGGGAAGGTCCCTACATTTTCACAGTGGATGAATAGGTTGCATAAAGTATACACCTATGAATTCCTATATGGAAAACGTACAAGGTCGCTACCATAACAGTAAAAATTTGGAAAAAGTGGAAGGCACCAATATTATAAGTATACAAAGAATGAGAGTAGAATGTGGGGGAGATGTTTGGACTTTGGGGACATTTTGTTTCATATTCTTTATACATGATATGCTTTGTTTATGTATTTATTTACTTTCTTTTTTAACTCTGTACACCATTTCTGTATATTGATATATTCACAGGATTATGCTGCATAGATATCAATAAAAATGTAAAAATTAAAAGACTATCATGAAGAAACTATGTGCATGTGTATGTTGAATTTATAGGCAAAAATCGCTTTGTGGACTGTGTTCCAGGACCACAGCAGTTTTCAGAACACATTTGCCTGTTAATAGGGCTGGCGTTTGATTTAAAACATATTAAAAACCTTCTCTAGGATTTTCCTATGATTGGAATACATTTCTGAATGTTTATGGAATTTACAAAGGTTTCCCAGATAATGCCTATGGAGCTGCAACAGTTTTCTGGCTCGTAAGTGTACTGCTCAAAAGCATTTAAGAATTTCAATTTATGCAAAATTGATGTCATTTTTGAACACGTAATTGCATGTATAAAAACGTCTCTTATGTGAGCAATTGTGCTGATATAATCTTCATATATTTTACATTGTCTATTTATTCAGGTGTATGTTATAAATACAAATACACAATTGGAAATGTTAAAATATTTGTTTCAGTGTAGTGTGATAATTGAGCTTTTTGCAATATGCTGTTTACTGTTTATGATAATATAGCTTGATATCTTGCTTTTCTAGTTGCTATTTTTAAGTAGTCAGCAAGGTATCGTAAAATCTGATATCTTGATTTCTCAGTTATTGTTTCCAAAACAGTAAACAATGTTTCACAGAATATATGCGGATGAAAGGCAAGAAGGATATCTTTATTGACTGTTTATTTTAAAAACATTCAACATTGTTCAGATGGAGTAAATAAGCCCCATTGAAGCATTGTTAGGTAGAGAGGGCCTTCGATCTAGGAATTGCAGGCTGAGGGTCACACAGACAAGAGCTTTAGCTGTAAACACATTTTCTTGCTGAAATTTACAGAAAAGGCACATCAAGTCTTTTGACAGACTTATCTGCCTGCATGAGGATGATGTAGCTGCTGTACTACAGAAATCAAAACAAAAGCTGTCTCTCTACTGGTACATGGGTTTGAGCAAGTTCATCTAAGAAATTCACAACAGGCCCTTTTGCTGCTTAAATCAGCTTAATAACCAAGGGAAAGGAGAGGTTGGGGATACCAATGTAGTGAAACCCTAAATTACCATAATAAAGTTACAGTATTTTCTGTTGTTCTGCCAGTTGACAAATATAATTGACACTATCTTGCTTTCATAGTAGCTGGTATTCATATTGTGAGCACCAATATGGCTTTTGATATTAATAAAACCTATAAATACATTTGTAGTGTGAATTCGTGATTGTGTCTGTTCATGATGAAAGAGAGTTTGGGTTCTGCTAACTGTTCCTGTGAGTCTCACATGACTCATCATTACCTAATATGCTTCTTACTCATGTAACTCTCAGTGGCTTGCAGGAGGATGCAGTCCAATGGTTCTCTTTCTCATGTTAGTACATTGACTTAGTATTTGGCACCAAAGGACCCAAAGAACCCTCTCTCAGATTATGTTCTGGAGAGAATTCCAGAAAACATATCAGCACTTCAAAATACATTTTATTTCTACTTGAAGGAAAATATTTCTCCTGTTGAGAAACCCATTCCCCTACAGCCCAATACATTTTGTGTATGTTCTCTTCCCATTTCCACCCTGAGTAGAGATTTACTCCTGACCTTGATAAGAGTGTACCTCTCACTGTTTACAGAGTTGAAATGGGCTGAGAAAGGCTTGTAAACATCAAACAACATGCACATTTGAAGACATTCTCAAAGATTCACATCCTTCCTGTCCTGGAACCCCCAATTGCTGTCTTTGGAGGAGATTGGCTCTCATGAAAAAGTATGTTTGAGTAAATCTTTACACTTTGCATTTGGGCAGCAAAATTCACTCAACACCTTTTACAAAGACTAAAGTTGGACTTGATTGTACAAATAACTTTGCAAATTCGGTCTATGGTGTCAAAGTTAATGAACTGATCTAACAATACTACTTTGGGCTCAGTTATGATAATGAAACAGTCTGGTTCCCCCAGTTCTTTGATCGGGTGGCTAATTCGTCCAACAGTCATATTTTAAGTTGTACATAGGGTCCTCTGGGACTCTTGTGTAGTAGTGTTGGTGGGGGTGGCAGCAGTCAGGTGAGATTCTTGGAATGTGCTTTGCTGGAAGTGGAGGGATATTTGTTGTCCAGAATGCTCACACTGCTGTTTCCTGCCATTGATAAACATAATTTTCTGTGCTCCTCAGTGGAAATTTGTTTGCAGTTTTGAATGTAATAGTTTCGAAAATGTAAGTCTTGTTATTTCTGACTGATGCCAGATATCAAAACTGTAACTGGACTGTTGTAAAAGAAGTCATTGAAAAATAGAATGAGAACGAAGGCATATGTAAAAAAAAAAACGGAGCTCAAACTCAATCTATTCAGATAAAGGCCCTTACAGGGAAGAGCTGGTTCTAAAAGTCATCAGTGACGATGTATAGTCTGTGAAGCGGCTGCGTATTACAGATTGCCTGCAAATCTTCTCCAGAACATATGCAATGGCACTCACTACCAGTTGCCCCTTATTTCTATTGGCAATACGTAACTCAGAAATACTGATTTCAGGATATTAGTAAGATTATTGTCTGGTACTGAAAGGAGCTATGAGTTATGTACCTCAAGGTTCATATGGAATTTGGGATTACCAGCTTGATTTCTCACGTTTCTCCTGAATTCCTTTTTCAGGTGAAAACAGGAATTTGACATGGGAATTCAAATCATCTTGTAGTGAGGGAATGTGTTTGCAACAAAAATTATATTGCTTTCATACGAAATGCTACAATATTATTTAATAGGGGCTGCTAGATCAAAAGCACGATTTACCAAATTTGTGCATTCACACAGTATGTCACAGGCATCACAGCTACTACAGAATTGCAGGCTAAATCGAAAATATGCATCTCCAGAGGTTTGCATACATACAGACATGCAAGCAAAACATTATGCAATCAATGCTGATCCAAGTGTTTAATTAATGGCTGTTTGCTTCTTCCCATACATTCCTTTGCTGCTCATGTGCTATGTACACACCAAGATGAACCTACATATGCGTGTCATCCAAGTACTAGCGTGACAAGGGGGAATTTTTTTCACCTCACACATACTTAATCTACATGATTAATACATTGACAGCTGTAGGGTTATAACAATTGTGGATTTTTTATATGTTATTTATTCATGTACAAATAATACTTTTCCAATTCAATTCTCATCTTCCAATAAACACCTGAAGAAAAAAGGTGGACTGATGGTGCTACTCCTCAACATATCAACAATACTTTGCCCAAATTCTTTTCGGTCCAGTGCTCTTGTAAACATATTAAGTACACAATCAGATGTTTGTTATTTCTCCAAAAATTAAGACTAGTTGTTAGACCTGACATCCTTTGTCTGGTATCCCCCAAACCTTTTGCCTTCACAACTCCTGTTGCTGAATTTGTTTTAGTTGGCTTTAGGACTCTGAGAAATTTATGACTGACTGTTAACCAGTGTGTAAGTGCTTGTGATCGCTCCCTAACACCTGATAAAATTGGCATACACCCAATTTTCACTTTTAATTTATTTGCAAGTCCCTTGTCAAAGGAACTACATGTACCCAGGGCCTGTCAATTAAATGCAACCCATGGGACTGCAGCACTCACTCCACCACCCACTAAAGTAGCCTTTCTAAACAATTAGGAAAAACTCAGTTGCTGTCAAACTCACGGTTTCATAGTGTAAAGTACTGCAAAACATGTCTTAGGCCTGCCACTGCAACCTGTATTGCAGTTGTAAACCACCATTTCGACTGGGCAAAATAAACCTATTGCCAGGCCTAAACCTTCCTTTTTAATACACAACTCACCACTAAGGTAAGCCCTAGAGCCTCATATATGAAGGTGCTTCCTATTCAAAAAGTAGGATATGTGGGTTTAGGTTTTACATGCCTTAGCAGTGAAAAACTTCTAAAGCAATTTTTCACTGTAAGGCCTACTTCTCCCATTGACTAATACTGGGTTGCCGCATTACATTTAATAAGTGATAACTTTTGATTGGGAGGAGATAGAAATATGGGGTCTACACTCAAATGAATTGTAATTTAAAATCATCTTAATACTAAAGTAGAATTAAAAAATTTCTATGTGAGAAGGGAACCCGCGAATCATCAAGGACCTTGGGTAAACACTGAAATAGCTTTCCACTTGTTGTTCACTTCCCACTCGGCACACTTTGATCACTATTGTAATGTTTGTGTCTCACCTATGAGAGAGCACAGACAACCTTTTTCATTCACACCAACTGCCATTATACAATGCTTTTATAAAGAAACATCTTCTTGATTATTGTTTGGAACAAATATCCATTTGGTTGGTAGCATTGTTACATTCATACGACTCTGGGCTATTGCTCTGTATTGCAAAGTCGAATTTTAAGTCACAATTCTGAAAATGCCACTTTTAGAAAGTTGTCATTTTCTTGTCCTAATCCTTTGTACCTTCCGCCAGTATCCTGGATCACATGTCTATGGATTGATCTGCTGTTATGGGTTGTGTATTCTTTCCAGACAGCTACACAAAGATGACTAGCTGTGTGCAGGGTGGGCTATCTTGCCAGGATGGCTGGGGCAGGGCAGTGCATTGCCCCACTTACACTTCAAAGGGCTTGCCTGCAGCAAACACAAAGGAACCTGCCACTAGTCTTTTGTCACCCCAGATGTCTTGGAGCCTTAACAGGGGAAGGGAAGTATAGGGAATCCCCCCTAATTCAAAGGCTGGCACCAAGTTTAAATATTGGACTTCCAGAACACTCTTCAGTACATCTGCGGAAAATACAGAAGAAGGGCTGCCCTGCCACCAAAGGACTTCCCTGCTGCTACCAGAGGATTGTCCTGATGCTTGAGGACAACCTTGCTCTCTGAGAAGGAAGACTGGACCAGCTCCCTTCATCCCAGGCTAACTTGAGTGATTTCAAGGGTCAGTTGCTGACCTGCTGTCTGGACAACAGGGACACAACAAGCTTCAGAGGCCTGTCTACAACTGCCCAGCTGACCTGCTGCACTGGACTTGCCTGGACCTGCAATTGAGCCTGTGTGAGCCCTGCTGGTTTCTGCTAGAGTAAGTTCCTGATCCCCAAGAGATACATCCCAAGGTCCTGGACCCTTGGCTGACATCAGTTGGGCTCCTCCTGTGAAGAAAGGTGAAATTCTGAAGTTTTGGGCTCTTCACGAATGCTAATAGACCCATTCATCCCGAGACTCTGCCGCCTGTGAAGGCCACCAATGCGAAGCTCTGGTGAACCCGACTCTTTGTGCTACAAGTGACCATGAGCGATGACTGGCAATGCGAGATCTGCACTTCACACAACAACAACCTGCAGTGGTTGCCAATGTGAAGCTCCTGCAATGGCCGTCTTCTGGAAGGTGGTTTATTAGTAGGTGCAGGTAGGTACCTCCAGCTAGTAATAACACCACAATCACAAATAAGGTCCAGTCAAGTTCTCAATAAATTAATCCTTGCTCAACCCTTGGTAACTTGGCTGTGAGCAGACAGGCTTAAATTAGAAGACAGGTGTGTAAAGCATTTAAAAACACCAATACATTAAATAAGAAAGACACAACACACAATAAAAATCCAACACCACTTTCTAACCCTAGGAAATATTTTTATGATTAAAATGACTCCAAAATGACAACAATCCAATGTAGGGAACCGGAGATATGAATTTTTAAAGATTAAATGCTTTCTAGTGCCTAAAAGCCAAAAATGCCAACTTGGGACATCTTGACCAGGACAAAGTCCATTTCAGGCCGACTGCGATGGAGCGCAGGTCATAAAGAATGAGCGGTAGGGCCCAGTCAAGTTATTGTCTGACGTAGACACTTTTTTGGAGCTTTTTCTATCGATGTTGAGCGGATCTCCTCATCAGTATAGCTTACAGTTCAACAACGGCGGCTTGGCTCAGTGCAATGCCTTGGTCAACTCTTGGAAGTCTCATCAACGATGAAAACCTCTGGAACTTCAGCGGGACAAACCTGAATCTCAGGCCGAGTCACGGTTCAATGTCGTTGGCTTGACTATCTTCCACGGGTCGGTCAACTTATGGAACTTTTTCAGAAAAATCTCCAAATAGTCTCAAACTTCAGGAACGTTTTCCAGAAGGTCCTTTTGGGCTCATGAAGTGTCCACAATACCAATCCAAGGTTCCAGTATCTCCGAGTTGCTCCTTTGGAAGTTGAGACTACAAGACTCACAATGCACTGGGCCAAATCCCTAAAAGTCCACTGGGTGCTGCCCAGCTGGGTTCTTCTTGATGGAGAAGATGGAGGTGGAGCTCTTTTAACTTGTTGCTTTCTTGGAGTCCACTCCTTAAACCTTTAGAGTAAGGCAAAGTCCTTCTTTTGCAGAAGCCCAAATGTGCAGCAGGTGCAGTCCTTATGAGTGCAGTCCTCTTGGCGTAGGCCAGGGGTTCAGGAGGTCAGTCCTTCTTTTTCTTGTGTCTTCCCAGCAGGGATCCAATTTGCTGGGCAGATCTCCCATATTTATCCAGGTTTCTGGGCTGGCAAGCAGGGGGGCACCCCTGAGCAATGATGACCACTTCCCCCGAAGTGTGGCATATACTTATTCCAGAAAGCACTTTTCCTCAAAAATCAAAATGGAGAACATCTCCCCTGAAGCTTTAGGTCTAGATAACCCAGACTACAGGTGTGGCTAATTTCCCTAACACTCCCCTTCCAGTCCCTCTTCTAATTCAATTACAGGGACTCCCATCTGACTGGGGTGCAGGGAGTGGGGGTCCCTCTTCTAATTCAATTACAGGGACTCCCATCTGGCTGGGGTGCAGTGAGTGGGGGTGGGCCTCGGTACTGTCCTAAGCGTCTCTCTCCCTTTGAAGACCAGTTTGTTTACCCAGCCCCCTTCCTGCCTTTTACTCTGCAGTCCAGGCCACTTCACACTTAATCAAGAGTGCTTGGCTCAGCCTGCCAAAGGCTGGCCAATCAGAAGAGGTTTTTACAGGGCTGCATTCAGGCACATCAGAAAACCAAGTTCTCTAACTTCTTTTCTGACATAGTCATAATAAATCAAACCTTGGCAAGTTGTTGGATTCATTCTATTATTGTGACACTTTGAAGTAGCATTGTAGCTCACTCTTGTCAATAGTTAGATGTTATTAATGTTAAATAAAGCCTTCCCATGTTAGCCTATGGATATAATATACTACAATGGAGAAAAACGAAATTGGCAGTTTCCCCCCACCAGGGCATATAAAACATCTTTTGTAATGTCCCTGCTTATTTTAACATAGCACCCTTCCTTTGGGGCACTTAAGGAAGACCTTAGGAGTGATAAATGTAAAAATAAGGTAGTTTAAGACCTTGGAAGTACCTTTAATTCCCAAAGTTGAATTTGGACATAGTTTTATTTTAAAAGCAGCCTGCAAGGCAGGGCTGGCTTTTAAAATGACAGCATGTGACACAGCAGTGCACATTTAAGGGCATTAACTCTACAGGGCCTCTAAACCTACATGCCATACCATATACTAGGGACTTGCAGGTAGGTTGTCAGTACCTATTGTAATTATACATAATTACCATGTGTCTTTTACCCACAGCACAGGCCCTGGGTCTAGTTAGTAGAGCCCAGAGCACAATCAGAGTCAGAAAACAAGCATCTAGTAGTCAAAATGGGGGCAAACAGTGGGGGGGGTAGGGACACTGCAAAAAGTTCTGGTTTCTCACACCATCTGAGATGCCTGACTGGTTCTTCGCACTACAGTGATGTCCATCCATCACAACAAGCCTGCTCTTCACACTACAGAGTCAACCATATGAGGCGCTCTTAGTGCTTCTGGTGGCCTCCTCCTCCGCAAACAGAAATCTTTGTGCTGGACTTTGAAAAGGTAACTTTTTCAGTGGAACTAACCTGGTCCCTGTGTCCGACCATGGTCCATTGTAGTCAGCCTGAGCTTGTGAATTTTCCACCGGTCTAGCACCACCAGATGACCGCGAGTGGCACTTTGATCTTTTAGGAGCTAAATCTACCTAAAATGTTCAATTTGAATGTCTCCAGTTCTGCTGATTGATTTTTTTTTGTTCTGGTGTCATTTTTTTATTAAAAAAGTTTCTCTATTTTCCTAAATTGGTTTGAGATTTTTCTTGTGCTGTATTTTCACTTTATTAATGTTTGTGTGCTGTATAAATACTTTTTACTTTGACTTTAAGTTAAGCCTGACTGCTTTTGTGCCAAGCTGCAAGAGAGTTAAGCACAGGTTAATTTAGTGACTTTTGTGGTTCACCCTGACAAGGATTGTGGTTGTTGCCTAAGTGGGGCTTCCAGCCACCTCAACCAAAAACTTGGGGGTATATGTATGTACAAGGCCCTATTGCCATGGGAACGTCATTTTTTCAGGACGTTCCTGTGGCGATAGGGGCTTCGCCTTATTTACAAGGCAGCGTTAAGCCACTTAATGTGGCTTAACGCTGCCTTCTAAATAAGGCCCCCATTCACACTATGTTTAGCGTGAAAGGGGAGGGCAATGGGTGTTGCTGTGGGCGTTCCATCGCAACACCCATTGATTCTGACACTGCCTCCTATTTACAAGGGAGGCGTAAATAGGAGGCAGCTCCAGAATTAAGATCAGGGAAAAACCTGGTCTTACCCTGGCGCAACGAGGAGAAATGTACATTTCTCCTCCTTTTTGCTGTTTTCATGTGTGCTGCGTTTATGTACAGGAAGGTCTCCCTTCCTGCACATAAACAATCATTTTAAAAAAATGCCGTTTTACAACTTCTGTGTGTGCTGCATTAAGCAGCACACAGAGAAGTTACAAAGCGGCATTTAAAGATTGTTTATGTGCAGTAAGGGGGACCTTCCTGTACATACACAATCTTCCCCTGAACGCAGACACCCTTGCACTATGGTGCGCCAGCGCAGGGGGAAACGCAGGACTGCACCATATTCTTGTAAATATGGTGCAGCCCTGAGTTTCAGAAGTGGCGGAGCGTGTCGTTAAGCCAAGGAGGCTAACGACATGCTCCGCCACTTCTTTGAACATATACCTCCTGATTTCTTATGCTTGTGTTCATTATATTTCCCTGGCCACTCCATTGAGGATGCTCCTATTTGCAAATCCAGTCAGATTTTACACGTCCAATGTAGACAGGTGCTGCATACATTGTGACTGATTCGCAAAAGTATATAGGAGTACTTTTTTACATACTCATACAATCTTTTATGATTCAGCCCTGAAACGTTCAACTCAACATCAGTAAAATAGCAACAAAGGCACAATCCTTTCTACTTGTACTAAGTGTATAGGAATATTTCCAATGCAATTCCATGTTTATTCCTATTTTAAGTGTTTTGGGTCCAATTCACAAAGGCATATAAGAGGATGTGGACGAGGACTCAGTGATACTCTTATATAATCTTACAAGCCTTTGTGAATAGCCCCATTATGCACAAATAGAGCACATTTACACGTGTAGCTTGCACTTCAGTGAATCCTGTGCAGGCAACGTGAATTTTCACATTTTCCAGGTGTGCGCTTAACCTATTCCTGGAAAAATCTTGGGGCCAGATGTATCAACATTGTATTTTGCGAGTCCTTAATAGCGAATTTTACTGATTCGCTATTATGGACTCGCAAAATGCAATGTATGTAGGTTTCGCAAATAAAATTGCGATTCCTACGCATTTCATATTTGCGACTCGCAAATTGCGAGTCGCGAATAAGGAATGGCTTCCCATTCATTTCTATGGGCCTAGAGGCCCATAGGAATGAATGGGAATTGCATGCACAATTTGCGAGTACCCAATAGGTACTCGCAAATTGCGCATACAATTTCAAGGGTGCAAGGGGGCCAAAAGGACACCCTGTTGCACCCCTGAAATATGCATGTGTGCACATGTGGCGCACACACATGCCCTATGGGCATGTATGTACGACACATGGCACCTAGAAAAATGCAAAAAAAGTGCATTTTTCTAGGAAGTTGCAAATCACCACCAACTTGAAGTTGGTGGTAATTTGCGATTCCTTGAAGCCATGTGGCAATATTTTTTTTGCTTCCAGCATTGCATTTAAGGAATCGCAAATTGCGATTCCCTAAATGCATTCGCAAAATAGGTAATCGCAAAAATTGCGATTCCCTATTTTGTGAATGCCTTTTAGGGTGATACATCCCAAAAGGCTTTTTATCGTTCGCAAACGGTAAAACGCTTGATACATCTGGCCCTTTGGGCCTTCACACCAATATTTAATTGAATGTGCAGACATTTTTCTTTGCATTGATATTGCGTAGGTTTCTCAAGATAGCTGCCTTGGTGAAAGAGGCTGCATGTCTGCTACTAGAAAGGCTTGCAGGACTTAACAGAAAATCCTTACCTTCAATTGTTGTTGCACACCACTGGCTACTTATCAAGTGACGATGCTAAACAGTTCACAGTAATTAAGGGCCAGATATATCATTTTACTGGACAAAAAACAGGTCACAATTTGTGGCCAACATTTTTGAGACCTGTATGGAATTTTAAGAATCGACATATGTAGTAACAGGTCAATTTGCAAAGTTCTGATTCGAAATGCAAATTGGGACTCACTCCAATTGAATATAATAACAGGGATGGTGACTTGCAAGGGTGAGCACATTGCCACATCTGTGATTGCTCGTGGCTGCTTTTTAAAAAAAATCTTTTTTTTTTTTTTTTTTATTTCCCTGAGAGTTGGCAGTGGTCCTCTGCACCACTGCCTACCCCCACAGAAAGTTTTATCACAATTCACAAAGAGGATGGGGTCCAAAGGGGCTCCATTACCTTTTGTGAATAAGTTACCACCCCAACACGGGAGTCTGTAAGTTATAGATGGTTTACGACTGGAATTCCAATTGCGAACTATTGATGCATTTGTTACCAAATGGCAATTTGCAAGGGACGCCCACAACACGCCCCTTCCAAATATTGTGTTTGTTAACCATTTTAGATCCCATTTTAAGAGTCAGTAAAGGTTTACTGACTCCTAAAATGTAATTCATACATCAGGAATATATATTCTGTGGTCGCAAACACTCTGATTTGCAAAATCAGAGTGAGTGTTTGTAAGGGCAAAATAGGTTAGTACGCTTGTCCCTAAGTCCCATCCAACACACCCACAATTCAACCTCAGTGCACTGCATTGTGCTACGTTGCTTGATCCTGAATGCAGAAATATTCTCTTCGGTGACCCTACTGGGTTTGCTATAATTAATAGTTTACCTACACACATTTGCATTTGTCATACAAGGTTAACCACCGGGAAGCAGGCCTTTGTATCTTCAAGCTTGGGTTAGTGATTACAACCCAAAGATTTTAATTAACAGTATGCTGAAAAATGTCATTACAATGTGCAGCTTTTGGCTTTGATTCCATCGGATTCAGCAAGAAATCCCACCAAGGAATAGAACCCGGCAGATGTAGGGAAACATATTAATAAATCACGAATGTCATTAAAATTTGTAAACTAATATATTCGGGGAAGTCTTGCTATTTATTATCAGGCTCGCTTGGCAAACAAAAAAATAATAAATCCAAAGGTTTGTGCTTTGTAGACGTACCTTCCCCAGAAAGGTCATTGACAAAGCAATTATTCTGCTAAATAAATGGTCTCGCCAGCAGCACGACTAAAAAGACTTTGGTGGGGTAAAACATGTCTTCATAAGGAACATCAGCAGATAGCAGCCGCTGTTAGCAGGAGCAGTCATTATTGGGGTATTCAATGGCAAATGGGCTCTCCTGCTCAGAATATCAGTCGCAAGGTGAACCTGCCCCTGCCTAAAGACAGATGGCAATATTATACGATGGCATAACATTACCATGCGCTCCTAACATGGCTATTCACAAATCTTTTTATTTTTAATTTTGATGTGATATTTTCCCAGAGATTTTTCCATCTAGAGTGGTGCAATGGCCTCCATTCAAAACTAAATAATTGTATTTTCTTACCTTTCAGCGAGGCTGAGAGATGGGGCATGTGAAAAATTACAGAAAACTGGGTCTTGATGGACACGTGTACTTTGGTAAAGATCTCCTGGTCTTCTTCTGCCATGGTCATTTATCTGCAAAGTATATGTTCTCCGAAGTACTAGGACATAGGATTTTGAGAACCTAGGGGCTAATATAGGACAACGTTTCAAGACCACAAAGCTCACGATTAACAAAAGCACGTGCTTTACAACCACAAAAAGGAAAGTCGCAAATTGCAAAAGGTACTGTGTGAGTCTGAAATGTCTTACCAACTTCCAAAGTGCACTGTGCGACACTCAGCACATAATAACACATGAAACGGGTTGGCATGTCATTCGTAACATGGAAGCTGTCTTCTGACTTTCCCTATCAGGATGACATATCTGTCCTCTTCCCTATCGTGTACTATCTCAATTATGTCACAAGCTCTCTATGAATCGCCACTATTACTTCACTAACGGTTTGTTTAGCGGTAGTGTTATCTGTGCTGAATGCATCTTATGAGTCATAAGCCTAATATATTTTGAGATAAGGTGTGTCTAGGTGAGCATATTACATCCGACGATTCTGACAGAAGTACATGCTATATTTTGTGATGTTTCACTGGGAAGTCCATTCTCTCGGTGTTCCATGTTAGGAAGAAGACCATATTGCTAAAATTTCCATGGATCTAATAATGAGGGTTCCATCAGCTATCCCTTTTTCCGAGTCCCGGACTTGTACGTATGTGGAGACTTTTAAGTTAACATATTCTCCTTCCTGTCCATTTTCCCTCCAGGATTCAACCATTAACCACCTAACAAACCCTCAAACATAGCATTTAGCATCAAACATTGATCCCAGCCCGCCATATAGACACACCGTGGGAGTGGTGGTGGGAACACACTGATGGCCAAATTCTATCCCTCAACGAGGCCCACAAAAATTGTCTTCTGTGCTTGCCCTTCACAGGTTATCGATTACATTGACCTAATTGCTTACTTTGATTCAGGACAGGTATTAAAGAGGGATTAAAATTATTGTCCCCTATTTCTTTCCCACCACTCACCTGGTACGGATTTGCAACCTTATTTACTACTATTCTTTCCTTCTTCCTTCTGCTCTTATTGCAAGTGGGGGGTAGCTTGTAATCAGAGTGTTCAACGGAGTGGTAAACTAGGGACGCGCTCAAATGCAGATTTCTTTTCCCTCCTTATGTTTATTTTGGAGTCATGTTGGAACATAAGTACGAAGGGAAAGGCCCATCTGTATTTGATCTGCCTTTCCTCAGCTCGCCTGTAACTTTTTGTAGAGCTCTCTCTGGTTTAGCATGCTTTGAGATACATCTTGATAAAACTGTAGTGTGCAGTTGTTGGAAGGTGGTTTATTAGGAGATGCAGGTAAGTACCTACAGATATTAATAACACCACCATCACAAATAAGGTCCTGTCAAGCTCTCAATAAATTAATCCTTGCTCAATCCTTGGTAGCGTGGCTGTGAGCAGACAGGCATAACTTAGGAGATAGGTGTGTAAAGCACTAAAAACAACAATAGAGTACATAAGTAAGACATAACACAATAAAAATCAAAACCAATTTTTAAAAATAGGAAATATTTTTATGAAAAAAATGACACCAAAATGACAAAATTCAAATGTAGGGGACCAGATAAATTAATTTTTAAAGGTTAAAAATAAAACTAACGCTTAGAAGCAAATAACACTCAAAGGGTTAGAAAAAAAGGTTGCGCAGGACCGGGACAAAGTCAAGAGTTCAGGCCACCCATGATGTAACACTTTTACACTTACTTCCAGAACTGTTTCTTGATGCAGGAAAGTGGTCCTTAGCACCAGACAGGTGTTCAGAAGCTCTGGTATGCCTCTTGGGGTCTGTGACTACAGCTCCCACAAAGTACCTGGTCAATCCAAGTAAAATCCAGATGACACTTGTCAGCTAGAATGTTCCTCATTGTTGATGTTGCAGTTAGCCCTTCCAGCACTTTTCTACTTGTTGCTGGTCAGGGAGTTCACTCCATATCCTTTAAGACAGGAAAAGTCCTTTTGTTGTGAAGCCTTGTAAGTGCAGCAAGTGCAGTTCTTATTAATGCTGTCTTCTCTTGTGCAGTCAAAGGGTCCAGCAGGACAGTCTTTCTTTTCCAGATGCTTCTTTTGGGCCTTTGAGGGTCCACAACACCGATCCAAGGTTCCAGAATCTCTGAGTGGCTCCTGGGAAGTTGGGACTACACGACCCACAATGCACCTGGCAAACATCTTTAAAGTCCACTGAACTTTGTCCAGGAGGGTTCTTCTTGGTGGAGGTGATGCAAGTGGAGCTCTTTTAACCTGTTGCTTACAGGGAGTCTGCTCCTCAAACGTTTAGAGTCAGGCAAATTCGTTTTGTTGCAGAAGCCCAAAGTGTGCAGTAGGTGCAGTCCTTATGAGTGCAGTCCTCTTTTGTGCAATCCAAGGATCCAGCAGGGGAGTCCTTCTTCTTCTTGTAGTTTCAAGGCATGGATCTGAGTTGCTGGGCAGCTCTCCCATATTTATCCAGTGCTCTTGGGTGACAAGCAGGGGGGAATCCCTGACATAAGGGTACAGGGTGCCATCCAGAAGTATGACAGCTTCCTCGAAAGTGTGGCATATTCTTGTCCCAAAAGGCACTATACTTTAAATTCCAAAATGGAGAATCTCTTTCCTGGAGGTTGAGATGTGGCTGAGCCACCCACTGTCATGGCTAACATTCCCTAACACTCTCCTTTCAGCCACTCTGCTAATTCAATTACTGGGGCGCCTCTCTGGCTGAAGGTGCAGGAACTGGGGGCAAGCCTGTGTCCTGTCTTAACCGTAATACCCTCTTTGAAGGCCAGTTTGGCTACCCCACCTCCACCTCCATCCTGCCTTTTGCTCTGCAGCTGCATATATCCTCCTACCAAATGTCCTTTGTGTCTATGCAGGACACTTCACACCTCATGAGAGCAGTTTGGCTCAGTCTGTCGAAGGATGAGCAATTAGGAGAGGCTGCTGGAAGGCTGGATTTTGGTTCATCAGAAAAGGAAGATCTATAACTTCTTTTCTGTGACAGTTATAATAAATCTAACCATGGCAAGTTACTTTATTCTAACTATAATTTTAATACTTTGAAGTAAATTTTTAGCTCACTCCTGTCAATAGTTATACTTTATTAAATTATTCCCATTTTAGCTAATGGAGCCAATGTGCTACAATGAGGACAAATAAAATTGGCAGTTTTTCCCTCACCAGGGCATATAAAACATATTTATAAAATGTCCCTGCTTATAGTTACAAGGTACCCTACCCTAGGGGCACCTAGGGGAGAGCTTGGGGTGTCGTATATGTAAAAATAACATAGTTTAAGACTTTGGACGTACCTTTAATTCTAAAGTTGAACTTGCATTTAATTTTATTTTAAAAGCAGGCTGCAAAGCAGGACAGCCTTTAAAATGACAGCAGGCAACACAGCAGTGCACACTTAAGTGCCTCTAAACCTACATGCCCTACCATATGCTAGGGACTTACAGGTAGGTCATCAGCACCAATTGTAATTATACCTAATTACCATGTTATTTTATTCAGAGCATAGGCCCTGGGTCTGGTTAGCAGAGCCCAGGGCACACTCAGAGTCAGAAAACCAGCATCTAGTAGTCAAAACTGGGGAGGCGAAGTGGGTGGACACTGCAAAAAGCCCTCGTTCCTCACAGCAGTCATTGAATATCACAACTTCGTTTGGTAGGACATTTTCAGGATCCTCATCGGTCACTGCTGATGAGACCAGTATGTCTCTCGTTGGGGCCCTGATGCTGGTCTCAGGGTACCTGTTCACTGTGCTCTTACTACACGAATCACAAAGTTCTCTTTCTCCTCCAAGATGTTACTGAATAGTAGCTGTCAGACCTCTTGTATGCTGTCCGCTTCTATATTTTCTTGCATGCTCATCATCCGTATATTACCCTGGCATGACCTACCTTATATGTCATTATATTTATTACTTAGGTGCTTCACATCCTATGACAGTTGTTTCATCTTGTTTTTCAGCTTGTAACAATTGCTGTGATGGAATCCTTATCCACACTTACTGTATCTCGAACAGTTTGTATGTCTCTTGAAATGGCTGCCATTTTAGAAGTCATTTACACTTTTAGGGTGGTCAGCTGGTCTTTGCAGGTGCTACTGTCAGGAACACCAATACAGTATGCTTCATGTGCAGTCAGCATAGAAGTGGATTAACTACGGGGGCTAATCAAGATTGATGAGAACAGCAGGCATATTAAGCCCTGTGTATGAAAAAAAGTATTTGTTGTATATTATATTTAGCTTTTCTAAAATGTTTATGTTTTTATAATATGGAATGCAGATTTGCTCATGATTTATACTTCCAAGATGGAAGCCCAACATGTAAACATTTGGCATGTCTTCACAAAACAAAATGGTGGCCACATACATGCAAACATGAACATCATAAACTTGAAGTGAATGTGCCAGCCATTTTTTAACTTAGTTTTTTTTAAACGTTTACCATGAAATTTCTTGCTTCCAACTAGTTAATATTCAACTGTTCACATCTCACTTAGTTTGAAGATTGAGTTGTTCTAACTTCATCCCTGGATGTTGTTCCTCATTGCTGTTTCTGAAAGTTCTTTCATGGAACTGATAGTTACAGGATAGCAGCCATCAACGCTTGTATGATTCATTTGGCCATTTCTTCAAAGTTGTATTGGTTTCAGAACTGATTGCATTGTACTAAGCAATGATTGGGTTGTGGAGTTACAATCTTCACTTCTTTCAAAGACTTTGAACTACATTATTTTAGCTGAGGTCTCAGGACGCCTTGAAAACTGCATTCAATGTTATTCAAGGCAGTAGAGTATTTACGTTCAGAGTGCATAAAACTTTATAATATGAGATAATTTATAATATCTACTCCATGCCTAGCTAGCCACCTTCTCCTTCAGCGTTCATTGTCCATTCTGCCTGCAATCTGACTCAACACATCTAATCAACATATCAGGATTTCAATCTAAAGGTTGCATGCCATGTATTAGCTATATTGATGTGTCTTTAGCTGTTTTACAAATGCCACACACTTTTTTTGGCAAGTGTCTTGCTGCTTAATCCAATCTACCAAAGGTTGAGTAGTGGTCCTATGCACAGAAACCAATCTGCCTCTTTGTGTCAGAGTGTTTGAGTCTCATGATCACAACTGACATCAAGCCTGTGACCACTTTTCTTGTTCATCTAACCTTTCGGTCCCTACCAACAATCTGCACTCCAAGAGAAGAGTCTCTAAAATATCCCTTTCAGATTACCCAATTAACATAAACAAGTAGGAAAAGGATGTAAGAATTACCTATTAAAGGTCCTAACTTTATTTAATATCTTAAAATGATTATGGAGGATGGTTGGTGGTATTTGAAATTACAAATTAAAATTGTAGTAGCAATCATTGAAGTGGCAGTTGAGCATCTCAAAAAGTGATATATGTCTGGGCCCATGCTGCCAGCACTGCAGTACACACCATGCTGCAGAAAATATCAAGATTGGCAGCCTATCCTTAGAGCTACAGTCAACAGGAAACCACTGTTGTATAATAGTGTTCACTAGAATTGTCAATCCGATTCCATTTTAGCCCAAAATAAATCATGCATCTGTAGGGAAAAGGGAGACAGCTGGTGAAGTGATCTCTACAGTAGCTGGATGTAGCTAATGGGCGGGGGTGAGGGCTATTGCAAGAAGCTAGAGACAAGATGCCTGGGAGAATCTACATAGAACTCGCAGCTGTATCTTGCCAACAAGAACCCAAGTCACAGCCTGAAACTAACAACCCAAAGTTACAGTTGGGAATAGAATATCTGAGTGCTGATAGAGATGGAAAACTCTGCGATCCACACTGAGACCAAGATCCTAGCAATGCATTGTCACATATCTATGTAGATGTTTGGCTGAAAGCAGAGAACCCTGCAATGTAGCTTACCCCCCAACATCATCATGGAGGAGCCTGTAGAATGGGGTTGGACTCACACTAATGCACAGCACCAGCCGTGTAACTAGAGACACAGAGTTCTGCAATTGATAACATGTATGAAGCATAGGAAGGATGATCAATAAAAAACTAGAACAACTACTAAACGTAGCTTGAAGATAAGAAGAATGTCTGTAATCAGGATTGCACGTGATAAAAGATTGGAGAGGAAATGAGTCATAAGACAACGCTTTTGGTGAATGTAGTGTTGTGTGAGTTAGCAATGACAGAACCCTTTTGACCCATGATGGACGCTGTAGAACTACGACATAAGTGTTAGAGCCTAGTGAAGTGAATGCAGGTTTAGAATGTTGAGCTTGCTGTACACGCAGAAGAATAAAGACGTGTTATACTAAGTTCCATCTGTGGTGTAGTCATTAGCATGTACCCAGGCTGGGGAGGATGCTACAGTGAACAAAGAGAAATCACAAGATCAACCTGTGTAAAGGGCACCAACAGTCTTGCCGTTACACAAGGTAGTAATGCAGTCCCAGATAAAGAATACTTCAGAGAATTAAAGATGACAAAAATAACATTAGTGGCAACCTTCCACAAGAACTTTCAAGGTATCTAGTTTCAAGGGGAAAAAACACACTTTATCAAATGATAGGTAATTGGCATTCAGTTCAGGATAAGGTTAAGAGATGTTTCCAAGCAACAAGGATGCTGTGCTCTAGTGCTATGTTTTTGTTTAATAATGCAATGTTCTGGGACTTGTAGTCCTTGTTCATTTCAGTTGCTCCAACGGAGTTACACACCTGAATACGATGATTTGTGGAAAAGAATATTCCCGAAGTCCATTTTGATAGGGAGTCATCTGAGAACATTAAGCCCTAGCCTCCATGTTGTCCTGAGATCTCCTCCTCACTGGTCACTTAATCTGTAGAGACAAAGAGTGACTTGCTTGTTCCCTAAACTAAACATTTTAATGAATTTTTAACTGAATTTCATAGTTAAAATGTTTGCACATTAGGCGTCTTGTAATCTTAATATAAAATGAAAATAAGAATAGGCAAGTGCAACCTTGAAGAACTGTGATTTATCAATTAGAGCTCCACTGTTATGCTGTTATTTTATGGACTTGTTTTTGTGACCATTGACTTTCATTTATCAAAATCGTATAATCAGCTGGACATTTCTTAACGGAAGATAGATAGGTCGATTTTGTTCTGAGGTGGAATTAAAGACAAAAGTGACCTGTAGGGCTGTGTTGAAAAGAGCATGTTAAATAGGCTAAAACTTCAGTCCAGTTGACAAACTCCTGCAAGGAGATGCTAAGATCGCTAAGGTTTCTCGTGCGCGAACCAGTGGCGTGACACAGGCCCCTGCAGCCCCCGTGGTGCGGGTGGCCCCCAAGCTCCAGGGGGGCCCCTCAGCACAGTTCTCTGGCCAGAGAGCTCCCTATTTAGTCTGGAGGGGGCCCCTCCACGTACCGTGCAGGGGGGCCCTGTAGGAAGCTGGCTCTGTATATACTATACCAAAATGAGGTATAGTGTGCACAGAGTCCAGTGAAACCCCAAAGGTAGGCAGAGATAAAAGTAGATAGCACCTTACTCTCTATTTGTGGTAGTGTGGGGGAGCAGTAAGGCTTTATCAGAGGGTAGTGTTAAGCATTTATTGTACACATTCGATCAGCAAATGATGTCACACACTCAAAGACTGAACTCAGACCAATTTGATTTGTATAAAAATATCATTTAGTTATATTTATTTTCTAGAACCAAGCAAGCCTGGTACAAGTAAGTGTAAATGGTACTTTTCAAGGCAGGTTGAACAATACAAATAAGCTGAATGAAAATGACTTTGTTACAGGTTTGTAAATGCTTTCAATACAGTGGAAATTACTGTTAGATTACTTTACAGATTACTTTATTGATTACTTTTTCTACTCAGTGTGATATGCCTAGATATCACACTGGGACATTTCCTAGAGAAAAGGTACGTAAAGCAGTTTTTAGTTATTTGCAGTTTTTCAATGTTTCATACAAAACCAACTCCACACAGAACAATTTTTAGGAAAAAGCAGTCAATGCAATCCTATGGAAGGAAATTGAGTTATCGGTTTAAAGGTAAGTACAGGTTTGTGGGAGTTGGTATTCTGTGGTAAGAACCAGGGTTCCCCCAGGGTCAAGGATGCACTCTCAAAGCACCCTCAGCGGCACTAGCGCGGCCAGGTGCAGAGTGCTGAAGCCCAATGTTATCCAAATGGGGGATAGGGGGCCTCCAGTTGGTGGCTGCTCACGAGCAGGCCACAAGGTTGTGGGAGCAAAGCTCCTGGTGTTAGGCTCAGGGCAAAGGAGGATCCGAGTTAGAACCCAAAGTACTCCCGCAGCGGCGCAGGAGCGGCTGGGTGCAGGGTGCTGGTTTGGCACCGGGTGCCCTGTTGTTTGCAATGGGAATTCTCCGGTTGCAACAAAAGCTGCAGGCTCGGGGACAAAGATCTTCTGGAGGTGACCACCGGTTGGAGAGGTAAGTTGGGATGCCTGGGGATGCTGGGACACCGTCGGTTGGGCCACCCAAGGCCGTGGGACATTGGGTGCAGGGGTGTCTTTAGGCGTCAGGTTTTCCTTACCAGCTCCGATGGCGGTCGAGGGGATCCTCCAGAAAGAGGCTGCAAGCTTCACTTGGAGATTCGAGGCAGGTCGGAGATCACCAGATCTCAGGTCAGGATCACCGGGGAAACCTCCTCGTGGTGTTGGGCCACTCGAAATCAGGCCATTGGCGTCGGGTGCAGAGTGGTACAGACTCGCGGATTTGGCCAGAGTCAGAGTCTGTGGGTGAGCAAATCCGGTTCTCACAGGAGACAAAGTCTTTCTTGTGGAAGGCAGGGCAGGTCCTCGGGGTTCTTGAGGTTGCTGGCTGCAGGACACACCGGGATTCCGCTGGAGCAGGTTCGAGGTGGGGACAGGCCGGTAGGGCTGGGGCCAAGTCAGTGGGCGTCCTCCTCTTCTTTGTTTCAGCATGGCTCTTCGGTCCTTCATCTTCTCTTCTTTTTGGCCGGTTCTTTTCTGAGGAGGCAAGGTTCAGGGTTGCCCCTAAATACTATATTTAGGTGTGTTACAGGTAGGTAAAGGTTGGGACCAATGGGTTCCTTCCTTGGGGTGGGTACACCCCCTATTATGCCCCCCTCCAGGGGGAGGGGGGCATATTCCTCACTCTGGTTGGCTGGGTCCCCCCATCTGGAAGATGGCGGGGGCTGAGATTTGTGCTTCACCTCGCCTCCCCCATCTGAGGGGTGGGGTTGGCAAAGGTGGGCACACCTCCCTTCCTCACTAGGTTTTCCCGCTGATTCTCCCACCCAAAGTGGGGGTCAGAACCAGTGGGGGCCAGTTGCTGGAAGCAGCAAAAGGCCTGGGGAAGCTCACAAAGGCGGCAACCCTTTGAAGCTTCCCCTTCGTGGACCTTGCCCATCCTGGGGGAGGAGGCTTGGCACCTTGTCCCAGGATGTGCATTGTTTCAGACCCCGAGGACAGCAGGCTCTCGACCCAGGGGTTCAGAAACATGTCTGGTGCTGGCGGCTGGCGAGCAGCTACTCAGCCTTCACTCTAGTTTTAGGTCGTTTTTCAGGGGGCATCTCTAAGATGCCCTCTGTGTGCATTTTTCATTAAATCGCACACTGGCATCAGTGTGGGTTTAATGTGCTGAGGAGTTTGATATGAAACTTCCCAGTTTTCAGTAAAGCCATTATGGCAATGTGGAGTTCGTAATGACAAACTCCCAGCACCATATACTCCTAATGGCATTACTGCACTTACAATGTCTAAGAATTGGCTTAGACAATGTAGGGATTCAGAGCTCATGCACCTGTACCCTCAACACTGGTATGGTGCACCCAGCTAGAGGGGTGGCTGACCTATGCCAGGGCAGTGGTTCGTAGGTATGGCACACAGGGATGTGTGCCATGTCGACTCTTCACTTTGTTCTGCACCAAAACACGCAGCCAGCAAAGGCAGTGTGTGTTTGTGTGTGTGTAAAGGTACAGGGCCTCTAAGGGTGGCACAATAGGTGCTGCAGCCCTTAGGGGCCTTCCCTGGCCACAGTGCCCTTGGTACCTGTGGTACCATTTACAAGGGACTGACCTGTGGCCAAAGAGTGCTAATTGGGTTTTATCTTCAATGCAGTTTAGGGAAAGAACACAGGCCCTGGGTACCTGTCTGGCAGGAACCCAGGGTCAAAGTACATCAGCAGTTTAGCAAAAAATTGGAGGCAACCATGCAAAAAAAGGGCACTTTCTTACAGGCCCCCTCAAGTTTCGTTACGCCAGTGGCGTGAACGTTTATCCAGGTCAGGTTCTTTCATTCCATTCCGGGAGTTGTAGTCCTCAGTTTACTATTGAATCCACAAGACTATTGATGAATCAGATAAACTGCTGAATACATGCTTGACACATAAAACCAATCTTGACACCTTTTTGAGATAAAAATGACAAACCTTCACAACATGTGTGCATTATAAGTTGAAGATTCATGAGGAAGAGATTATAAAGAAACTTAGTTACTGCATTGTAAAAGCATGTAGAAGAGTGTAGACAAGATGAAAATGCTCATTTGAATAATATAGGTTTGTGTTTACTAAATATCTATGGTGTATTCTTTCAACGTGGAATATAATTGTGAAAGTGATGACTCATGTTATAGAAGTTCCATTAATTCATTCTCATTTGAATAATTATGTATGTGAAGAATTAACGGAACTACATGCTACTTAGATAACCTTTTGAATGTTTATTGAAGAGTTTGGTTCTAATACTATCATTGCTAATGTTAAATTGTGCACCACCCGAGGAAAAGAAATGGTGCTGCACGTATCTGCGAATTCAAATTTCACTGAAACTTTCAGAGAATGACCTTCATGCATGTACTAATGAGAATTACTAGAAACTATTTAGTTACCTTACCTTTTGAAATAATTTTATATGTTGGTATTTATGAAATGTAGAAATGTGCCATAGTTACACATGCAAATTGCAATTAATTTAAAATGCTTTACAAATAACATAAATTGAAGAAAGAATATAAGGGTTTAGAAACCTTAGAATGAAATGTATATTTCCGTTAATTTATATTGCTTATTTCCTGAACAAGAGTCAATTTGGGCCTGCATTTTCTTTCCTTTGCTTGATTTTGTTCTCATGCAGAGCTCACACATTTGCAATACTGGATTCTCATAAAAAGAGTTCTCATCCACATTCCAGGATTATTTGCAACTATATTGTTACTTTGGGAACATCTGCTGTGAGAAACTGTCTTTTTCAGCTCACTCACGTGCCTTTGCTAAAAGACAATTGTTCACATTCTTATTTTTAGAATGGGTCGATAGCTTACGTAATAATCACCAACTTTTTCCCATAAAATGTGTCTTTTTTATGCTGCATGACAATTCTCCTATATAAACTGACCAATAGACTGAGTGGTGTGACCAGATGAGGTGACACAGGAGGTCTCACAGTGGAACTTGGGAAGTTATATCACATGTTGGATTGATGATAAGGAGGCCATTCCATTTAATGCTATTTCATTCCATTTTGCCACTCTATGCTATGCCATTTCATGCCAGTCTGACACTTTGCCACCTTTCCATTGGGGATTGCTTGCTTGCGGACTGAGAGACATCACTCGTTTCTTGTGGACTCTGCTGACTTTCCTTGGTCTGATGCATACGCGGTATGCAATAATCCCAAACTTTTCTCCCCTTGGGGAGAGAACTCTTGAGCTGATAAGGTATGCGTCCCTTCCTGAACTTTTCCTTTTAAACTTTGGAAATTGATGGCCCAAAAGAGATTAATTTGGTTATTTTTATTACTAAATTTAAAGGCCTGATATTGATGTATCTACCTTTCTTAATTTACTGATAAAAATATAACCATCCTTTCTGTCTTTATATTACATGTCTCCATTGATTGATTCTACATACCAATATAGTATTAATGAGGGATGGGAATTCTAATAGAGAGGTCTCTGGTCAGCAGATTCTGATGTTACTTTTTGTGTAGCTCCAACCGAATTATTGGTTTGTGTGATCCTAGCCCGACTGAATTTCTTGAGGAGATTTGGTCCAGCAGAAGTGAGCTTGTGTTTGTATAGTATAGTTCTTAGAGTGATATATATATATATGAATCTAATCACGAGTTTGTAGGTCAGTTTCCCAATTCCTGGTCCTCAATGGACAACTGAGTGGGATCCCCTATACACGACCCATCATGGCACAGTTGAATGCCTCTGAGGTGTAGTGCCAGAAAATATCAAGAGCAAATAGTAAATGGGCTCGTGGCGCTACAGCACTATCAATCCGAGAATGCAAAGCAAAAAACCTGGAGTGGATGAGTCCAGTCATGTTCCAAGTCATGGAACTGGAAAACTTGAGAGGTCTGAACACTCTGCAAGATGTATCTATGTATTTTGAAAAAATGCAAACTAATCACCCGAGGGGTCTCAAGGTGCTGTGGACCATCAGGGAGATTAAGTGAGCTATTGCCCAGAGTCACAGGGTGCTGAGCTGAGCTACCACCGGCGATCGACCGTGAGCCCCGCTCTCTGGAGAAGCCGCTCTGGCCACTGCACCACACCTCTCCCTGCCTCCAATTTGAATGTGGCCAAAGACTTTACTATTAAAGGTGATCAGTGATGTGCACTCTTCAGGGCCTTTGAGTCCTGTTCATCAGATTGGCAGACTCTCGTGCACCAGACTGGTAGCAACATCTTCAGAACTGTGACTTTTTTCTGTGAGAGAGATATGAGCCGCAATGATGGTTTAAGAGTAACTATCCTGTGTTCTCATCTCATGGGTGACACTTTCAGCCATTGCTGGCTTTTGGCCACAAGCACATCCCATTCTAGAACGTGTACTTTGTCTTCATCATTTCAGTACATTATGTTCTACATTTCTCAGCATGCAATGTACTGAGACTGACGAGCCAGCCAACAGTCAGAGGTTTTTAGACATGAGACGGTACCACTTGGCTACGATGGCTGTCTTACAACTCACCAATTTGCACATATCTGTCACATATCAGATTTGTCATATTGCTCTTAAGTAGCTGCCGAGTGCCATCTTATTATTTCTGATACCCTGAGCCATCCTGTTATTTAGCCAGCAGCACTTTGTATGCTGTTTTTAAATCTTGTACATACAATGTTAAAAAGAAAACACCAAGTCCCAGAATGCAACATGCTCTAGGTCAAATCCGAGGGACTGGTAGAATCATATGACACTTGGCTAAGGGAAATGCTCCCTTGATGTAAGCGCTCAAGGAAACAAGCTACGAATGCTGTTAATCCACCACTCCAATCAATTAAGATGCTTTTTTGTGTTCTTGATATAGATGGCTTAATTACCAAATTGTGAAAATTTGCTTTCCATTACAATGTTGAACAGTGCCTATCCCAAAGCTTCAGTTCCCTTGCTGTGCTTAATCTAGCCAAACACTCTATTTAGGCGGAAGGTTGGATTTTTTAAAATCAAAAACAGCTTTGGTTTCGCTGTCTCTCGCCTAAAAATGTCCCTCCATTTAAGTACAAGTTACTTGGTAAATTAAATTACTCCGTTTTTTCCTATATACCCCTCTTACCTGTTCACAAATCATGGCATATATGGGAATTGCACTCCGGTTCCAAGTTGTTTGTTGGTAACCTCCTAATTACCTTGAAACGTGCATGCAATGTTTTGATGTTTAATGTCCTTTGAGCACCTTGAGTACGTGTGGAGACATAGGTTCAGCAGGCAGAGAAACAGTCAGCAGGAGATTCATTGAACCAAGGTAGTTTCACTCGCGTTTGCACTTAAAATATAACTTTAGGAAAGCAAATCTGCTTAAATTAAACTTTGTCAATGTTTTAATTAAATTATGAGACATAAGTTAAATATGTTTATAGACGGTAGTTGTATTTTCTATCAAATTATCACTGAAAACGTATCTATGCAGACCGTACCTCCCTGGGACGGTTCCCTTGAGGTCAGGTGGAGGTATTTTGTTCCTTTCCCAGGATTCCTGCAATACACTTCACTTCCTGGCCCAGTGGTTTGCATTGAGACGAGCAGGGCAGTCACCGATTAGTCCACAGCTGCAGCTTGTTTTTGAAGTTTGGTAGCAAAAAAGAGAAAAAGAATACTACCAGACAAACTAATACAAATAAGTATGTTAATTAGACTTTTGTAAACGGTGAAAAGCTGCCAGTGGTTAATTTGAGCTGGTGATTGCAGGTGGGGCCTACTGGCACTCGTTTTGTTTGGGGGGACTGGGACCGTCTTCGTCAGAAGTGGAGGAAAAGGACAAAGAGAAAGACTGAAAAAAGGGAGAAAGTAGGGGTAAAAAATAATCTTAAAGAGTGAGATACTGGGGAAGGGAGTGCCTAAAGTGTCTTCGAAGTTTCACACATAACACAACCCAAAGGTACACATTAGCAAACTGCAAGCATGGAAATGTCTCACTTTAGCAAACTGAATTCCTGCAGCCTTAAAGCGGAGAGAGTTAATTTTTCAAGTTAAGTTTGTTTTTAATTTTATGTATATATGTGGTATTTCCATAGCGCAACTGTAGCCAAAATGTAGTGGAGCACTGTACATGGTCAAAGACAAGCATAGAGTCAATGAGTAATAGAAGAAGTATATGCATTTTATTATCTCTGTGGATATTTCTTGACAAGATTCATACCTTAAAAAGGGAATTATCACAATATATAATGAAGAGGTAGAATCAGGGCCGGACTGGGAACCGAAACCGGCCCTGGCAAACTGCTCGGCCGGCCCCCCTGGGGGGGCAGGGGGTGCGGCCGATCTGTTTGCTAGGGCCGGTTTTAGCCGATTTTGTTACAGGGGGCCGATATTGCCGGACCCCGGTAACAAAAACTGCCATCAGGGGCCCAAAACCGGCCCCCACCATGGCGGCCCACCGGGGAAACGCCCGGTGCCCGCTACGGCCAGTCCGGCCCTGGGTAGAATGCTCTGGAGAAAATGTCACATCAGCTCAATGGTGTGTACTCACCTACTATTCACAATGTGTTTCACAAGCTCTCAACCTTTCTGAGGCCATGACTACATGACCTATCCAATTCATATTTTCTTCAGTTCCTTCAGATTTTATGGTTTTGCTTCTCACTTTTTATGAGAAGGCTAAGAAAGACCTTGGAATAGATTATTTCTCTATACATGTGAGAAAGAAACTTGAGAGCCCTGCCTCAAAGCACCTTGCCATCTAATTGTCTCTTGAACACTCCTCGTCAGAAATGGCAACGCTGCATGAGTATAGTTCTAGTCATCTGAAGATATTTAATATCATTTGAAACCTCTATTCAGTATTCGTCTTGACATTTCAAACCTGCCTCATGTATTCATTCTTTTCTAATGAGAAATTTAAAGTGCAAATATCAGAATAATGAGAAATCTAGGCAAAACGGTTGATCTTGTCTCAGATAGCATGGATAAAACAAAGCAAAACTTCTCTGGAAAGAACAATGACCCTGCCTTCTTAGATGCCAGGTTCTAACCTTGGCATAATTAATTGCATTTTTTCTGACAACACTCATAAGCCCTTACTTCATAGAGCTTGCAAATGTCTTTGCCCTTAAGAGCATCAGCTTAAGTGTATTACAAATGTAATCTTCTACTGAAGAAATTAGCCTAAAATAATATAAAAATTCATGCACTAAATCAAATCACAGTGTGCGTGACCAACAATTGAAAGAAATTCAAAAGGGGACATAATCTTCTATAATTTATCAACACAGAAAACAAACGTGTTGTATGGCAGGGATCCATTACAACCTTGTTGGTCATCCTCTTGAAGGAATTAAGATGCAAGGGTCCACAAACACCCACTCCCCCCACTACTAAAAATTAATATACCTCGCAATATATGAAGGCCCACCTGGTCTGTGCAAGTCTGTCTCTGCTGTGCCTAATGGGGCCACCATCTGCCCTGGTGTCCATGACTCCAATAGAGTGGGCTATGCAAAAGGAGCAGATTTAGATCTGCAAATAATAATTTGATAAAGATTCAAACATATTACCCAGAAGCAAATGTAAAGATGTATTGTACCCTGTGATAGCAGTACTATACGAAAATGTATTCTGCCTTAGAACAATACACAATAAACAAGCATTGGCAAAACCAATAGTTCTCGCCTATGAAAGAGCAACTGGCTTTGCCAATATGTTTTAGCCATGTTGTAAACCAGCATAACTGCTGTTTAGCATGGCTAAAGATTAGTTGGGTAAAGAAGAGTGGTGTTGAGTGTTGTAAAGTTGAGTGTTGTGGAGTAGACTGAAGTGTTACGGAGTGGTGTGGAAGGTGTGAAGTGGCGTGGAGAGGTGTATAGTGGAGTGAAGTGGAGTGTCATGGAGTGGTGTAGAGTGGAAGGACATAGAGTGGAGTAGAGTGTCATATTGTTGAGTGGCATAGAATGTCGTAGACTAGAGTGGTATAGAGTGGCATAGAGCAGAGTGGAATGGTGTAGAGGGTGTTGTGTAGAGTGGAGTAATATGGAGTAGATTGCCGTGGAGTACAGTGGAGTTGGGTGGAGCGGTTTATAGTGTCGTAGAGTGGAGTGGCATAGAGTGTTGAAGTTGTTTAGAGAGAAGTAGCATAGTGCAGTAGTGTGTTGTAGAATAGAGTGGATAAAGTGACATGGAATGGTGTAGAGGGTGCAGTGTAAAGCGTCATAGAGTGGAGTACAGTGGAGTAGCATGTCCTAGAGTGGAGTAGAGCTTAATGGAGTAGAGTGTCATAGAGTTGAGTGGAGTGCAGTGGAGTACAGTGGCCTAGAGTGAAGCGGCATATAGTAAAGTGGCGCAGAGCAGATTGTCATAGATTGCAATGGCATGGAGTGCATTAGATTTGAGTAAAGTGGTGAGGAGTTCATTGGTGTAGAGTACAATGACACAGAGTAGGGTGGCATAGAGTGGTGTAAAGTGGAGTGGCATGGTGGAGATTGCAGTGGGGCAGGGTGGAGTGGTGCAGGGTAGAGTGGTGCAGGGTAGAGCGAAGTGGCATAGAGTGCCGTGGCGTAGAGTAGATTGTTTCAGAGTAGAGTGCAGTGGCATAGAGTACGATTGCATGGAGTGCAGTGGCGTAGAGTGGTGTAGAGAGCAGTGCCATATAGTACAGTGGCGCAGGGTAGAATAGAGTGACATACAGTTCACTGACATAGAGTAGAGCAATTCACAACCCGAGCACACACTTATTCCAATTATGTGAATATCTAATTTGTACATGAATATATTAGATATTCACATAATTGGACTAAGTGTGTGCTCGGGTTGTGAATTGTTGTGATAGAGATCATTTGTGGTCATATTTAAGGGGGTTGGGTGATTCCCCCTTCCCTTGGAGCACTATGTTTGGATATAATATATATGTACTAATCATACCTGTAAATAGTGAGCACCAAGTAACCCAGTGAATTGTCACCCAATAGTATATCAAGCATAGAGTAGAGTGTTGCAAAGTAGAGTATAGTGGCGAAGAGTACAGTCTTGTAGAGTGTTGTTGAGTGCAGTGGCTTAGAGTGCATTGGAATAGAGTGCATTGACATAGAGCAGTGTAGAGAGCACTGGCATAGCGTACAGTGGTGCAGAGTAGAATAGAGTGGTAGAGTGACATAGAGTGCAATGGTATAAAGTGGCGTAGAGTGTAGTTTCATAGAGTATAGTGTTTTAGTTTGCAGTTGTGCAGAGTAGTTAGCATAGAGTTCATTAGTATTGAGTAAAGTGGTGTAGAGTGAATTAGCATAGAGTGCAGTGGTTTAGAGTAGAGAGGTATAGAGTGCAGTGGCATACAGTACAGAAGTGTACAGTAGCATTAAGTGGGGCAGCTTAGTTTGCAGTGACATAGCTTGCAGTGGCGCAGAGTGTAGTAGAGTGATGTAAAATGTAGTGGTGCAGGGTAGAGTGGAGTAGTGATGAGGTGCAGGGTAGAGTGCAGTGACATAGAGTAGTGGTGTAGGGGTGCACTGGCATTTAGTGAAGTGTTACAGAGTAGAGGGCAATGGTGTTGAGTACAGTGGTATAGAGAGCAGAGTAGAGTAGCATAGAGTGGAGTGGCGTTTAGTGGGGTGGTGCAGAGTAGACTGGAGTGGCCTAAACTGGAGTGCAGTGTCTAAGAGAGCACTGTTGCATAGTAGAGCGGGGTATAGTGCATTGGCACAGAGTAGAGTGGTGTAGAGTAGAGATGCATAGATGACGTGGCATAGAGTGCCGTGGTGCACAGTAGATTAACGTGGCATACAGAGCATTGGCGTATAGTGCAGTAAAGTGTCATAGAGTGCAGTGGTGCAAAGTAGAGTATAGTGGTGTAGAGTAGAGTGAATTGGTGTAAAGTGCATTGGCGTTGAGTAGACTGGTGCACAGTAAAGTGGCATATAGAGCAGTGGCATAGAGTAGAATACAATGGTATACAGTGCAGTGGTGCAGAGTAGATTGCTGTAGAGTGTATTGGTTTTGAGTAAAGTGATGTTGAGTGCAGTGTCGTGGAATAAACTGGCATAGAGTGCAGTGGTGTGGAGTGACGCAGGGTAAATTACAGTGACATAGAGTGGAATGGCACAGAGTGGAATAGTGTGGCGTAAAGTTCAGTGGCATGGAGTAGATTGTTTCAGAGAAGAGTGAAGTGCAGGATAGTGCAGTGGTATAGAGTAGAGTGTCATACAGTGCAGTGGTGCAGAGTAGATTTTAGTGGCTTAGAGTGGATTGGCATAGAGTGCAGTGGTTTAAATTGGAGCCAGGTAGGGTAGAGTGTATTGGCATACAGTGCTATGGTGTAGAGTGCAGTGGTGCAGAGTAGAGCAGCATAGAGTTCAGTGGCAGAGAGTGAAGTGGTGCAGAGTAGCGTGTAGTGGTTTAGTGGCACAGAGTGTAATGTCATAGAGTACATTGATGAAGAGTAGAGTGGAGTGTTGTAAAGTGGAGTGGTTTATAGTAGAGGTGTGTAGAGTGCAGTGGTGTAGAGTCATGTAGAGTGGCGTAGAACACATTGGTGTACAGTGCATTGGTTTTGAGTAAAGTGGTGTAGAGTGCATTGGCATAGAATGTAGTGGTTAGAGTGGTGCAGAGTGGAGAGGTGCAGTACAGAGTGGAATGATACTTAGATTACTTAGATTTGAATAGCACAGCTAATCTCCTGTGAGGGTCTATAGGCGCTGTCCATGGAGCATGGGGAGATTAAGTGATTTGCCCAGAATCACAGGATGTTGAGTCGATGCCAAGACCCAACCTGGACCCCCAGCTCCAAAGTCAGCAGCGTTACGCCACACCCTTGTTTGGGATGCAGCACAGAGTGGAGCAGTGCAGAGTGGAGTGGTGGAGAGTGCAGTAGAGTAGATTGTTTCAGAGTAGAGTGAAGTGGTATAGATTGGAGTGGTGTATGGTAGAGTGGAGTGCTGGAGGGTAGAGTGCAATGGTGTACAGTGGTGTATTGTGCAGAGTAGAGTGGATTAGCATACAGTGCACTGGCATAAAGTGGAGTGGCACAGAGTAGAGTGCATTGGTGTAGAGTGCAGTGGCATAGAGTGCAGAGTAGAGTAGAGTGACCTAGAATGGAGTGGTGTACAGTGCAGCGGTGAAGAGTGCAGTGGTGCATAGTAGAGGAGAGTGGAGTACAGTGAATTGGCATAAAGAGGAGTGGTGCTAAATTGATAGGAGTAGAGTTGAGTAGTGCAGAGTAGAGTGCAGAGTCGAGTGGCGTAGAGTGGTGCAGAGTAGAGTACATTGGAATGGAGTGGTGCAGAAAAGGATAGAGTGGGGTCAAGTGGGATATGCATGGTGTGGTAGAGCAGCGCCATTACAGACTTTATAACCATTACATTTGCACAGACATGCAGTTTTACTGATAAATGTATACTGCTTACAAATAATAACCTGTGGGAATGTCATCACCTAGTGTATTGATTTGTTTTGATTGTTAAAATATTTGTTTCTACCACACTTCACAATTACCAGAAAATGTGCTTCATTTGTGCTTTCCTAATTCTAAAATAGCCTAAAAAATATCTGCACTGTTCATTTACAGACATTTGCAATGTTGTTGTGAGCTAGAAAAAAATATGACATTGTACCGCCTTCCTCCGGCACAACCCCAGTCGTCAGCATGATTGTCACATAAACCCTATCACTTTGAAGTCCAAGAAAGAAATGTAAACACCAAACTCCCTCCAAAGACAGACCCTGACATTTGATCTCTGTATTTGAATGCACAGTGAATGTGGCAAGTTAGGAACAAGATTTACAGGCCTGTTTACAGAAAGTGAGTATTGGTGGAAGAATACAGTAAATAAGGTAAGGGCCACGGAAGGGACGAACTAAAGCTATACAGTCTAAAACAAATAAAGCCAGAAAATAGAAAGCAAGCAAATATGAGTTACACACCACACAGCCAATGGTAAACAATGGGTGGTATGCATTCCCAGGGAAGCTTTCCAAATGTCCTCAAGATGTCGATAGCAGCTGCGCTGTTTGGTAGGCTTCAACCTGAGAACCATTGTTCGGTTGATTTTGTAGAACCTTGCAACTAACATGCTATAAAAATTACAACTTTATTTCTCAAAGGTGTTCTCCCAGGATTTTCATTTTCTTAGCATCTACTTTTCTGAGCTATACACTGGTCTAAGTTCCATTAATTATGCGTCTACAACATGTGCTCTTTTCAGAATAGTCACGTGATCCCCATGCAGCAATATTACAATGGGGCTCGCCTAACATTGTGCCAAGGAGCCAAAATGATAGCTGGAGAACAGTTATTAATAGCCAGCATGCTACAGTTTAGCTGTAGTAAGCACATGCACACTGTTCAAGTTACTTGTGTGATCAGGTATATGTCGTTGAAGTTGGACACTTTCCCTGAAGCAGAGATGTTGTCTATTTTTTAGTTGCGTTTATTTTTTGTTTGGGCTGTGCAGTACTACTGGGGTGGGAGGATGACATTATCCTTCTACTAGTGGACTTTTCTCCTTGGTATACAACGTGATATTTCTATTTCTTAGACCCCCTAGACATAGGAACCCCATGAGGGGATCTTAAAGCTGACAACCATCAATTATAGAGGCGAAGGTGGATGTGGGTTAAAGTCATCAATGGTTAATTTATTTCATAAAGCTTCAGGGGTCACCAGACCACTAGAGATCTGCTGGAAAGAGCCATATGAGCGACTTGCAATTTGGCATGGGCTATTTTATTGCAGGGCACCAGAGTGCCACTTTGTCATGGGGATAAAATAGAAAGGTCCTTGGAGATGGTTATTGATTTGAAATATGAGACATTGATGTATTGGGTCTCCTAGGCTACCACTGCCATATTGTTATATGCAAGCTGAAGAGGGAGAAAAAGCTCCTCCACCAGGGACTAAGTGGTGGGTGGTTGTGGAAGTAGTAGGCAGATTCAGCAGGTGTACAACCCGGTCACCGCATTCTACACAGAGTACCACAGGAGGTTAAAATTATTCAGAAAATATTGTAGGTCAACAGAGATGAAAAAGACACCACTAGACTGCAAGTATATAAAGAATATGGGTAGAAAGCCTATAGCTTGCAGGGCCTTGATGGAAATGTGCAACAAGTATGGAATGATATCTGGATGGGTACATTTCCTGCCTGGTGTAAGAAGAGAGAAAGAAGAGATACTAGCAAGAAATAATGGCTTGGAGTAAAGGGTTAAATTGTGCATTAAACAGGCCACTGCAGAAGATTTGTTTTAAAGGAAAGTGTTGTAAAACATGGAGAGAGAGTCATTTTAATTGGTAAATTAGGGTTGTATTTTCTTACAGAGGTCATTAGTTCACTATTAACAATTTCAGGGGGTTTGGAGATGGCACATCAAAGAGTATCTGCCCTGCAGATGCAAGAAAATTAAAGTGGTTGTAGAGGTGGAAGTGGAACAGTATCTAGGAGCCCATCAGTGCCGAAATTTAAATTGGTGGCATGGGTGGTGGGGATTCCATCCACGATGGAGAGGGGGCAAAAAAGATCCAGAAGTCCAATATAAGTTTAGATGTAATATTTTCAAAGCCTATGACAGCCTGCAAAGTGAAAACAACGGAGTTATACATACCAGTGGAAAAGGGAGAGGGCAAGTATATAAGAGAATTATCAGCTACATAGTTACATACTTCAGAAGAGGAAAGGCGGATTTTTGCAAATTGCAGCAAGTCGTGCCAGCATACAAGGGTAGCCAGAACAAGTCTATTAAGTGGGTGTTGTAGGGATATGGGGAAAAAGGAGGAGAAGGAAGTATTCCAAATTGGAAGGAGAGCAACACAGGGAGAAGATGAGTGGGACAAATGAGTATGTTACAAAGAAAGGGAGAAATGGGTGAGGTGGTGAATGGGAAAGTGAAAATCTATGTAAACCAGCCTTAAGAGGGCAAAATAAGAGAAGATGTAAAGACGGTTGCAGGCAAGTGAGAGGAAGCAGAAGGAGGAGGTTTGAAAGAAGACTAGGTTCACTATTATATTGAGAGATTTCTTGAGAAGTTTAGGGGATGTAGGAGGAGAGGCAGTAGGAAACAGAGGTGCTCAATTCTAGGTGCCGGAGTAGTGGGAGCAGGGATAGTGCGTGAGAAAGGATAAAGCCTGGGTGAAGCAATATGAGAGGGGAGAGAGAAAAGTAGAGAGGGCTGGCAGTTAGACATCAGGTAGCATAAGAGGCATGGAAAAGGACAAGAAGCAGGCTTGGCTCTCAAGGAGATATCAAGCCTATGGAAGGAATAAAGTGTAGCAAGGAGAAAAGGAAGAAGAAAATGACCCCTCCCCCATTTACCCGGACAGTTGGACACTGTGTACTGCTGGTGAGAAATTTCAGAGAAATACATTGGACACTGGAGGGAATTTCCAGGATTTAAATGGCAGTTTATTTATCCACTGAAGCCCATACAATGCAACTGATTGGCATTGAATCTATGCTAAATAGACTAGATCAGTTTTCGGATAGCTCCAGTCTTTAATCTGTGAGAGAGCTGGGCCCACTTAAACATCCCTACTCAACTAGATGGCCTTATTAGCTGCTTGAGAGGTAGGCGAGAGGAAACAAACAATTTAAATTTCAATACAGTGTAACCAATTTATTCACCCAATAATTAACTCGACAACTAAATCTGAGATTAGTAAGGTTTAATTATATAAATTCAAAAATAGATTGATATGAATCAATTTCAACATCACAGTATAGAAATACAAAGCAAACAGAATGAATCCAAATCTCCTGAAGAGATTTACCCAATATAATAAGAAGCACATGACTAATTCAGTGATGATGATGCAAGTAATCAGGAAAAAGAATTGAACATTAAATTGCATCAAATGTTTCTTAAAGGTAAGCATGAGCATGCTATCTCTTTCCATGCTGCCTTAAAAGGGACAAACCCAAACCAAAAACATTGAGTAATATGAACAATAGAAAGGTGTCAGAGTATTCAGTAGAAGAAACTCCAAACCAGGATCAAGTAGGATGGAGCCACACAAAGCAGAATAATAATAATAATAATAATAATAATACTGCCATTTGTAGAGCGCGAACAGCTACCTCCTAAGAGGTGTCCCGGCGCTATAGCAACAGGTGGTGAACAAAAGCTTACGGAGTTCAGAGAATCCAGGGATTAATCCTGATGGAAAAGCCATGTTTTGACTGCTTTCCTGAATAATGTTTCCGAGGTAATCTGGCACAGGGCGTTAGGCAGGGCGTTCCAAATCATAGAGGCCCTGAACATAAAAGATCTGCCACCCAGCCGAGCTTTACTAACTCGGGGGGTGCATAGACGGTTCTGCGAGCTAGACCTGAGTGGCCGGGACTGCTTGTAAGCGCCTAGCCTCTGCTTCAAGTAGCTTGGGCAAGTTCCATGTAATGCCCGAAAGGCTAGGGTTAAGGCCTTGAATTTTACTCTGTTAGCTACCGTCAGCCAGTGCAGCTCTTTGAGATGCGGAGAGATATGCTGTCTAAATGGGATACGCTTAATCAACCTCGCAGCCGCATTCTGAACCATTTGCAATTTCTTTATCAGGTACGCTGGTAGGCCCAAATAAAGGCCATTCGCATAATCTAGGCGAGAAGTTACTGTGGCATGGACAACGGTCTGTCGACAGTTTTCAGGCAAGAGGTGTAGGACTTTCCGCAGATTTCTCAGTCTGTTAAAGCATGCACCTGTCACCTGCTGAATTTGGGCCGAGAAAGATAAGTCCCTCTGCCATTTTACACCCAAATGTTTTGCACACCCTGCTGGGGTGGGAGGACAACCCATTTCCTCCGGCCACCAGAGGTCTGTAGGGGGGGCTCATTTTTACCAAAATACAACACCTCTCTTTTGTCTGCATTCAGCTTGAGTTTGTTGTTATTCATCCATTGAGAAATATCTTTTAAGCTGCCCTTGAAGTTCTTAAAAGAAGCATTAGACAGATCTTTAAAAGGAAATACCAGCTGGGTATCATCGGCGTAGGTGATCGCCTTCACCCCCCAGTTGGTAATAAGCGAGAACAGGGGGGCCAGATAAATATTGAAGAGCAGAGGGTTCAAGGCCGACCCCTGCGGAACCCCACATCACAAGTGCTTGCGATTTTACTGATACGGTTGTAGCGCCACCCGTTGCGTGCGCTTATTGAGAAAAGATTTTAGCCACTCCAGGGCTGTGCCCTCAATCCCCGAGTCTGAGAGGCGCCTGGCCAATACAGAGTGATCCACCGTATCAAAAGCGGCTGAAAGATCCAGGAGTACCAGCATGGCTGATGCCCCTGAATCTAGCGCCATCCTGACTGAATCCGCCACCTCTATTAGCGATGTCTCTGTACTGAAACCAGCGCGAAAACCAGATTGGGTGTCGTGCAAGATCTCATGGCTCTCGATAAAATTCGTTAGTTGTCTCTGCACCAACTTTTCCAACATCTTAGCTGGTGCAGGCAGCAGCGAGATCGGTCTGTAATTGTTCAGTTCGCCTGCATCAACATTGGGTTTCTTTTTGAGGGGGAGGAGGGTGGTATGCTTCCATGGGTCAGGAAAAATGCCAGTAGTGAGTGAGGTGTTCCATATTTCAGACAGCACCTGGATAGAAGAGTTAGCCAGCTCCTTCCATACTTTCGGTGGGCAAGGGTCCTCAGGTGAGCCAGATTTGCAGCCTTGAATTGCCATCTGTGCCTCCTTCTGTGTGATCAAAGTGAATTCAGAGAAGGATGGCCTAGGTGTTTTTCCTACCACTGTGTCTGATTTAACTGTTTCGCCTAATGCCAAGACGGAATTGTATACCTTACGTATTTTGTCATCAAAATAATCCGAAATGTTCTCGCATAGTGCCATCGAAGGTTGTACATCGGTTATGAACTCGGGCGGTTTAAGAAAAGCGTTTACCACCTTGAAAACCTCCCTGCCAGGGTTGTCCGCGTTCTTGATACAATTGGTTATATAACAGAGGTCTGTACCTCGTGAACTCCTAAGATGTCTCTCTGACTCGCACTATGTTACAGCATAAGACATTAGTGTATTCAAGTTAAGTCGCATGCTCCTCTCCGGTAACTTTCCATGATTCCAACACAAATTGGTTACTGGCACCACTTTTCCCACATCGATAAGTTGCTACTTCATTCATACTTGGCCATTCTTCTCTTCCTCCATGGGAACTCACCTCCTTGCTTGTTACTGCATTTCTCCTTGCCAAGATCCATCTTCTCATACCTTGCTTTCTTAACTAAAACAAAATCTCTTCTTTTCTATTAAGGCTTTGTCCGCACCTGCAGCAGAAAGAAAAAAATGCAAACAAAGACATTCTACATTGAAGGTTAAATATAAATTACATGTTAGAGTTTAAAGGTGAGCATGTCCTGAAACAGTTCTCATTGCCCAAAATCATATCAACTTAATAGCGCACAGGATTACAAATACGTGCACAATTCTACACACATAGCAAATGCAGTTTTTTAATGCATGAATAAATTGCAAACAAATTTCGAAGATTAAGTTATTTCAAATACACCAATATGAATATCATTTCTTGTTACAGATATAAATGCTTAAACATTAGTCTACACATATACCTTATTTCATTAACTTCACAATGAGACACATCTAAACTTTTATTTATTTTAGAATCCTACTCCATGTTCTTCTAGATTCTTCTAGATTGTAACACTAATTTTATAATTCTTCCACTCGGGCCTAGGTAATCTTCTTGAGCAACTCAACAAAGTTCATTCAACATCTCTAATGAGAAAGGGACCAAGTTCATTATTGAGCATTTCTAATATCATTATTTTTAGTCCATCAACAAGCACAGGAAATTCCCTTCAATCAAGATAGGAAAATTCCGCTTCATTCATTACTAGGTGTCTCAGGCACTCAGGGGTCGATTCCGATTCGGGCCGGAAATCTCTCCGACCGAGCCGGACCCGGAGAGATTTCCGACCGAATCGGACCCGTGCAGTCCGACCGAACGAGTCCGATGCATTCGTATGCCACCGGACACGAGTCGGTCGGACTCCCATTGAACTCAATGGGAGCCGGTCGTACAACGCGTACGCGGGCTCCCATTGCCTCAATGGGTGCGAGGTGGACAAGGGCGCCCCCTACAGCGAGTACGCCGCGAAGCGCTTCGCGGCGTACACGCACAGGTAGGGGGGACCCATGGGTCCCCCCTGTGTGCGCCTCGCACGGGTACGCGTACAGGGGGTCCGACACGGACCCCCAAAGTACGGCTCCGACAGCGGAGTTCGAGTCGGACGGCGCGAGTCGGTCGGAGCGGTCGAGGTGCGCATCGTACTTACCCGGCCGGAAAACGTCTCCATTGCGCGGTGCGAATCGTGTCCGACCGAGTCGGTCGGAGCGGTACGATCCGGGTACGAGTCGGTCGGAGCGGTCGGGTCGCCCGGACGAGTCGGTCGGCGACCCGCATCGTACTCGCTCGGCCGGACCCGCGTACGGTTCGGTCGGGAAACAGGGCTCCGAATCGGATCCGGTAAAGCCGAATCCTATTCGGAGCCCTACCGGCCGAGATCGGAATCGGCCCCTCAGTCTTGTCAGGTAAGGTAGTACAAAAGTAAGAAGAAAGTTCAGATCAAATTCCGAAAGCTTCAGATGAATCTCCACTATTATTCCAGAATCTCCAATATTTTCCCTCGCTGTCATCCGTCGCCAGATAAGTCCACTCAGGAGAAGAATATCTCCAACAAGGCACCCTCGATCTCTTGGACCTTCTTAGATTAGGCTCTTCACTTCCGTCTCCACTCAGCTCAGATTCTCCATATGATTTTGCTATGGGTAGAAGAGTTCTTTCAGAGGACAACTTCACTCTTCTGTCACTTGATTTCTTGGCCATCTTTCTTTTTCTACCACCAGTGGTCCCACAGCACAAGTTCCTTCACTGGGGTCACAATATGACTCTCGACCACTGCTGGCATCTCTTCTGGTAGAGGTGCTGTTACTTTGTCAAGGGGACACGGGACCCTATGATTGTGGGATGCGTGCACCTAGTTAGGAAGGCCACCACAATTCACAGCAGTCATAGTAACCAAGATCACCTAGTACGGACCATGCAAAGAGGGTTCTAGACAGTTCTTTCGCACATGCTTTTTCATAATGCCCCAGTTTCAGGGACTAAGGTCATGACACTACTCCTGATTTGGTGGGCTGTAGCCGCTTCAACCTGGTGAGATACAGAATGAACCACGTCAGCCAATCCTTTACAGTAGTCGAGCACCAATTCATATTTGATGTTTACAAGCATATTCGCAGGCATAGCAGGCAATCACATAGCCCTTCCTGTAATGAACTCATGGTGCGACAATCCTGTCTTTTGATCAGGTACACTACGAAGACTCCTTAGTACAAGAGGCAAAGCGCCAGGCCATTTCAGAGATGTTGCAGCACACACTTTTGCCAACCTGTGTTTCAGATTGGCATTGACCTGTTCCACGTGCCTGAAGTTTCTGGCTAATAACTGCAGTGCAATCTCTGCTCCACTTGCAATGTTGCACATAGCATTCTCAGAACCTCATTATTAAAATGAGTTCCTCATCTGATTCTAAAGAGGTAGAAAATCTGAATCTCGGAATGATTTCCCTCAATAACAGCTTAGCTACTGTGAGGCTACCACCTCTCCTAGTCGAAAGGATTCCGCCCAATGTGAGAAAATGCACATCACCACTAAGTACCTCAATCCATTGCATACTGGCATCTCAACAAAATCCAACTGTATCCTATTGAAAGGACCTCCAGATCTCCCTATGTGACTCAATGTAACAGCAGTCCTTTTCCCCACATTAATTTCTTGACAAGTCATCACTTAGAATTTTGAGTTAAACCCGGTTTGCCTAAACAGTCTCACCATGGCATCCTTTCATACATGCGTTGACCCTTGGTAGTGCCTCACCATCGGTGGCAACAAACTATTGGGCAGTACTAGTCTCCCATCTCCTGAAACCCAAATGTCATCATCTCATTTCAAACATCCTGCTCTAGTTCAAGCCTGCTGCTCTTCCTCAGTAACTTACTCTTTCAATCTCTTCATTTCATCCCATGCATCAGCAATGGTCATCGAAAGGTTGAAATTGGTTTCATCTGCTCCCTCATTTGTGTATTCACCAGTGAAAGTGAAAACATGGCACAGTAATGTGTGACCTCATCTGCATAACAATCCCAACTGTAACAAAACTGTTTCCCTTACAATGGGCAGAACACTTGACAACAGCAATCTGGTTAGGTATTTGTAAAGCCTCTAACAGTTTTCTGACATTTACTCCATTGTGGATGGGGGACCCTGATGAGGTCATGAATCCCCTTTGAGACCATAGCTGTCTGAAGTTGTGAACAACACTAAAGACATACTGGCTGTCGGTGAATATTGTCACCCAGAGCTGGTCTGAAACACCGTATGCTCCTGTAAGGGCAATCAATTCAGCCACCTGCGCGGAGAATACTCCTTGAAGTCAGGCAGCTTCCACCACTCCTGTAACGGTTCAGACAGCATAGGCAACCCTCAGATTTCCCTCATTGTCCCTTAGACAGGAGATATCCACAAATAGGGTGTGATCAGACTCGGGCAGTGGCTCGTCCATTATGTCAGGACGTGACTTGGTGCACAGTTAAGTGACATCAAGACAGTCCTGTTCTACTTCGATCTCATCCACTTCACAATCAGGTAATGAAAGTAAAGTGGCAGGGTTCAGAACTGAATATCTCTTCAGGGTTACATTTTCGGCAGCCAAGATAGTTTGCTCATACCTAGTGAGCCTGCTATTCGTCAAATGCTGTGTGCATGTTCTGGTCAACACTATTTCAACAGAGTGTGGCACAAAAACAGTCAAAGGGTGACTGATTACGATACTCTCGTACCTCTCTATGCTGAGACTAGCTGCTGCAACGGATTTGAGACATCCGGGCAATGCTGACGCTACTGGGCCTAGAGTAGCTTCTCATTAACTGCAGAAAAGAGAAAACGATTTATTGTAGTCAGGCATTCCCTGTGCAGGAGCACAACAGAGACTCTCTCTCAACTTCAGGAATACATGCAAGCAATCATTGTCCCAGGGCACCAGATCGGACACATCCTCGTGTGTCTCTGCAGAGGTTTGGCCAACAGGGAAAAGCTGGGTATCCACTGGTGAAAGTAGCCCACCATTCCCAGAAACATCCTGACTTCCTTCTGTGTATGAGGTGGATTCATTTGCATGATTACACCAATATGCTTTCTTGAGACACCTTTCTCGAACCTTTCCCAATCTGATGTCCTAAGTAGAGGACTTCCATCAATACAGTACACTTTGGGGCCGATTCCGATTCCGGACGGAAATCTCTCCGACCGAGCCGGACCCGGAGAGAATTCCGACCGAATCGGACCCTAGCAGTCCGACCGGATGAGTACGATGCATTCGCATGCTATGGGACTCGAGTCGGTCGGACTCCCATTGAAGTCAATGGGAGCCGGTCGTACAACGCGTACGCGGGCTCCCATTGACTCAATGGGTGCGAGGCGAACAAGGGCGCCCCCTATAGCGGGTACGCGTCCATGCGCATCGCGGCGTACATGCACAGGTAGGGGGGACCCATGGGTCCCCCCTGTGTGCGACTCGCGCGCCTACGCGTACAGGGGGGTCCGACGTGGACCCCCAAAGTCCGGCTCCGACAGCTTTTTCGAGCCGGACGGCGCGAGTCGGTCGGACTGCTCGCGGCGCGCATCGTACTTACCCGGCCGGGAAACGTCTCCATAGCGCGGTGCGAGTCGTGTCCATGCGAGTCGGTCGGAGCGTGTTGAACCCGCGTTCGAGTCGGTCGGCAATTTCGCGGGAGCTTGCATCGTACTCGCTCGGCCGGACCCGCGTACGATTCGGTTGGGAAACAGGGCTCCGAATCGGATCCGGTGAATGCGAATCCGATTCGGAGCACTACCGGCCGAGATCGGAATCGGCCCCTTTATGTCCATTCTCAGCCAAATGGTTCAACAAAGCGATGGTATCAGTTTTACATGCTTTTTGAGTGTTTGATGCGACCAAGTGGTAATCTATGTACTGAACTAGAACAGAATTGCAGGGAATGAACAGAGACTCCAGATTCTTCTTCAAGATCTCATTAAATATGGAAGGACTTTCCATATACCCTTGTGGGACACAGCACCGAAAAGTGAATAAAAACTGGCTATCTTTGTGTATGGGAATGGAAAAAAATGCCTCGCAAAGATCAATAACAGTGAACCATTCAGCCTCTCATGGAATCTGAAACAATATTACAGAAGAATTCGGTACCACAGGACAAATAGGAATCACTATGTTCTTAATTTTAAGGAGATCCTGTACTATGCGGTACTTACCGCTAGGCTTCTGCAAGCCAAGATAGGTGAGTTACATGGACTCCCCAGGATCTCTTTCAGAATACCTTGCTCAATCATAGTCTTGATTACAAGTGCAATTCCAGCAACTGTGTCGGCCATCAGGTTATACTGTGGGGTTCTCGGGTATTCAGAATTCGGCTTAACTTGGATACGGACTGACTCAAATCCTCTGATGAGTCAAATGTCCTTTACTGAAAAGTCCCAGACTAGGTCTTTCACTGTGTCTTTAAGATCCAACAGTAAGCCTTGTACCGTCAACATGGGGAACAATGAAACATGCAAATTTTGATCTGCCAGTTCGAAGGCAATAGCCTCATCATTCATCTGAAGCTCAATACCCTTTTTCTGTGCAATAGATGGTGCAATTTACCTTGCACAACAGGTCACATCCTAAAAGACACATAGAACTTGAATCACACACAACAAACTGATGATAATCTACAAATGTCCTTACCTTCACAGGCACTTCTTCAGGTAGGGGGTTTGACAACCTTTTATTTGCAACTCCTACAACTTGGATTGTTTTTCCCGAGAGGGGAGGTTCGGAACCTCTGCTGTTCTCACAGTAGAGCAGGTAGCACCAGTATCGATCATGAAAGTGACATTGTGGCCATACACATCAGCATCAATGTATGGTCCACTCTGGTCTACCTTTAGGATTGTACCAAGTGTGCAGTCTTCCTCCTCCCTCAGGCAATCTCATAAGGATTGATCTGAACCGTATTCATTAGGAGTCTCAAACATGGGGTACTGTTGGAATTGCTTGTTACCGTGGGACAAATTCTGATTCCCACTCATGTCTGTGTTCTGGTTAAATTGAGTGTTATTTACAGCTTACTGTGGCATCGGGGTTGTGGCACTTGCATTACGGGACCTTCGTGACCAACTGAATTCTGAGATCTTGGTCAGGGTGCATTCTGAGGTTTCATAGCATTACCATGCGATTGACTAAACCCTCCATTCTGCTGTTGATTTGCAGGATCAAGGTGACATTCGTACTTCCAATGCCCCAGAATATTACAAAAATGACATGGATTGGACTTCATTAAGTAGGCAACATCAACTACAGTCCTTGGATCTATAGGAGTACCTCTTCACTGCCCCTGAAATCCTCCATCTTGTTGTGCTGGAACTCCTTCCTGGTAGACTCCCTGCATAGGGACAGTAATCCCTACATAAGGATGAATTTGATCTCCTTTTTGAGCAGCCTTCATCTGTGCCTCCATCAACTTTTACTTTAACTTCTTATGCTTCATCTCAATCTCATCACAACAATATTTAGCATAATGCAGAATTTTATCAACTGATTTTATCTGCCATCCAAACAAATATTGTTGAATCATCATACTAATTTCAGGCCTAAACCCTGTCAAATATTTGGACACAAACTGTCCCATATCCTTGGGCTCAAGTGTGTCCACCCTACTATACTGTTTGAAAGCCTGCAATAACCTTTCATAAAATACATGAATCATCTCTTTAGGCTCTTGAGTTGCCCTGTCAATCTTTACCCAATCAATATCCTGCAGGGACACTTTAGTCTTCAACAAAGTAATCGCCTGATCATATTTCTTCATCAATATAGATGATGGACCATGGATCACTGGATCCCTCTCATGCTCACCTTCGGGCGATTCTGTAGCTATTTTACATGCAGACCACAAATCACTAGGGACTACAATCTCGAAGAGTGTATTCAAATCAATCCACAGCACCTTTGAAATTTTCACAAATTGATCGACCTATTTGTACAACTCTACAGGCTTCTCTCTCAATCTCAAGAAATCATTGGTAAATGCCAAGAGATCACCTCTACTCCAAGGCACATGCACATAACCTCCAATTGGTACTTCATGCAAAGGGAAAGTCTGGATGCCTGTTCCCCTTTTCCCTAAGGGAAGTGGTTCTCCTGCTGCTCTTTTAAAACCCTTTAAAACCCTTTCTTTTAGCTTCTTTCTCTTCCCATTTGTCCAATGTTCTCCAAATCAGAATGCTTGAAATTAATTCTCAGATTTGGGTCTTCAACCCTGGTAATCTCAGGTTCCTTATGTCCTGATCGCTGCATGCCATCCTATAGTTCTTCTGTAAAGCCTTTGTTCATTCTATGTAAACATCATATCTTTGAGACAAGTCAGATAATGTCTCATGAGCCTGCCTCGCTCTCCTAGTAACATCTTTACTCATAAATAGCAATTTGTTTTGTTGGTAAGTATCTTTTCAATTAAGTTCTAGAATCCTACATATCATTTAATCTAGTTCAGTTTTTAATTTCAATCAAATCCACCTTTACAGCCGATTTTATAGTTCCATGCTCATCTCTGTACTCTGACTCTCATTTGAATTATTATAAAGCTCCTTCAACCATTGATCTAAATCTTAAATATATAATATATGTGGCACTTCAGAATTTTTTTGGGGGTATTGTTTTCTTGAGGTGTACTGTTAAGTACATTTGGGAGTGTCTCCTATACAGATGAAGCCATACCTGCCAATTCTGGAAAGGACCTTATGGTTCCAAATCCATTCTGTACTGCATCGGGATCTGCACTCGCTGCACAAGGTGAATTCGCATTCATTGGAGTTAATGGAACAAATCTCACATTGGGACTATTTATTCTTTTCTCTGATACCCTCACTTCTGTAGGAACAGGCATTTTCTGATTTTCATTCCCAATCGAACTACGATCATACATAGGGACTAAAGAACCAATGATAACCAGTACTGTAAAAGCATCTGGAGTCCTTGAAGCTGAATTAGAATTGTAAGTTCCTGAAGGACCAGGAGTACATGCTCCCATATTCCCTCCCAAATCAGTTTGTGCAATGCCTGTTAATATGACCCCCACAACACCAGAGCTTGAAGCTACCGGAGCCGAAGCACCGCCAGAAGTGTTAGTAACATCTATATATATAGGGGTGGACATTCTGCTAACAGTCCATCTAAAAGGCCGTCACTTGCATCACTGTCACTGTCCTCATGCCCATCTACCATTTTATTCTTTTCTTTTCTCTACTCTTTCTTTCTCTTCCAGTATCACTTCACTCACTTGGGTATAATCTCACTCCCTCGATCATATCTAACTTTCATCTCCTTTGCTGTTCATCCCAACTCATGTCTTCCCATGCATGCTTTCTTGATTCTCCCTTGAAATTTCTCTCTTTGCTTTGCATGCGCTATGCGAAGCCACGCATTTAGCGCTTCAAACTGTGTTGGTCTAGGTAATGGTTTCATTGCAAACAATATTCCTCTCAGATTGTCAATTATCCTCAAAAATTAAATGTGCGATAGCATGGAAATGCTAATGCACGTTCCATCTCTGTGATCTTGTATCAATTTTTAAGCCAAATAATAATGTGGAGCTCTACATTCATAGCCATGTAGTGAGCTAGCATATCTTCTGGTGGGTCCTCTTCTTACACTCTAGTAGGTACATTCTCATCTCCTCGTTTTATATCCATTATTGCTCTGAAGCATCTCATTTTCAAACCCTTATTTGAACAATCATAAATCAATTCCAAACTCAATAATTTCAAGTTCCGTAACAATGTGACCAACAATAGCAGTGCGGCACCAAATGACGAGTACAGCCAATCCCAGTGCGGCATTACACCTACCAACCTATCCCAGCGTGGCACACTCTGACGTCACTCTCACTCCTTGCAGCAGATCACCCTCCTTCACAACTCCTCACGCTCTCTCGTTCACACTAATCATACGATAAATAACAAATAACACTTGCCTGCTCCTCTAAAAGAATCAACAGAATTCAATCACCCGAATAACACACATTTACAAATGAAACCTTGACCAGCAGAGAATCACTTCGATCAGTGTAGTTTCCCTCCTGCGCAGAAAGGTCCACCACACTAATCACTACTCTGGTTCACTGACAAAATATCGCCTATGAAAATATCCCATACCAAAATATTGATGTCAAAAATATCATTATCCAATACTTATAATGGTAATTAAAAAAAGATAGAAAAATAAATACCGTTGTCATTAACATCGTTGCATTAAATATCGTTTTTTAAATCTATATTAATATAATTATTAAATATATTAAATAGTAACAATAATTTAATAAAAATAAAAGAATTAATATATTTCAACAGATATAACAAATAAACTTTTTTAAAGTTAGACACATATATATTATACATATATAAATATATTTACTTATATCTAGGTAAAAAACTATTATTAAACTACTAATTTTAATTTATATTATAATTTCAATTAAAACATTTTTTTAACAATATGTAATAACAAATCACTATTAACAAATAAATATATATATATATATATATATATATATATATATATATATGTATAATATTTTATGTTATTGGTGTATATATATATATATATTATATATATATTACCTACTGGCGGGCGCCAGTAGGTAGTTATAGTTAGGACCACGTTTCCATAGGAAAAGCATTTTTTGATGTGCATATAACTTTGGCGTCGTTTGACGAATCTTTACAACATTTTCTAAAAAGTTCCTCTTTTCAGGTCAGTTGCTATCCTAAAAGTTTGGGTGGGATTCGTCAAGGGGGCTAAGAAAAAAGGGGGTCCCAAAACGTGTTTTCTCCATGCAATTTCCATAGGAAACTTTAGACAAGGCTACAGGTCAAACTGCTGAACAGAATTATGCCAAATTTGGCACATAGAAAGGTCTTGGTCGAGAAAGCACGCTTTTGTTTAAATCGGGTAAATCCATTCAGTAGTTTTAGAGAAATATCAAATTTTCCAGATATTGATATTTAAGAATTCTGACATCTGATTGGCTGAAGCGTTACGAGCACGAGCTTGCGGCTGATTGGCTGTGAACTGTTGAAACTAGGAAGTGTTGGCAGCCATTTTGTGATTCAGTCCGTCAGCTCACAACTCTCCCTCTACAAGGCATCAGGTCCGTAGTTCTACCTCTGCGAGGCAACACTAAAAAAATACCGCAGCTCTGTCTGTGCGAGATACCACTTTCACGGTCCCTCTCCCCACATCACCAGCTCGCGGCTATGCCTTTAGAAGCGAGTCCGTCGGCTCGCAGCTCTGCGACTGCGAGCTGTGAGCCATTTTGTGACTCAGTCCGTCAGCTCGCATCTCTCCCTCTAAAAGGCATCGGATCCATAATTCTACCTCTGTGAGGCAATACTGAAAATATCCCACAGGTCTGTCTGTGCGAGATACTCCTTTTACGCTCCCTCTCCCCACATCATCAGCTCGCGGCTATGCCTTTAGAAGCCAGTACGTCGGCTCACAGCTCTGTGTCTGTGAGCCTTGGGGTCCGCAGCTCTACCTCTGTGAGCCACCTCATTAGCTCGTAGCTGTGTCTGTGCTAGCAGGCTCGTCGGCCCGTTACTCTCCCTCTGTGAGTTAGCCCATCGGGTTGCAGCGTGGAGGGCTCGCAGCTGTATCTCTGCGAGCCAGCCCGTTAACTGATAGCTGTGTGTCTGCTTGCAGGCCTGTTGGCCCGTTGGTCTCCCTCTGTGAGTCAGGCCACAGCTCTCCCTCTGCGAGCCGGTACGGTGCTGTGCTTTTGCGAGCCAACGGCTCGTAGGTCTCCCTCTGCGAGCTGAGCCCACGGGCCGCAGCTCTTCCTCTGCGAGCCTGCCCGACGGCCCGCAGGTGTCCCTCTGCTAGCCGAATCACAGCTGACACTCTGCGAGCCGAAATTGGGAATATAAGGCGGTTCTAAAAAAAGCTCTTCTGTTTATTAGTTGGAGCTACATGTAAGTGCGAATGCACAGCTTCAGGTTAATCAGGAAAATTCGGTTTCCCTCATCTGTGAAGTGTACTCCATCATTTCTGTAGATATCAGCGATATCAAAACGTATGTTGTTGTTGTAAATCGACCCCGTTCTATGGTCTCTGAGGTATGCAGACACAGCTTTGTTGACATTCTTCCTAGATTTTTCAATCTTATGACAAAATTGGTTTGACCATTTCCACTTCTGTCTTTGGCATATATTGGAATATACAAAGACAGTTTGAGGCAAAAGTAACATCAATTGTCCAAAGGTGTCCTTCATAAGCATTTCCAAACCTACCCAGTCAATGTGCCTAGGTCGTTACCATCACAGTACACAATCATGAGATCAGGGTGTTAGAGATGCAAACAGGTTTTAACCAAAGGGAGCAATTGGTGCCCCTTCAATCCTCTCTGTGCAAACCATTTAATGTACACATTTTGTAAACCTAGGTCTAAGTCAATACGTCTCTGTTCTGCATACCTCTTGCACCAGAAAACATAGCTATGTCCTACAATCCACACTAGCATTTTGAAGGTATGGCTAGAAGAAATGTATAAATGTCTGTAGCTCATGCAGTCCATTCGTAGAATAAGAGATATGTTTAAACATGGGGAACGACTTTTTTTTTTACATACAAAACGTTAACGGATTGGGAGATGAAATGTATTGTGTCCTAAAAAGTAGGGTGTATATTAGTTTTGATGAAAAGCATCTTTGTAATTGGTTAATAAAAAAGCAGTTTATACGTGGAGTACATATTATAGGATGAAATTTGCTCAGCTCAACCACACCTGCTAATTGTATTTGGAAGGTGTAGTTCAAACTTGAAAGAATGGTGAACTTTTGACCTCCACGTGCTGTTAAATGTTGGAGAAAATGTTGCAAAAAAATATCGGTAGGTTTAAAAAAATGATGAACTTTTAACCTGCACGTGTCGTAGAATGTTCTAGAAAAAGTTGATACAATACCTTGAACTTTTCACCTGTATGTGTCCTTAACAAAACAGTTTATATGGAAAGTTCAAAAATAAGCAATAAAGAGAGGTTTTGCAATCTAAAAAAAATAAGGAACTATTCTGATTTGTTCTTTACATGGATTTATGTGTGGAGCAACAGGGAAATTGTGCCATTACTGGTTCCATTCTTGATGAAAGCGGTGCATTACATGTACTGTGTGACAAGAAAAGAATTGCATGCGTTTGTGACATTTGAAATCTGCATAACAACTAGGAAGGTAAATTAGAAATTAAGATGGTGTGTTATGTGCGGGGGTGTATCCCTTTGGCAAGCTCCACCTCTGTGAGCCAGACATTGTTTTTGCATAGGTGCTGGACGACATCTGATGCAGCCCCATCACCTACGCAGTCTGATGTGTCAGGGGCACACAGCCATGCAGCCATCACCCCGCCACACACACCGCACACAGAACCCGTATGAGGGGAGTTTTGTTCCACATTGCCTTCATTGCTGATGTTCTGTGATTGATATGTGTGTGGGCTGCATTGTGGGGGAATTGCCTGTGCACGGATGGCGATGCACACACACATGTTGGTATGTGGAGCTAGGTGCCCGTGCGGCCTTGCGCTGCTTGTGCTATCTCACTCCGTCTCTCTCCCTCGCTCTCTCCCGCCCTGTCATAGCAAACTTGTGAAAGCGATGGGTGCGCGCTCTCAGCGCGGCACTCGAGTACTTCTTAAGTCTTTCAAACACCGAGGGGTATATTCTCAAGGACATATCGCCGAGTTAACAACACTTTATCGCAACCAAAATGGTGATAAATTTAAAGCACCATTCACAAGCTGGAGCAAACAGCCCATATCACCAGTTTACCAGTGATAGCAGCCTCAAAAAGCATCGTCACGGATGAGTCCGGCAAATATTGCTAATGAGATGTAGAGTAGGCGTTCTCGTGCAAAAAGCAGCGAACACATCACTTCGCAAGTATCTCAACCACCAGCAAGATTGTCGAAGAGAGTACAAAACAGGCGATAAGGTGCGTTAGTAGCAGAAAGTTTACACCTGCTCTGAGCTGGTGTAAAGTCGGACTACAACCTGCAATATGAAAGGGAGCCCATGCAGAGCCATACGTGAATGACAACAGATGCAATGGAGCCAACAATCATGCAGCTCGGACACCCAACACTGCTCCGACACCCCCCGCCACCAGCCCCTTGTCTGCCATCCCCCCTCACCTCCCCCCTACACAAACAAATGTGACAGCAAGGTTAGGAAATCTGGAACGTAACAAATTGGCTGATGTCGCACAATTATAGTAAAGAAGATGCATGTGAGGTTGGACAAATAAGAATCTCAGTCATCTATGGATTTACATATAAAACCTTTTATTTAAACAAAACAACAAAATAAAAGTAGGTACAGGTATGGCGTGTCATCCCTCGACAATTTGTGAATCACAGCCTGCAAGACAAAAAGAAAGATAAGATTGTGCGTCATGAGTCCATGAAAGGAGAGAGAGAGAGAGAGAAAGAGAGAAAGAATGAGAGAGAGAGAGGAAGAGACATAAAAAGAGAGAAAGAGTGTGAGAGAGAGAAAGGAAGAGATACAGAGTGAGAGAGAGAGAAAGAGTGTGAGTGACAGAAAGGAAGAGATCGAGAGGGAGAGTGAGTGTTGACACTGTGGAGAAAATCCTTACAGCTCATCTTTCTGCCACTGGTGTGTCTCCAATCACGTGCCGGGACATAGTGGAGTCTTCAAGTTTAGTCATCTGAAACATAGTATAGAATCAGTAATGGCAGAGTACATGCAACTGCACACGCCTAATTCTCTGTTTTGCCCCTGCGCACCCAGGCTGCTGCACCCCATCGACTCTCGCCACCCAGAGGTTTCTGCCCACCTCTGGGCACCTAGGCTGCTGTATCCCATCCACTCCCACTGCCCAGAGTTGTTTGCCCGCTGCTGTGCACCCAGGCTGGTGCACCCCATCCAGTCCCACTGCCCGGAGGTGACTGCCCATTCCTGCACACCCAGAGTGCTGCATCCCATCCACTCCCACTGCCTAGAGGTGTCTGCCCACTCCTGTGCACCCAGGCTGCTGCACCCCATCCACTTCCACTGCTCGGAGGTGTCTGCCCGCTCTTGTGCACCCAGGGTGCTGCACACTATCCACTCGCACCGCCCAGAGGTGACTGCTCGCTGCTGCGGAAACAAGGCTCTCTGCTCACCTTCCGCCACCGGCGTGTGTCTAAGAGGGTCCACCACATGCTGAAGCAACCTCCTCAGGTGCAAGTTGCGTACACGCGGTCAAGCCGAGCTCACAATTCAGAGCGGGTGTTGATTGCAGGATGGCCACGCATCATCGCAGGCTGCACACGCGCTCAGCTCTGGTGGCACTAACTCAGTGGAACTGAAGTCATCGCCTCGTGGCGGGAGGTCCGTGTCGGGGGGGTCGTCAATCTGTGAATCACAGCCTGCTAGACAAAAAGCAAGATAAGATTGTGCGTCATGCGTCCATCAAAGGAGAGAGAGAGAGAGAAAGAAAGAAAGAGTGAGAGGTAGACAGAGAGAAAGAGAGAAAGAGTGAGAGAGAGAGGAAGAGAGAGAGAAACAGTGAGAGAGAGGAAGTGAGAGAGAAAGAGAGAAACAGTGTGAGAAAGAGGAAGAGAGAAACAGAGGAAGAGAGAGAGAGAGAAAGAGAGAGAGAGGTAGAGAGAGAGAGAGAAAGAAAAAAACAGTGTGAGAGAGAGGAAGAGATACAGTGAGAGAGAGAGGAAGGGAGAGAGAAAGAGTGTGAGGGGGAGAAAGGAAGAGATGGAGAGGGACAGTGAGTGCCGACACTGTGGACAAAACCCTCACAGCTCACCTTTCCGTCACCGGTGTGTCTCCAACCACGTGCCGGGACATAGTGGAGCCCTCAAGCTTACTCATCTGAAACGTAGTATGGAATCAGTAATGGCAGAGTACATACAACTGCACACGCCTAATTCTCTGTCCCGCCTTTGTGCATCCAGGCTGCTGCACCCCATCCACTTCCACTGCCCAGAGGTGTCTGCTCGCCGCTGCACCCCACTCACTTCCACTGCCCAGAGGTGACTGTCCGCCGCTGCGCACCCAGGCTGCTGCACCCCATCCACTCCCACTGCCCGGAGGTGACTGCCCGCCGCTGCGCTAACAAGCCTCTCTGCTCACCTTTCGCAACTGGCGTGTAGAAAAGAGGGCCTACCACGTGCCGCTGCAAGCCCCAAGCCCTGGGTCCACGGACACCGCACCCTGCATGTCATGCAGCCCCGCTCCGCAGGCCACCAGGTCTCACATTTGGTGCTAGGTCTTGATTTCACCATGGCGGAGGACATACCAGTGCACCGGGCTTTTCCGCAGGCTGCACACCCGCTCAGCCCTTGCGGTGCCACTAACTCTGTGACCAGCGAGGTGACGGCACGTGGCGGTAGGCCTGCGCTGTCTGATGGCTCAGGCCTACACTGCGGTCCAGCAGGGCACACAAAACCTGAGCTGTCCACTGCGCCGGGACGGGCCATCTCCGCAGGCTTCACACCCGCTCAGTAGTTACAGTACCCGTACCTCAGTGGACCAAAAGTCACCGTCCCGTGCCGGTGTGCCTGTGCCGGCCGCAGTGTATCCGGTGCCAGCAACTCTGAAATGGCGTCGAGCACATGCGCCCGGTCTTTTTTATTGGCAGGGTCACGTGTCTTGTGACGCGTGTGCTGGATGGGTGTGGTGTTGGTGTATACTAGCCGTGAGGGAGTGGCTGTGGCGTACTGACAACTAGGGTGTGACCAGCAGATCACTGCAATGAAAATCTGGGCCATGTAGTGTTGTTGTCCTTCCCTGTAAGCATAAGCGGCGTGGGCTGGCCTGGCGTATGCCAGTCCTGCGTGAGGCTGTGAAGAATGACTCCGGAGCTATGGGCGTGGCTCCGTCCTGGGCTGTATGAGGAATCAACTGATGCGGGTGTCCCTGTTGTAGTGCTGACGTCACCCGGGTCGCAAGCGCCAATGTGTCGCTCTGTGAGCCAAGTCCCACAACATGGCCAACATGGAAGGTACGGGGAATCACTGACCCTACATTCATCCATAGTTCCACACATGAAAGATGGTGGACATTACACATCTGTGTGGATATGAATGTTTATTGCACATTCAGTGGAGTGTTGCAGCTGTAGCAATACAGGGCCATGGAAAGTTTAAGTTTCAGTTTTTGGCACATGGAGGGCAGCCAATTAGAGCCAAGTTTGTGTTCGGGGTTAGGCTGTGCCAATATATGTACTTATAGAATTACTCCGCCAATCCCCAAGCACTTATAAATTCACTATACACTCTCCTTGCAGTACTCTAATGATCCAGTCTCTACGTACGTACTTGTACAATGACCGAGAGAAAGTTGCATAACCGAAGTTTTCCCCACTGCCAGAGGTAACATGGTTGCATACGCTGTCCACAGCACAATGTAATGTGGTAGGGCCCAGGGGCGGCATCTTGCATACATAATGAACACACGGACACAGATAGATAGTGGAACTGGGTACGGGCACGTGCGCGACTCATTTTTATTACCAGGGTCACATGTCCAGTAACGTGTGTGCTGGATGCGTGTGGGGTGAGTGTAAGCCAGCCCTCCGGGAATGGTTGGTGCTGGCAGCAAGTACAACAGTAATCATTGGATCAGACACATAGATTCAATCATAAAGGGTCAATGATTTGTGCTGCACTAAGGTAGGGGCAACAGATGTGAAATAATACACACAAGATTGTATCGTAAAGGGTCCATGACTTGTGGTACACTGAAGTAGGGGCAGCAGATGTGAAATTATACACAAAACATTGTATCATAAAGGGTCCATGAGTTGTGCTGCACTGAGATAGGGGCATCAGAAACATTCAGCCTGTGCGCAGCCAGCGATGATGCGTGGTGCGGGCGAGCCGCACTGGGAGCAATGTATGTTGCCTACTGGACTGAGTCATCTGCAATCGCAACTCGATGTGAATTGTGAGCCCTGCTATCCGCAGTGTAGATCGAAGGCAGTAGTCAGCACAGACATCGAAGAATGCTTTTAGTCACTTCCTGTTTACAAAATTCGAGGACATAGAGTACAATTCTGTCTGCAATAAATAAATCAAGACTGAATTCAAATTGTGAGCTCTGCTAACCGCAGTGTAGGTGTATGGAACAAAAGATGAAACATTTATGGAATACACTGTCGAAATATGTAGGTTTCAGGGATGTTATAGTTAGTTGCCTACTGGACTCTGAAATTAATGAAGACTGAATTTGAATTGTGAGCCCTGCTGAGCACAGTGTAGGCCGGAGGCAGCGGTCAGGAAGGGCCTACAGTCACGTGGCGTTGACTTGAGCTGCATACAGTTAGTGGTAGGTGTGGCGCTCAGCGTGTGCGCAGCCAGCGATGATGCAATGTCTCTTGCCTACTGGACTGCGTCATCTGCAATCGCGACTCGATCAGAATTGTGAGCCCTGCTGACCGCAGTGTAGATTGAAGGCAGTAGTCAGCACAGACATGAAGGAATGCTTTTTGTCACTTCCTCTTGACAAAATTCGAGGACATAGAGTACAATTCTGTCTGCAATTAATAAATCAAGACTCAATTTGAATTGTGAGCTCAGCTGTCCGCAGTGTAGACTGCCATTCAGTGTTCCTTTGGACTTGCAAGATGAAGTTGGTCATTGTACTAAAGCTATAACTGATATAAAACAAGTTCTTGAAGCAAGGATACTAAAAGGATATTATGTAGGTTTTAGGGACGTATTACTTAGTTGCCTACTGGACTCTGCAATTAATGAATCAAGAGTCAATTTTAAATGTGAGCCCTGATGACCGCAGTGTAGGCTGGAGGCAGCGGTCAGCAAGGGCCCACAGCCACGTGGCATTGAGTTGAGCTGTACAGTTAGCGTCACCTGAAGCAACCAGCGTGTGTGGAGCCTGCGATGATGCGTGGTCTGGGCGGGCCGCACTGGTAGCAATGTCTTTTGCCTAATGAATTCTGTCTTAATAAGTCCACGTGGCGTTGACTTGTGGTGCACTGAGTTAGTGGCACCTGCAGCACTCAGCGTGTGCGCAGCCTGCAATGATGCGTGGTCCGGCCGGGCCACACTGGTAGCAATGTCTTTTGTCTAATGAATTCTGCCTTAATAAGGCTACGTGGCGATGACTTGTGGTGCACTGAATTAGTGGCACCTGAAGCACTCAGCGTGTGCGCAGCCTGCGATGATGTGTGGTCCGGGCGGGCCGCACTGGGAGCAATGTCTTTTGCCTACTGGACTGCGTCATCTGCAATCGGGACTCGATCTGAATTGTGAGCCCTGCTGTCCGCAGTGTAGATCGAAGGCAGTAGTCTGTACAGACATAAGTCTGTGGTGCTCTGCTGCTGGGTTCACAGGGGGCCTGTGTCGAGGAGGCCGGCGGTCACGGCGGAGGCCTCGCGGCAGGGTAAGGACTGCCACCCTCGCAGACGCTTTGGCCTTCCCACAAGTGAACCACGCCCAGAGCCCCAGCCTATTTATTCATACTCCTACGCTGGAGTGGGGTACGTTGGACCAGCCCACTCCGCTTCCGCTTCCAGGGGGGGACAACACAGCTACATGACCGAGATCTTCCCCACTGCCTGAGGTAACATGGTTGCGTCTATTGTCCACAACACTACAAGCACCAGCAGTATATGTCCACATGGAGAGGTTTGTGCTCTGCATAGTGAGGTCTGTCCACCACATCACTGCTACACTTGGTATTGTGTGCATTTTTATTGATGGGTGACTTGCGTCCTTCACACATACTTGGTTGCCACATCTCCCAACATTCAGCTATTGTGTGGCTGAGGGACCATGCCGTTTTTGGAGGGTCCGCTGTCCTGTTCTGCCTCGGTGGTAGTAGGGAGGGGGTGATCCGGGGGGGAGGTCCTGAGGGTGATGGCAGTGGGTGTTGTGGCCTTCTTGGGTGTCGGAGCTGCATGGTCAGTAGCTCTATGACATGTGTTGGTCTTTAGATGTGGTTATGGGCTGGGCTCCCTTTCACACTGTAGGTAGCCGTCCTGCTTTACACCAGTAAAAGGCAGATGTTAAATTCTTACTGCTAACGCAGCTTATCCCCTGTTTTTGGATCGCACCCCAGATTTGGCTGCTCGTTGAAAATATCGGGAAGTGGTGTTATCGTGTTATTTTTCCACGGGAACGCCAACTCTGCATATTATTAGCGTTAGTTGTCGCTCTCATTTGTGGCGAATTTTTTTGCGGAAGCTGTTGTTGGAAAACTGGTGATATTGGCTGTTTTCACTAGGTTGAGAATGGAATGATAATTTAAAATCACTGAAAAAACCATAGGTTTAATGAACATTATAATTAGAAATTAGCATTTAAAAAACGTTTGAAATTCACTGGAAAAACCATAGGTTTCAGGCACGTTATAGTTAGAAATTAGCATTTAAAAAAACTTAGAAATTCACTGAAAAAACAATAGGTTTCAGGGACGTTATAGTTAGAAATTAGCATTTAAAAAACCTTTGAAATTCACTGAAAAAACCATAGGTTTCAGGGACGTTATAGTTAGGTGGACATTTCACTCATACAAAACCATTGAAATTCCACCGTTATAGTTAGTTCAGTTAACTATAACTCGCGCCCCCGCAATGCACTGCTCATGACGTCACATATTACATCATTCACGGCATGGTCAGTGACATCACAGATGACTAACCCTGGGCGAAGTGCTACGCTACGCTCGCGTAGTTTGCGAAGTTTGCGCTACTTCGCACAACGCGAATTGCACGTAGCACAGTGCAAACACGCGTAGCGTAGCGTAGTGCCGCGGTCATTTTTGCTTGCTCGCGGTCCTCAACGTCAAGTTGGCGACCGCGAGCAAGCAAAATGACATCCCGGCGAGACTTTTTCTCGTTCGCGATCAGCAACATCAAGTTGCCGATCGCGAGCGTGGAAAATAAACCTCCCGGCGAGATTCTCAACGCGGGGAGGTCAGGTTTCTCATTGCGAGTGGTCGCGTATGCTCGCGACCGCTCGCGATGAGAAACTACCAGTCCGCGTTGAGAAAGCTGCCGCTCGAGTAAAAATCTACTCGAGCGGCAGTAAAAGACAGCTCGCACTGTGCAAGTTGCCGTTTTCAATGATTGCACAGTGCGGACAAGCATCCGGCACTGTGCAATCATTGCGAACACGCACTACGCAGTTCGCGTAGTGCTACGCGAAGCTCGCGTAGTGCGAACTGCACTTTGCGTAGCTTCGCGAAGCACTACTTCGCGAACTACGCCCAGCCTTACAGATGACATCACTGATGACATCTCAAATGACATCACTGATGACATCACTGATGACATCATCCACGTGATAATCTGATGCACCTCATCACACCCTAATATAACCTTTAATACACCCACTGTAAAATACACACTACCATTTTCGAAACCATCCACACACCAATATCAGTTACTACATACTCACTCACTGATTCCTAGGTCTGCACACACATCCACTCATTCACCTATACAATCACTTATACATGCAGTCACTTATCAATACAACACTATCATATGCACTCATACACCTATTCAGACACTCACACACCGCCACTCATCCATGGAGTTACTCACACACCTAGTCAGTCATGCAAAGAATCAATCACACTCCCATTTACTCACCTAAATAGTTATACACACACCACCTCACTAATTCATACAGACAGTAACGCATAGTTACTCTCTTATGTAATCACTGAAACAAGTACAGACTCATCCATACATGCCACTCTCACAATCACTCAGTCTCACATATAGTTATTTATATACACCATCACTCACATATACTTCCTTTTACATATGTAGTTACTCACATATGTACCACTGAGACATCCATTCACTCACCAACACACCCATACACACACTTACCCACCCATACAGCCCTTCACAGATGCACTCTTGAACCCATACACCCAGTGAATCACCTACTCACACATCTATGAACAGAGTCACACACCTCCAACCCACCCACACACACACTCAGTCCCCCATACAAATACTCAAGCAAACAATAAATAACCCATATAGACACTAATGTAGCTACTGACCAACCCATGTAGCAGCTTACACAACAACAGACAGACTGATACAGACATTCACACAGTTTAGTCACTAACCCATGCATTCAGTAAGACACGTTTAATCAGTCACTTATACAATCAGTTACATACCTCCTAAATCCTCCATCCAGACGCTTATACACCCACTCATTCTTCAATACACCTTGCCATATATATAAAACATATTTAAACTTTACAGAAACACACAGTCACTGGATGATGTCATCAGTGATGTCATTTGAGATGTCATCAGTGATGTCATCAGTGATGTCACTGACCATGCCATGAATGATGTAATATGTGATGTCATGAGCAGTGCATTGCGGGGGCGCGAGTTATAGTTAACTGAACTAACTATAACGGTGGAATTTCTATGGTTTTGTACGAGTGAAATGTCCACCTAACTATAACGTCCCTGAAACCTATGGTTTTTTCAGTGACTATATATATATATATATATATACACCAATAACATAAAATATTTTAAAAAACAAACCATTTTTAATAAAAAGTAAACAACATAAATGACTTACAATTTTATAAAAATATTTAACACATTAAAAACATTAATAAATATAAAGATTAAAATTTTAAACAAGCAAAAACATAATAATATAAATTGTAACAATATAAAATAAATTACATATTTTTACAATTAATCCATATACTATTCCCACTACAATTTATACAAAAGTAAGCAAATTCTTCTACTAAAAATGCATTAACTTTACTACTACTATTTCACGCGACGCAAAAGTAGGAAAAACTGTAACATCACACAGGGATAAAATTTACTATTCTCACTCCAGTCAGTGGAATAGTAGGGAAAGTGTTGGATTGTGGAGGGGTAAAATTTACTATTCCATTTCCAATAACTTCAACAGTAGGGAAATTGTTTGATTACGGAGGGGTAAAATTTACTATTCCCACTTTAGTCAAAGGAACTGTAGGAAAAGTCTTGGATTGTGGAGGGGTAAAATTTACCATCCCCATTCCAATATGTGCAACAGTAGGGAAAGTGTTGGATTGCAGAGGGGTAACATTTACTATTCCCACTCCAATGAGTGCAACAGCAGGAAAAGTGTTGGATTGCGGAGGGGCAAACTTTACCATTCCCATTCCAATATGTGCAAAAGTAGGGAAAGTGTTGGATTGTGGAGGGGTAAAATTTACATTCCCACTTAAATATGTGCAACAGTAGGGAAAGTGTTGGATTGCAGAGGGGTAAAATTTACTATCCAACTCCAATGAGTGCAACAGTAGGGAAAGTATTGGATTGCGGAGGGGTAAAAATTACTATTCCCTCTCCAGTCACTGCAACATTAGACACAAACAAATTATCTTCAACACAATAAAATAATTGCAAAAGCAAAGTAAACAAATAAAAATATAAATATGTAAAAAAATACAAATATATTTTATGTTAAAAAACTTTAACAAATGCATATGAAAATGTTAAATACATTTCATAAATAACTACAAATATTATTATATTTAAAATAAAAATTAATTTAAATAAATAATTTTATTTAAAAATTCTCAAAAATAAATATTTATTAATTTTTATTTTAGTTACTTCCCACCGTATACCCCTACAAAACTCACAACCCGCACCTAACAAAAAATGAATTGCACAATTGTCATAATTAATTATCAACTTAATAATTAATATCAGTTAAAAAATTAATTACAATTTAAATAAATTTAATTTACTTCCCACCCTATACCCTTACAAATCCCACAACCCACACCTAAAATTTACATAATAAATGTAATTACACAATTAACATAATTAATGATCAATTAAATAAATATTATTAATTTAAAACTAAATATTAATTACTTATTAGTTTACTTCCAACCCTGTACCCCTATAAACCCCACAACCTGACCCTAAAATTAAACATACAAAATTAATTACACAACTAACATAATTAATTATCAATTAAACAAGTAATATTAACAACTAATTATTAATTAATTAAATTTAAATTACTTCCCACCCTATACTCATATAAGCCCCACAACCCGCACCTAAAATTTAAATTAATAAAGAAATAATTGCACAATTAACATAATTAATTACCCATTAAATAAATAATATTAAGTAAAAACTAATTTATAATAATTTGTTATAAATAAATACTTGCCACCCTGTACCCCAATAAACCCACAACCTGCTAAGGTACTTAAAATCACACAAAAAAATGTAATTGAATTTCATAACTACTAAAAATGTAACAACTATATTAAAAAACATAAGCAATAATTAAACACAAAATTCACATCATATACATTTAAAATATATACTAGAATACATAACAATAATAAAAAAAACAATATTATAAACAACTATATTTTTGTAAATTATATTAATAACTTCGATATTTTACAACTCAATATTACTTACCTTAAAATCGATATTCTTGACAATAATAATTTTGCAGACGATATTTCCATATCACCCTATACTCATATAAACCCCACAACCCGCACCTAAAATTTAAATTAATAAAGAAATAATTGCACAATTAACATAATTAATTACCCATTAAATAAATAATATTAAGTAAAAACTAATTTATAATTTGTTATAAATAAATACTTGCCACACTGTATCCCAATAAACCCACAACCTGCTAAGGTACTTAAAATCACACAAAAAAATTACATTGAATTTCATAACTACTAAAAATGTAACAACTATATTAAAAAACATAAGCAATAATTAAACACAAAATTCACATCATATACATTTAAAATAAACAACTATGGGGCCCATTACGATACCCGGCGTAAAAAAATCCGCCAGGCATGGAAGCGGCAAAAATCCGCCCGCACACACCGTCTGAACACCGACCACGCCATTACGATTACACAAACCGAAAACCGCCATCGGCGGAAAAATCACACAAGATACCGCCCGCCATCGTCCGAGTCGGAGTCAAACCGCCCGCCACGGACGGAAACACGCACGACAACACAAAACCGCCCGCCCTCACGGCCGACACACCGCACGTGAGATTACGATCGCACCGCCATGAGCGCGGGAAAACTACAAATATACCGCCCGCCAGCGCAAACAACGCCGATGAGAATCGACACGGCAGAAGCCATGGCGCCCACGTCCCTGCACAGAAACCATCCGCTGACAAAAACAATCGCACACAACATGGCCAACAAGTCCACACAGCAAGGCACGCACAAATACACAAGCACAGTACACATCCCGAAAACACCCCCTGGACAAACAAAAACTACAAAGGCCAGAACCCCAGACACAACACACCTGAAAACAACAGACCATGAGGACACACCCACATAGGTAAGTACAAAAGCAGCACTCCCACAGACCACAACCCCTTGCAACATTGCAAACTAGAGAGGAGAGGACACAGTGACACAGCAAGGACAGCAGCACACCACAGAAACGCACACATCACAACCACCACCACCACCACCACCAAACACCGGCACCACAAACCCCCTGCACATTACACAACACACACCGCACCAGCACCACAAACACCATGGCACCACAAAGAATGCCCAAGTTCACGCCCATGGAGCTGACGGTCATGGTCGACGAGATCATCAAGGTGCACCCACAAATCTATGGGAACCTGGTCCAGCACACACCACTAGCCACCAGAAAGAGAATGTGGAACCGGATCGTAGACCAGGTCAATGCAGTCGGGACCCTGCCCAGGAACAGAGTCGAAATAAACAAACGGTGGAATGACGTCAAGAGCCTGGTCAAGAAGAAGGAGAGCAAGAACAGAGAGCTGGCTGCCGTCACTGGCGGAGGGAATCCCGCGCTCTTCAAGACCTTCAAAGCGTGGGAGGAGAAGGTGCGAGTCATCATACATCCCGAGATCCTCGCCGGATTAGCAGGGGAGTGGAGGCTGGTAAGTACAAACTAATGTATACCAGCACACCGCTATGTACTCACATGCACTACCACCATGCCACAGCTCCCAGGGACAAACACCCCCATGTCCAGCACACAATACACAACACATCACACACACATGCAACAGACACCACCACACACAGCCCAAACCGAACAACTGTAAGATGCGTGGGGACATGTGTACACTCAGCCAGCCACGTAACCACCAACAGGTCCCCAAATATGCCAGAAGCGCCACAACGAGCACCCACCACACCCATGTGTCCGCCATAGCTGCACTAACCGACAAGTAACAGGTAAGTGTCAGGAACACAAAGTGCAGTGGGTGGGAGGGTGGACAGCCCAAGTACAAAACACACCAGGCCCCTAGTCCCACAGCACAGCAAGGAGGAGCATCCCCCACACCCCACAGCCACGTGTCAGCCACCGCAGTGCACAACGACAGCCGAAAGGTAGACATCACGGTCCACAGCAATCGGTGTCAGTGGGTGTCCAGCCACCACCACGACCCACAACACCCCCCACCCCCACAGACCTGCAACATGGAGCACCCCCGCTTAGAACCATGTGGCATCCAGTACAGTGCACGCCCGAACAACCTGCAGGTGGGAAACTGGACAGGGCTGGATTACTGGAGGCATGAGGACCGTAACACGACCAACACATGGGACATGTCACGTAGCAGACGAACACGCAGCACCGCCCACCGTCACGAACAAGTGAACAATGTGCACACGGACATGAACCACAGACTCACACCCCACATGACCCATCACAAACACAGCAACACCCAAGGAGCCACGTCTGCATGCACAAGCCACACTGAATATAGTACCACACGGCAGCCACTGTGCAACCCATCACACACAACCGAAACACCATTGAAGTCCTGTCCATGTAGCCCCTACTGCCTGTCAACCACACACCCCACAACTACGCCTATGTAAGACAAACAACACTAGACGCAACAGAGCGGAACAACATAAATGCACACGAACACCACTGAACCCATCAAACACACAGACACACCATGCACATACAACATACCATCCATCCCATCCGTCAGCCCCAGTCTCATGAAAGGCATGTCATCCGCACAGCTGCCACACATACAGCAGTCACGCTAAGATACATGCCCATGACCAACCATGTGCCAGAAGTCAATGAAGCGCACGACACACTGTGAGCAACAACACACAACATGGGCCACACCCCCCCGAGCACTGCAGTGATGCACATGGCACAGGGCAGCACGCACACCAAGGAGATGGGACAACTGCAATACGTTGGCTGGCACACAACCATCACTCACTCATAACGATGCGTCCAATGCCATGTCCAGTAATCACAACAGACAGCAAATATGCAGGCCATGTCAAGCATGCACACACCTCAAACCATGCACTGTCATGCTGCCACAACACATGTCACGTTCGGCACCCATGGCTCACAGCATGTACCCCAAAAGCATATTCCATCCCAAATGCGAATCTGGGGCATGGCCCCCATGTTGCCATATGCGTTCCTAAGCGTCCCATCTGAACACCAAAAGCAAAGTACAAACTAGACTCAGGATGGGCCAGGAGCCCGCATACACCAGAGTCACAATAAGTAGGGGCACAGCAACACACCCATCGGCATGGCCAATCCGTCCCATGCCACATGTGCACAGCACACAGTCCCATTGTCAAGCACACACAACTACAAATGCTACAGCCACACACACGCCTCCGGGAAACCCATGTACGAGATTGCACGAACTGTTAATGTCAGACGACAAATACATACTTCGCCAGGTGCAACACAATAACAAATCTCATTCTCTCCACAGGTGACGAACTGCTGGATGCTGGGGATGGAGACAGCAGCCAGCACAGCCAGCCTACAAGCCCCCAACGAGGACACACGGATGTGGAGGATCTGTCCTCCTCTTCGGACACGGACCACCAAGCAGGCCCATCTGGTGTGGCAGGGCCCAGCCGCTCCCCAGGACCCCTCCTACCCACCAACCCATCATCCAGGGCTGCTGAACATTCCCAGCCCCCTGCTGCCACTGTCGTTGCGGCCACACCCACGGTCATTGCGGCCACACCCACGGTCATTGCGGCCACTACCATTGCCGCAACCGCCACCATCGCCGCACCGACCACCACCGCTGCCACCACCACCATGTCTTCGCTGGCACCAGCCCCAGCGCAGGTGGTGGCCCGGCCGACTGGATCCACCCTGGGAGCCACAGCGAGGACCGTGGTGAGCAATGTGGCTAGTGGGCAGGCCGGTGGCAGCAGGACTGGTAGGAGGAGCAGGGTCAGGGAAACGCAAGTCTCCCCTGGGAGCCATGCCCTGCCTCAAATGGCCAGAGTCCTTGGGGCCTATGAAGAGGCCCAAGAACAATGGGTCAGGTCTGCTTCAGACACGCGGGAGGTGCTGGGGGTGCTGAGGTCCATGGACGCCCGTATGGGCCAACTCGTGGACCTCATGGGCCAGCTGGTGGTGGCGGTGAGGTCACAGCCAGGGACAGCAGCTCCCCTCCGCCACCACCTGCCGGGGCGCAGGGTCGAGCAGCAGTGTCCAGTTCCCCTGCGTCCACAGCCAGTGAGCACACCTCAACCACCAGCATGTCGCAAGCAGGCACCCCCCTCGCAAACGTGGAAGGGGCCGTCCGAAGTGGAAACAGATCTCCCGGGAGGACTTCGCACGCTCCAGACGCAAGTGAGGCAGCCAGCCAGCCTTCCTTGACCACCCACTGCATTGACTTGGACTACGATCCCACTCCACACAGCCATCTGGATGGCATGTGTGTGTTGGACTATGGACATAGAACCAGTGGGTACACCCTGAGCATCACGCAGCCATGACCGACAGCTCATTGTCACTGCACGCACCACTTTTGTCATCACCTTACACACAATCACATGTCACAGTTTGAAATAAATGCACCTCTTACACAAACTGCTGTTTGTGCCCTGTGTTTTATTTGTACGGAATACAACGGCCACCTTGGGCGGAAAGGCACCTGATGCGTGGCATGGCAATGGAACCGGAGGGCCTGAAGGGACCTAGGGGTGGGAGACAGAACAGGAGCACATTCAATGAGTGTGTCACACACCCATCACACAGTACATGTCAACAACTACAAGCAATGTACACACATCGCACAGAGCAATAGGGCACAATGCCACAGCCACCAACAGTGGCATACTACCCTGGCCATGGAGCGTTGACACACAGCACGCAGTGAACAAACGGCCACCCTGACACAGCACACACACACCTGCACAGACACAGCCACATCAGCCGTCGTACATGGACACTCACCGTCAAGTGAAGTAGTGGGCGATGAGCTGCTGCCGCACATTACCAGCTTCCTCCTCTCCGCTGTCCTCCTCACTCGAGCTGTCCTGGTCTGCGGGCTGGGGCCCTGGTTGATCTCCGTCATCCACGATGAGGGGGATCTGCTTCCGAATGGCCAGATTGTGCAGCATGCAGCACGCCACCACTATCTGGCACACCTTCTGTGGGGAGTACGCCAGCGCACCCCGGTGCGGTCCAGGCACCTGAACCTGGACTTGAGGAGGCCAAAGGTACGCTCGACCACACGTCTGGTCCTCCCATGTGCCTCATTGTAGCGATCGTCTGCTGGGGTGCGAGGATTCCTCAATGGACTGAGCAGCCATGCCCCATTCGGGTACGCAGAGTCACCTGGGTGTGAGGGACACAGAGAACCGTTGCTATTCCAACTGGACAGGGGACAGCATCGCACAACCAGCACGCTACACCACTCCACATACTCACCGACAATACAGCCACGACCCTGTTGCAGATTGGACATCAGTCGTGGCAAGATGCTGTTGCGCATTATGTGTGCGTCATGGGCCGAGCCTGGGAACTTTGCACACACGTGGGTGATCACCATGTCCGCAAGGCACACCACTTGCAAATTCAGGGAGTGCGTGTGCTTCCTGTTGCGGTACAGGTGCTCAGTGGCCTGTGGTGGAACAAGGCCAACATGTGTGCAGTCAATGGCTCCAACAACGTGTGGGATTCTGCCAAGGGCATAGAATGCACCGTTCACTGCCGCCAATTCACGAGCCCTGGGGAAGCGGATGTACCTGTTTCGGTACAGCATCATGGCTGCCAGTACATCCCTCAGCACCTTGCTGAACATGGGCTGGGACATCCCTCCTCCACTGCCCACTGTGTTTTGGAATGACCCAGTGGCGAAGAAATGCATGGCGGCCATCACCTTAGCCGTGGGGGTGACAGCTGTCGGATACACCCTGCGGGGACGGAGATGGGGTTCCAACATGGCACACAGTCGATGCAGGGTTGGCCTGTCCAGCCGAAACTTCCTAATGACCTCTGTATCGTCCATGTCCGCCAGCAATTGGTATGGGCGGTCAATGTTCGGTCTCCGCCTAGGGAAAATGGCAGTGGACACATGTCAAAGCAACACAACACATAGCAATTTCGCATACACATCACTGACATGACTGAGCAGGTACATGAGCCACAGCCCAGCTGTCAAGCTGGGACGGCACGGCCACAATACACTTACACAGGTCTCCCAACAATGGCAATGGCTAGTGATACAAACCACTGCCATGTGCATGCACATGGGGATCTAGGCCCCAATGACTTGCGGGGCGTGCTGATGGGGACTGACTGCATATTCGTCAAGCGGCAACGCCAAGGCAACATGAATGTCTGCTGAGCATGGAACTGCTTCCGAGGCTGGATGAGTATGGCACACGACGACGACGATGTGGGCACAGGCTGAGCGGCCAAAACAAGTGGGACCTGTGGCACGAGGGGATATGAGACAGTAGTAGGTGTCAGCACTGCACCCTATGTACAGCACTGTACGGATCACACCTCCCGAAACATTGACAGGTGTCCACATTGACAGCCCCATGCCAAGACGGCTGTGTGCTTGCAGTCACACGTCACAGGTGAGAGGTTACATTGCACGTGCCAGGTGGCAGACGTACATAGTGGGAGCTGGCATGTGTGTGCATGTGTCTCCTGTTCAGGATCCACCAGATGGGCGCTGACTCTGTACTGAGCATTGGACACAGCATGTTCCGTGGAAGGCTTGTGTGTGTGGGATGGTGGCACTGGATGTGCCTCCGTTGGGTGGGGGGCCATGCACAGGGCGGGTACGTCGATGATTGCGCATTGTTGGTCACGGTGGGTGCACCCACTAAGATGTGTTGCCCTGTGTTCAATTCCTATGTCCGCATGATGATGGACTGTAGATGTGGGCAGACTACACATTGGTCGATGTGCTGTCTATATGCATGTGCCTTCACACCAGGCACAGCTGCCCCTGCACATGTGACCCCTGCTGGACTCACTGCTGGGTCTGTGGAGCTGATGCACCTTCTGTGCGTGGGGCGGACAGCTCTCCTCACTTCCCACATTGCGCATGTCATGACTTTGCCGCAGGTGACATGGATCATGGAGGGCCCACATGTACGCGTGGGTAGGCTACACATGATTGTTCACTGGTCGCCACCCCCAGTCAGTGTTTCGAATGGGAAGGTTGTCGTGCTGGTGGTATATTCGATGTGGCGGATGGGCGGGCCTAGGTGCGGGCTTACATTCCGGACATGGGGGGTAGTTGGATTGGCGACTAGTTGCAGTACACACGGGACACGTCTCTTCCTTTCCACATCTGGGTCATCCCTTGTACTCACTGACAGTGATACAGTCATCTTCGCCCCAGCCCTCATGTCCTCCCCTCGCTCCCCCAATATGCATGTGCACCTGCGAGGCTAGCGCTTGCACAGGCAGCCCCAAGCTCGCACCAGAGAGGGCAAGGAGTGTATATGTGGGTCCAGTTGCACAAGTGGGCTGTCTCAGGGTATGATGTGTTACGGGACGCCGTCCACCTGCGTGGTGCCCCAAATGGAGACCCGGCCTGCATGGACTATGCATCACAGTCTTCGCCTTCCGGATCCGCCACCTGCGACACCCAGTGGCTGTGGCTGCCCTTGCGGCCAGGCCGCGTCCGTCTGTGACTGATGGCCCACACATTCACTCTTTGGCCTCTCTGGGGAGGGCTCGGGGGTGGTGGCGCACGCGCTTGCACTTAGTCGCAATGGCATGTGTCGTAGTTGGTATGATGGGCAATGGATGGGATGGTGCGAGCCACCTCCCGTGACGTCAGTGCTGCTCGTGCTGTGGTGCGTCCCCCTACACTTCCATCTGACTTGTGCCATGCTAGACGTTGAGGTTCTATTGCCTGCGTGATATGACCAGGAGGAGCGCGAGGAGACCTCTCACACACCATGCTCCACTGCCATCCCGTGCCCTGTATCGCCTGTGCGGATTGACTATGTTGGGGTTACACCTGGTCGACTGGGGCTGTGTGTGCCTTGTCAAGGGGCATGGCGGGCGCATAACAGGATCCAGCTTGTCCACAGAGGGTGGGCTGAGGTGCGCCTGGTACCGCTTTGTACGTGTGCCCGGCTGCTGTGCACACACGTGTTCACTCCCCCCCCGACAGGTGTCGTCTCACAATGCCCAGGGAAGCGGTGGTGTACTGTTCATGACCCCTCCCAACACGGCGTGCTCCAACTTGGCATGTGCGCATCTACCCGTCACACCCACCCACCTGAGCACTGCATCCATACGACTTCACACGACACATGTGTGTCTTCCACAGTTGTGCTACTCATTTGCGTTGACATCCAATACCAGTGGACTACATGGTCATGTCACGACTGCCGTGTACTTCACATACTCTCATCCTCTCTCATTCGTACTTGTGAAATGAGTCAGCGGAGACAGTTGTGGTTTCAAACATTATATTGAGTCTTCTGTCCTCTGTGATGCAGTATAGTGGACACTACTGGCAGCGGAATACATGTTGAGGATATACTGAGCATGATTGCAAATGGGATAGGGTGTGGGGTTACATGTGATTGGCTGTTGCATGTGGGATGTGGGCTTCAGAGTTACATCTGCTTGGCCAAGGCTGTGCTAATGTACATTTACGTATAGCTGCGGAGCTGCGGACTTTGACACAGACGGTATACATGTAGCCTACCAGACCGCTTGGCATCATGGGCACAGTCCATCTCAGTTCCATGTGACAGGTTTGCTGCAGTTGTTCCTCATGCACGCGTGCATGTGAGATGACATCAGGGCATGTGCTTGCGTGCATGCAGCGGCGTGCCACTTGTTGTTGCAATGTGGTGGTTACTGGACATGTCACAGTCACTGGGGTCGTGTTGTAGTTGTATGCACTTGTCGTCCATGCAAAGGTCCTGGTATGGGATTCCCGGGGCGGGGGTGGGAGGGTGCAGCACCCACAGACTCCAGGCGACCTATTCATGTCCACTGAGCGGTGTGTGTGTCCATGGGCGCTGGATCCATGTCGTGTCCTGGTTGTTCGTGCAGTTCCGTCCATGTGGGTGCGATACACAGACCCCATGCCACTGCCTCCCACGATGCATGCGGTGTTCCTGGATGTGATGGGGAACAGTGTGCATGTCCCGGTCATATCCGATGTCATGGCGATGTCGTTGATGGTGTGGTTACAGTTGCCGGTCGTTTGGTATGGCTGTTGTGGTGGTGACTGGCCAGTCCGTGCGGAAGCTAAGCATGGGTGCGGGGTTGGACATCATAGGTCAATCGGGGAACCTGCGTTGTGGTCCGACGAATTTACAGGTTGTCAGGTATGCGATGCCGTCCAGCAGGGCTTCCATGTCATTGGTGGTGTACATGTTTGCCAGCCAATGTAGCGGATGGTGGCTGTCAAGGTGTTGTTCGTAAGTTGTCCCTTGGAGGACCATGATGGGGCATGCTGGGTGACATTCGATGTAGCTGTTCTCGATGATCCGTCGTGTGGAGGCACAGTGGTCCCATTTCAGTGCGGGTGCGATGTTGGCCACATACGCCATGCCCCCATAGGCAGAGCAGGCCCTGTCGTGTGCGTCCAGAGGGAGGAGTAGTGGTAGCAGGTCCGCCTTTAGACATGCCGGGTTGGAGAGGCATATCTCCACGGGATGCTGGTAGGGACACCTCCGACAGTAGAAGACGGGCATGACGCACCTGAACAATGTGATGCGGTAAGTCAGTCGGTAACTTACGTTCAGCAGGGACAGGAGATCGCATCCCAATATATGTAACAGGTTGGTTTTGTACAGCTTGAGCTGTCCGGCGTAGTTGGGTAGGTGTGTTGCGGTTGCCATTTCGCAGCGGTGCGTTGTGGTGGCGTGCTCCGGCTGTGTGTGCAGTCTGCAATGTGCACGCTCCGAGGTTGCTGTGAGCTCTGTGTAGTCGTAGGGAGACAGGACTTGTGTTCTGTTGGCTTGTTTGGAGGACACGGGCCCTCATCCCACATGCTTCTCAGACAGTTCAAGGTCAGTGATGTGTGACTCCTTCCAATTAACTTGCATGTGGCCGACATGGGGAGTGTTTTCTTCTTTCTTCCCCGTCCGTTGTGTGCTTCTTTGATATGCGCTATCTGCCCTGTGGTCGGTCTCCTCGGCATGCCTGTGTTGGTCTTTTCTTGGACAATGGCTGTATTCACCGGCTTCTTTCGTAGGGCTGTGGTTTCGGAGTTGGAATGGAAGGTCATTCAGTGCTGTCTGCTCTCCCTTGTGTGGGCGGCAGGCTGCCTTTCCGCTCTGCGTTGGGCCTTGTGTGTGAATGTTATTCTTGGGCCACCTGTTGTCGGTCCCCGGGCTCTTTGGTGTTCCGTTTTATATGTCTTGTTCATATGTGCAGGGTGGTATGGGTGTTTCAGTGTGGTACTGGCGTTCCTCTTCCCGAAGGGGCCCTGCTTCTCCTAGTTGGTGTTGCCGCCGCTGTGTGCTTCGCCATGTTTGTTACACTGGGGTGTGTCCTGCTGTTGCGTGACTTCACTGACATGTATGCGTCGGTTGTGTGGCGTTGGGTGTTGTCCGTGAATTGGGCGTTGGGGACATGTCTGTGGCAGGCCTGTCACGTGTCATGTGCGTTCGGGGTGGGGCTGATGTGTGTGCTGCTTGGTTGTGTCCCTGTGTCTGTGTGCGACGCATGCATGGCGCTGCGGTTGGCCTCTGCGTTGTGCGCATGTGTGGCGGCGTCATCGCCGCTTTGGGGCCGTGACGGGGTCGTTGGTTCCTAGTCCCAGGTGGTGTGTACACATGTGTTACGCGATGTTACGATTTGGCCTGTGTGTCATATGTGGATGCAATGGTGGATGTGTAGTGTACACGCGCTGGGGGGGTTGTCCGCTTTTTCCGCCCTTGCACTGTGTGCGCTGTTTGCGTGCACTTGTTGTGTGTGTGCCTACCTGCGTCTCCGCGGTACGTTGCGTCCTTGGTGGTGCATCAGCAAGAGCATGGGGAGGGCCTGCAGTGCTGGATTCATGCTCGGGGGAGCCGCTTCTTCGTTGTCCGTGCTCGGCGTCCGTGTTACCGCTTCGGTTTGTCGTACGGTATCTCTTAGCCGTGGGAGCCGTTTGTTTGCGGCATCGTAATTTATACGCGGGACGTGTTTTCGTCGGACGGTGTGTGTCAGTTGGGCTGCCCCGCTACGTGTACGGGCGCACTTTGATGGCGGACGGTGTTGCTGGCTTGCCGGCGGTGTTTGGCCTACTTTTCGCATCGTAATAGGGCGGGCGTGTGGACTGCTGCGTGCCGGCGTAACTGGTGGTTTTTGCATCCGCCAGCACGGCGGTTGTGCTTCCGCCCGCCATCGTAATGACCCCCTATATTTTTGTAAATTAAATTAATAACTTCGATATTTTACAACTCAATATTACTTATCTTAAAATCGATATTCTTGACAATAATATTTTTGCAGACAATATTTCCATATCACAATATTTTGGAGACGATATTATGGTATGACGTCATTTTAACTTCGATATTTTGTCTGACTACCCACTACTCTATCTTGACCACAAAAGTTCCCTATCTCAATTGGGCCATTGACGACATCTTGCGACAAACCCCATAAAACTTTAGCAGACAATTATAACACGGTGTCTTCTGCACCTTTATTATATATCCTGGGATCTTAGGTCACGTCGAACCGGATACCAACTTCAGCAACTTAACACCACATTCACACAACTTTCACAATATCTCTGCCAGACATTACACAATTACTATTTCTCCTCAAGCTAAGCATAATCCTCATACACACAACCCTACTAGTGCTCACGCCACTGCTATCTCCCTCTACTGTTTTTTAGCTGCTTGAGAGGTAAGAGGAAGGAAACAATCACAATTTAAATCTTAATACACTGTAATACACTGTAACCAATATAGTCACTCAATAATTCACTCGACAACTAAGGGTCCAATCATGATGTCGTTAGGAAACTGTCCCGAACTAATCGGTTCCGGAATAGTTTCCAAACGAATCGGGTCCTGTGAGTCTGGACGACCGATTATGATGCTTCCCAACATCGTTCGTTCGACTCGCATTGACTTAAATGGGAGTCTGTGTTCTGAACGAGAACACAGGCTCCCATTGAAAAAAGGAGTGGTTGGGGAAAACCTTGCACACTGTGGTGGGCACCCCATGGTGCCTGCCACTTTGGGCATGGTTGGAAAGAGGGGTCCCTATGGTACCTCCACGGGCTACATTCGTAAGTCTCAGTATGAAGAGTATGATGAGTATGAAGGGGGACCTGTAGCGGGCCCCCAACAACAGATTCTGGCAACCATTTCATCTCGGGCAAACCGAATCGGTACGGCTGTCCGAATCAGTCATCGTAACCGCTCGTCCGGAAACCGTGTCCATAGAGCTGTACGAATTGGCTCTGAAAGACTCAGGCTGTCTGGATGCCTTTCAGAACTGATTCAGTCTGCTTGAACGGTTTCCGGGCATCGTAATCGGTCGTTGGGAAATCTGTACGATTCGGTAGGAAACAAGGGTTCCGAATCGGATTCTGCAATACCGAATTCCATCCGGAGCCTTTCCTAATGACATCGTAATCAGCCCCTAAATCTTAGATTAGTAGAGTTTAATTATAAATTCAAAAATAGATTGACATAAATAAATCTCAAATTCACAGTATAGAAATACAGAACAAACATAATGAATCCAAGTCTACTGAAGAGATTTACCCTATCTAACAAGAAGCATACGACTAATTCAGTTACGATGATACAAGTAATTAGGAAGAAGATTTGAACATTAAATTGCATCAAAGGATTCTCAAAGATAAGCATGAGCATGCCATCTCTCCTTACACTGCCTTAAAAGAGACAACCCTAAACTAAAAACATTGAGTAAGTATGAATAATTGAAAGGTGTCAGCTGTCAGAGTCTTCAGTACAAGAAACTCCAACTAAGGGTCAAGTAGCATGGAGCCACATAAAGCAGAAGCAGAGGTCTGTACCTCATGAAGTCCTAAGATGTCTTTCTGACCCTCACTTAGTTACAGCATAAGACATTAGTGTACTCAAGGTATGTCATGTGCTCATCTCCAGTAACTTTCCACTATTCCAAAATAAATTGGTTACTGACACCTCCTTTCCCACATCGATAAGTTGCTACTTCTTTTGTACTTACCCAATCTTCTCTTCCTCTATGGGAACTCACCTCCTTGTTCGCTACCACATATCACCTTGCCAAGATCCATCTTCTCATATCTTGCTATCTTAAATAAAACAAAAACCGTTCTTTTCTAACTAATAAGACTTTGTCCGCACCTGCAGTAGAAACAAAAAATGCAAGCAAACACATTCTACATTGAAAGTTAAATCCAAATTACATGTTAGAGTTTAAACATTAGCTTGTACTGAAACACTTCTCGAAGCCCAATATTATGTCAACTTAATAGTGCACAGGGTTACAAATATGTGCACATTTCCACACAGATAGCAAATGCAGTTTCTTAACACATGAATAAATTGCAAAACAATTACGAAAATGATGTTATTTAAAATACACCAATATGAATATAATTTCTTGTTTCACTTATCAATGCTTAAACATTAGTCTAAACATACACCTTATTTCATTAACTTCACAATGAGACAGTCTAAACGTTAATAGAATATTAATATGAAATTGTTGCAAAGACCTTTATTAGTCACATTTCTATGCACACAATTAATGTCCCATTACTTTTTATGTGTAGTACTTTAAATATACAAAACCCCATATCATATTTTCTTAGTAATATTTAGGCCTGGGCGTAGTACGCGGAGTTTTGCTACGTGGAACTCCGCGAAGTTACAAAAAAACTGCGAAGTTCCACGAGTGGCGGATTGCAGTGCGAACTGCAGTTTGTGCTGGTATTCCTGCCGCTCGGGTAAAAATTCTACCCGAGCGGCAGCTCGCGCTCGCGAACTTACGGTTCGCGATTGCGAACTTACCGTTCACGATCGCGAGCTGGGAAAAAACTCCACTGCACATCGCGAAGCGGAGTTTTCTGCACTCTGCGAGCTCTGTGGAGTGCGGAGTGCAGAAAACTCCGCAAACTCCGCGAACAGAGCGAAGTTCTCCGCCCAGGCCTAGTAATATTAATCACACAGAATATATTAAGTGCTTACTACACATGATTATAATGCACTCCTACAGTATCTTAATATGGGATCAAAAATATGGTGCTCCATCTGCAAAGGTAGGAGCACTATTCCCATTCTAATTCATTTCCCAGTCATCAGTGCAGGTTTGATGCTAACACATTGCTCGATGACAGGAGGTGCTAATGTGAATCTACCAAGTAAAGGCTGCTGGTCACCATCTCGTGATCTCATAGCAGGGTCTGGTGCCTTAGTGGACTAATGCGTCCACTGTAGGGGCCTGTGTTCCACCTCATGGTCACAGGTTCAAATCCCAGTGGGTCCACTCAGCCTTTCATCCTTCCGAGGTTGATAAAATGAGTACCATTGATTTGGGTAACGATAAAAATGTGTTATTCAGCAGCAAGATAACCTTGGGTGAACATGCGCTTTACAAATACATGTTATGTAATACTTCTACATAATTATGTGATGGCAACATTTTCGTCCTTGATAATTTAGTAGGATTGGTGATCTTGTTGGCTCAATTTGTGTTTTTTATGATAACAGGTGGGTTTGGCTCAGAATAATAGATAAACATATTTTATACCCCCCACATTTTTTTAGGCGAGAAACTGACTAGCCGGTTAAAATTAGCAAGCAAATTTAGGTTTGCTGTGCTTTAATAAGAGACCCCAGGGATAGGATGTGGCAACCTGATAATGCGAGTTGGGGTCATTAGGGAGGACTGTTTGCAGCAGTGGAAAGGCAGCTAGCTGGTGAATGCTCGCAGGTGACTGTGCCCTGCACCAGTTTGTTAGCTGATCACACTAAGTGCAATATTGAAGGGTAGCAGCTTTCAGCCTCACCCTCGAGTGGAGAAGGACTCCCCGTGGTAAATACAGAAGAGTAGTGGCCAACCAGCTAACGAAACAGCTTTTGCAATTTAGAAAACAAGGAGTTAGGCAGCATTATTAAATAGCAATATTTGTAGGCTAGCCTGTAGTGTAGTTCCTATTTCCCTGATAGGTTCTGCGCATTGGAATAACATACACTATAGGCTTGGCATAGGACTGAGGTCGGTATGCCCCTATCGCGTATATTAAACTTAATTACTGTGTACCAGCTAGCACAGAGGCCACTAGAAACTTCTTGACAACAAGAAGGGAATAGCATCTGGCAACCACATAACATAAAACCCTGATCCCTCAGGATCGTGGAAACAATATACTACTTTTCATTCAGTCACTCATCTGAGAGAAGTACATAGAAGAAACAGTCGGGTGTGTTTACAATAAAATTTATTGCACAGTTGTTATTATAGTACTGGTATTATGTGCTGCAACAACTGTTGGACAGTAGCAGAGAAATATGGCCAGCAGTGCAGTTAAATAAAAATGCATGGTACAGTTTTACCATTGTGCAATAGTAATGAACACATACATGAAAAGCAGAATGCATTTAAGATAAAGCCTATACCCCTATGATGCCTAACTAGATGTACCTAAGTGTACCTAGCATGTGTGTAGGTCTTAGAGAGCCAAGAATCCCCCCAGGATTTAGTCTAACCCCATTACCTTAGTGGGACTTCATCCTGATCTCAAGCTGGACACCCCAGGATGGGTGGATGGACCTCTGCCAGCTGGAGCTGTGGCATGATGCAGGTTGCAGCGTCTCAGGTCAGAGTGTCGGCATGGAAGTCTCGGTCCCCTCTGGTTTGCTTGGGCAAAGGGAGGTATATTTATACCTGATAGGTGCCTTGGAATGTGAATATTGACGTAAAGTCGGTCAGAGGAAGACGTCAGGAATGAACCTTTAGGAAATAGTGGTTCATGCATATTTAATGAGTTCTTGGAGAAATCAATAATCCTGTGCTAGGGAAAATCCCAAGAGCTTAAGGGTCTGTTTCTAAGAACTCATTGTGACGTAGGTTAGTCACTGTTGGACATGGATATGACGTATTTAGGATGGACCGTCTTCTGCACCCAGAGCACGTCAGATAAGGGACAGCCTCTGTTGCTCGTTATTTGTGAAGGGAGGGCTAATGTAGGTGAAAGGGCCTGCCTGTCTTTGTGGCACGAAGGATTTGTGCCTCTGAAACGGCGCACCTATGTTAGGGCCTCAATCCAGCACATAACACCCACTCCAATCTATGGACAATCGTGAATAAGCCATTAAAAGCAAACTACGTGACTAAAATAGGCATTTGCATATAATTGGCAGGTAGTTGCATGAGAGTGGTTTATGAGCTGAAAAAATAGCAGCTGTTAAAATATGTAAAATTACTATAGACTCTGAGGAGACAGGAAAAATCCATAGTGTCATTAAAAAATACTCTCTTAGAGTCAGTAGTTACTTATAAAAGTTCCTGTTTATAAAATTGAAAACTCTTACAAGCTGATCAGAAGACCATGCTTTCTTTAGAAAAAAAAAAGAAAAAGGTCAATTTAGAGGGAAAGCTTCAAGCACTCGGTGAGAGTTGAAACAATAAGAGAAAAAATGTGTCTCAGGACATGTTTTAGCAAAATAAAGATAAAAAGTGCCGGCTGGTAGACACAACATTTCTGTTGCTAGTTACTGCAGGGGACGGACCCTTGTAATACCTCGCAGAATCGTTGTGGGAGCACAGAATGAGCAGTGCTGCCAGTTGCTGGTTCTAAGGCAGCCGGTGCTGTAATCGATACCTTGGTGCTAGCTAAAGGAAGCAAAAAGGCTCCCACTGGATTTGCAAGGAATGCTTTGGTTTGATGGGAATACGCTTGGGACACAGCCAAGCATGGCACTTCAGCAGTTCCAGCCTGGTGGTAAATGCCGCTGGCGTTTCCTTTGGAAGTGTCAGACAGATGATGACCACGCATTCTTCACTGCAAAAAACAGGCATCAGAGAACAGGTATGTTGCAGTTGCAGTCTTTTCAGACTGGTCTTTTAAATATTAGAAACCATGAAAAGCATAGTTCCTGTTCGCGAGGTATTCCCAAGGTGTATCACACTGCTTGTATGTGAAAGATAAAATTTATCAAAAATGAAAGAGGGGCAGTCTGTATTTAAGAGTGCTATTTTGCAAAAAAGAAAAAATATTTCTTTAGCTGATGTGAAATGAAAAATAAAAGTGCTGCACAAGCATGGTTTTCAGATTGCTCAAAGCATTTGAACTTTATAAAGGAAACTTTTGGTTCACTACTTTCAGTGTTGGGGCTTCTAGCCAAAAAGGGCACAACTTCCCCACACTGTAGGATTTTACTACCTCTGGATGTTATCTGTACATAACGTAGGTCTGGCTTATGTATACTGAGTCCCTAGGTGATGTTCAGGAATCATTTTTGTGACAGGTATTTGTGTCAAAAGGCCAAACCACCCATACTTTCCTAACTGGGTCTGTCCTGATGTTTTGTAAATGGCATCTAATGTTGCCCCTGCTGATGTATGTCAACTATTCCACCCCGTGCGATGGTGTTTGGTGGTGTTTGGCAACGTTCCTACTGGTGTTTAAACAACCACATTTCTAGATGCATTACAATTGTGTAGGAGTTGATAACCTTAATGAAGGTAACAGGTATAAAGCGTCACAATAAGAATAAATCTCTAACATTTCATGATCTGAAAATGTAGCAATCATTCCTAAAACAGACAGCATATTATTCACTGTATCAGTAACCCAATTTTCAGAAAAATGTACTGCAGGTAATGACATCACTGAATGAATGATAAAATGAATGAAAATGAATGAAAGTTCAAAATACATTAATCAGAAGTAAAAACCGGATGATTAAATACATCATTTAGAATACAAAGGCTTGTTCAGGCCGAATACATTTATAAGTCTCTTTTGCATTTGAATTGAAAATGGACGTGGCTTCAGTTTTATGTTGATCCTGTGTTGTAGAAAGTGTCCTCTAAGAGTCATACTAAAAGCTAGCTCTAAGCAAAGCTAGAACAGAAAAAGATGAACCCAGAAATACTCCATAGTTCTCCATGGTGAAGCCAGGTCTGTATCTTTTGGAAAAAGAAAAGGTTCAAAAGTTTGTACTTGCATGTTCGTTGTTTGTTTTTGGGCTGGCTTCGCTTCCTGTTCACGTGGAGCCATGGAAAACGTATCACAGTTAATGAAATAGCCAGTAGCTGTATGATCAATTGTTGAAATTGCATCGTGTTTAGTTGAAGTTATTTCTGCTGTTTTTGTTGAAAAACGTTGAAATGTTGAAGTTAATAGTTGATGTCTTTGCTGAAAAACGTTCAGATGTTGAAGTTAATATTTTATGTTTTTGTTGAAAAACATTGATGCATTTATTATTTGATGTTTTTGTTGAAAAACGTTGAAGCTTTTATTATTTGATGCTTTTGTTGAAAAACGTTGAAGCATTTATTATTTTGATGCTTTTGTGAAAAACGTTGGTGTACACATTTGTTTTTGGCCAAATTGCAACTTGAGTGTTGTCTTGACTTTTATTTTGAATTTGAAAGGTTGGTTCTAGGAGAACTAGTTCCATTGCATTGTTGCATAGTCCCCCACTCCATGGATTTGATTTCTCAAACGTGATGAGCTTTTCAGTTTGAATTTCTTGAATAGTAGTGAGAGGGACGTCTAATACTGTGGAGTTCACGAGGCCTACTGCTCAGTATTGGCCACATAGTGTTGTTTGATTCTTTCATTTGAAATGAATCTGTTTTCCTTTTTCACGGCATGATGCGGCAAAAGTACAGTTCTTGTTCCTTTCACTTCAAGGAATGGCACAGGTTTTCCTGTATGAGGGGCCAAATTCCTTTGTGTCCGCGATCTTTATCTCTCTCTGCCCAGATCCCCGACTTTTGGGATTCAGACAGGTCTTGCCGTGATTACCTCGACTTCCCAGTGGCGGCCTGTTTCACTTTGACAGAATCTTTGTTTGTTTCTTTGTTTCCTTTAGTTCCTGTAAAACAGCCAAACGATCATAGATACAGAATGGTTTTCATCCGCCACTGTGCCTTCACATTTATGATCAGGTTCCCACATTCGTAAATGGAGTCAGACCTCCTAGAGAGCTTCTTGGCTGGGTGTGTATTGCCCCCTGAATCCATATAAGTGTTTGACCTCACTAGCGTCCCGCCTAATACCCTAGCTGTTAAGGATTGCTCTATGCCCCAGTCCTTCCTCTCCTCTACCTAAATTCCCTCAGGATGGCGTTGGAGAGGAGTACCGCAATACTACGTTCATCCCTTCCATAACCTCTTTGTCAGCCCGAGAGCTAAGTGTGGAGCCACAGTCAGGGTGTAACGTTGATTGCGTATCTCCTGTTATGGACTCGCAAATCTTTCTATAACAGTTTTGAGCATCAGCCGAGTGCTGAGGCCATACCTATAGGAAACTTGAGCAAGGATCCACTGCCACCAAGATATATTTTTAAGCCACCTCAAAATTTGAGGGGCCGCAGTGCTCCTGTTACACAACACAATCTAGTGGACAGTCTGATGCTGTCTAGCAATGGGACCTGCGCGGGTCTTGTGATGGTGGAGCCTGGCATCTGTTTACAGATGTTGCAGTTCAAGATAAAGTCAATAGTCTGACTTCTGAACCCTGGCCATCAATAGCACTGTTGCAATGAAGAAATAGTAGCTATTACCCCTGAATGCGCGGAGCCCAAGCCCTTGTGTGCTTTAAATGATTAATTCCTGTCTACTATCCATATTTGGAAATACTCTATCCCCCACTCCAGGAATCTCTGAGCATATGTAATGTTGTTTGCACCTAACTTGTAGGAGTATATGAGTGGAAATTTCTTAGGCACTGCTGTGCTGCCTTTGCGTGAAGCAATTACAGCCACCATATTCTAACCGTCTATTCTCGTTGTTGAACGAGTGTGCGCAGCTACGGAAGCTGTGTGAACAGCCCCCTGTGTGGCTTCTACTGCCAATGAATTCCCTGCAACGTGCACGCCATCACGTTGATGACTCAGTGTGTTAATCACGTGAGTTTTTGTTTGGTAGGTCGTTTTTCAACTCCACTACCTGTTCCCATAATTTTTGTGTTTAATTATGCCACCTTTTTCATCTTTAAACCCATTTTGTTCCCAATGGTATAAATATTTATTACTATGTTTGAACACAGTAAAAGGAATCGCACACTATAAGTGTGGGGAATTCGCGATCTGTATTTTCAAGTGCCAGTTTGAACGCTTGTAGTTCAGCTCGCTGAGCTGTACAATCTCCTAGAGATTGAGTTTTAGTGACCATTGGTCTGAAGTTACCATCGCGCATGCGACCTTTAACGATTGCGCATGCTGCACTGTAAGCTTGCTTACTCCCTCTAGCGGGTTGTGCTGATCCGTCAGTATAAATTATAAATTCGTACTGATCGAGAGGCAAAATTTCAGTGGGCAGAGGTAGTTCGTTTCTCAACTGAACTACTTGTTCCCAAAGCGTTTTATGCTTTATTGTATGATTGCACACAGTAAAAGGAATCGCACACAATGAGTGTGGGGAATTCTCGATCCGTGTTTACAAGTGCAAGTATCAGGGCTTTTAAAGCTGCCAACCGAGCCGTGCTATTACCTAGAGGTAGTTTTTTTGGTGCATTGAGGACGGAACTTGCCATCCAGCATCTGATCTTTAACAAAAGCGGCCGGTGGGGCAGACCCATCAGTGTAAATTTTAAAAATTCATACTGATCTAGAGGCAAGATTTCATTTGGTAGATGATGTTCTTTTTCATATTGCAGGAATACCTGTGTTTTTAAACTTGGATCAAATCTGGATTCAAAGTCTGATGCAGCAAAAGAATTAGCCCTTTGTATCCATTCTGGATGTAAGGCTTTGGCATTAGGAATGCTAGCCCCGGTACCGGGGTGACGACAATAATGCATCATCCCATGAGCCAGTGCTCTTTCTTTTGCTACAGCAGTCTGAATGGTTGTCAGAATTTTTTCCTGTTGAATTAAAACCCATTTCTGTGTTTGTGTACAGATGAGATTTGTATGCGATTGGTACAGTTTCCCCTTCATTAAAGGTTTAATAAGTGTACCCACATTGACCCAAAATGATGCTGAGTACCAAGTGGTGCAAGTTTACACGTGTGTGTATGTGTTTGGAAGCAATAATATCTTCCTGGAGTGAACAAAGAATATTGGTGTGTTCTTGTGTCCAGTGTTTGACTGAAAAGTCAGGTTTGAAAAAGGTCGTAGAAAGGTTTTACTCTCTCTGCGAAATCAAAAATGTATGTTCTGCCAAAATCTAGTAATCCCAGTACTGATTGGAAGTTGTTTTAATGTCTTTGGAGGCTGGAGCAGCGCACACTTTTCTAAAAAGTTAGCTGCCAGGCTTTTCCTTCACTTGAAAACTAGTATCCCAAAAATAGGACACAGAGGTGGGCAATTTTTGATTTCTCAAAATTAAATTTGTAGCCCCCAGAGGCGAATCCCATAATAATGGTGCTCACCCTGGTCAAGTGTTTCCCCAATAGGTCGTCCGTAGATAAATCAAAGTGCTTTAGCCATTCATTAACTCTTTCAGAAAATACCCCTGAGTTGTTCTTATACCCACAGGGGAGATGACAAAAAATTGTCGCTGGGACTCTAATATACTAAATGCTGTTAGGTACCTGTTTTCAGGTGCTATAGTTTGACAGAAAAATCCATTTGAGACAACAAGTGTCGTTTTGTATTTTTTCCCGCATAATGTTATTCATTAATGCGGCACTATCTGCATGTTGGACAGCATATGTCTTTGTGGAAGTGTTCAAGTGTCTGTAAATGAAAACTAGATTAAATGTATTATCATGTTTTGATAAGTGAAACAAGGGATTGTTCTTTTGTGAAGTGCATTTTTCAATGATCTCCTGGTATTCAAGTTGATCTAAGATCTCCCTGACCTGTGTTTTTAGCTTCTTGCTTAATACGATATTGTCTTTGAGCATGTGGTGAAACTATTAATGGGATCACGTGGTGGGTTGAGGCATCATCCCATCCAGCGTGATTTTTATACAATGCTGGAGCTTGGGCTACTGCCCACTCCCGTGCATATGTATGTTTAAGGTGAACGAGAACATGGTTGGAAAATGCAGGAAAAATATACTTTCTCCCTTTGGGCGCTCCCTGACGAATGCTGGCGGCTAATCTTGTTCTGCTAACAGTATGTCAAAACCAGAAATAGGTTCTTCGCGAAGAGACCTTTTACTTTCCTGTGTTTGTCCTCCTCCATGCGGAGTGTTATTTCATATAACTTGTGTGGGACGCTCACCCTTTTGTCTGGTGTTTCCACCGTGATGTAATCATTCAATTTTGCTGTCCAGAAATTCCTTCAGGTTCTGGCGAGCTATTGTTACTTCTGCCGCGCTGTCTAGCATTGTCTGAGCCCATTCCCCGTTCAGAAGTTGAGTCCTTAGGATTCTGTGCATGTCTAACTTTGAGACCTGCAACTTTCTTCTTTTTAAATTGAGGTTTGGATTGTGGCTTGTCTTCTGTTTTAGAAGAGTCCTGAGCATGCTTGTCCCTGGACTGCTTGCGCTCTTCTTTGTGTGCTGACTTTCCTTCTCTCCCTGTGTTGTTTGTCGAGAGGAATGTGTATCAGTATCCTGATACCTGTCAGGTTTCCTAATATTATCCCTATTCCTAAGGTTATACCTCTTTGCAGAGGGCTCCTGTTGAGGAGACCTACCTCGGGACTGAGAATCTTTTCTGAAAATATTTGTTTTTTATTATTATCCCACTTCGTTTTAGAAGAAGTAGGTGTCTGCTTAGAATTGTCCTTCTCAGGACTGCCCATTAGCTGTGGTTTTAAAAGCTTTCCCACCCAAACTGTCCCTTCCCAGTTCTGCATATGCAGTTTCAATTATTTTGGGAAGTTCTTGTGGTTGGTCTATAAGACTGACCTCTCTTAGGTGTTGGCGGATCGCCACTGAAGCTGCTTCCCCTTTAATGTTAGCTAGTATTATTGTTGATACCTGGTCGTAGTTACCTAGTAATTTCATACCTAAGGTCAGAGCTGGTTCAGCTCCATACTTGTTCTGTATCTGTCGTAAGACATCTGGAATTACCGCTAAGGAAGGAATACCATGAGTCCTGGTATATATGGCAGCAAAGACTGTACCCCAAGTGGTGCAGTCCTCTAACTGTGGTGTGATCCCCATGGGCAAGCAGAGTGTTAGCATTATATGCTTTCAAATGGTGTGGTATTTGGAAATACTGCTTCTAACTGGGTAATTTTCTGAGCTACCCAGAAAGGAATCTGTTCACGTTTCGTGGGCAATTTACCCATTACTGTGTGTAAGTTTTGTGGAGTGATTTTAGTAGCGGTGCTCTGTGTTGGAGCTGTGTTATTTGTAGCTACTGTGGGCTGGACACTATGGGGCCGATTCCGATCTCGGCCGGTAGGGCTCCGAATCGGATTCGGCTTTACCGGATCCGATTCGGACGCCCTGTTTCCGACCAAGTCGGACGTGCGACCGGGCGAGTGAGTACGATGCGAACGTACGCGAAATCGCCGACCGACTCGTTCGCGGGACCCAACCGCTCCGACCGACTCACACGGACACGACTCGCACCGCGCAATGGAGACGTTCCACGGCCGGGTAAGTACGATGCGCGCCGCAAGCAGTCCGACCAACTCGCGCCGTCCGGCTCGAGAGAGCAGTCGGAGCCGCACTTTGGGGGTCCGTGTCGGTCCCCCCTGTATGACTAGCCGCGCAAGTCGCACACAGGGGGGACCCATGGGTCCCCCCTACCTGTGCGTGTACGGTGTGACCCGCTTCGACGCGTACCCGCTGTAGGGGGTGCCCTTGTTCGCCTCGCACCCATTGAGTCAATGGGAGCCCGCGTACGCGTTGTACGACCGGCTCCCATTGATTTCAATGGGAGTCCGACCGAATCGAGTCCGATAGCATGCTAACGCATCGTACTCGTTCGGTCGGACTGCTAGGGTCCGATTTGGTCGGAAATCTCTCCGGGTCCGGCTCGGTCGGAGAGATTTCCTGCCCGAATCGGAATCGGCCCCCAAGTGTCCTCATGACGAGTTGCGTCATGGCTCTGTAAGAGTTTTACTAACTCTTTGTGTTGTAAGAGCAGTGCATCTTGTGGCATTATATCAATGTCAGGATGTGGTGTGTAGCCGGCTAATGTCGGCCATGTAGCTCCTGGTCTACGTAGTGGACCGAGCCTGGTTTTATTTATTTGTTGTAGGGCGCCATTAAACCAGAAATTGTGGTCCTGGTCAGTGAGCGGAATCTTAATCTCCTCGAACGGAGTGTAGACCGCTGGGACTTTTTCATGTATGTAAGAATGAAAAGTCTGAGTTGTTGCATTTACTGCTGGGAATGTAACCCAAGAACAGAACACATCTGTTTGATAATCTTTGTGTGCCTCTATTAATATCACTGTACCTCCTCGGTCTGTTAAACCATGTCTGAGGGGTTTTTGTATGAGTGTATGCCTGATTTTGGATGCAAAATGTATTGCATTTGCTTCCTCTTCGTCGTTTGAGACCTGTGTCCCAGTGACAGGAGCAGCTGCCTCGACAGACATTGTGTTGTGAAAACAAAATGTCCTAAAAAAGGGTTTTAAGATAAGGTTTTAAAAGGCACAATTGTTCGGGAACTATTTCCTTCAAGCTTGATTAACCAACAGCCAATACATAGGAAGTTTGCCTACTCAGCTGTGCGGAATTTTGTGCCTACCTACTCCAGACGTCTCTGGCGTTTTGTGAGTAGGGGTCTCTGAGAATAAGCATGACTGAACTACTCAGATTCTACTGTTAAATAAGTGCCAAATTCAAGTTGGGCGCCATGTAGTGTAGTTCCTATTTCCCTGATAGGTTCTGCGCATTGGAATAACATACACTATAGGCTTGGCATAGGACTGAGGTCGGTATGCCCCTATCGCGTATATTAATCTTAATTACTGTGTACCAGCTAGCTCAGAGGCCACTAGAAACTTCTTGACAACAAGAAGGGAATAGCTTCTGGCAACCACATAACATAAAACCCTGATCCCTCAGGATCGTGGAAACAATATACTACTTTTCATTCAGTCACTCATCTCAGAGAAGTACATAGAAGAAACATTCGGTGTGTTTACAATAAAATGTATTGCACAGTTGTTATTCTAGTACTGGTAATATGTGCTGCAACAACTGTTGGACAATAGCAGAGAAATATGGCCAGCAGTGCAGTTAAATAAAAATGCATGGTGCAGTTTTACCATTGTGCAATAGTAATGAACACATACATGAAATGCAGAATGCATTTAAGATAAAGCCTATACCCCTATGATGCCTAACTATATGTACCTAAGTGTACCTAGCATGTGTGTAGGTCTTAGAGAGCCAAGAATCCCCCCAGGATTTAGTCTAACCCCATTACCTTAGTGGGACTTCATCCTGATCTCGAGCTGGACACCCCAGGATGGGTGGATGGACCTCTGCCAGCTGGAGCTGTGGCATGATGCAGGTTGCAGCGTCTCAGGTCAGAGTGTCGGCATGGAAGTCTCGGTCCCCTCTGGTTTGCTTGGGCAAAGGGAGGTATATTTATACCTGATAGGTGCCTTGGAATGTTAGTATTGACGTAAAGTCGGTCAGAGGAAGACGTCAGGAATGAACCCTTAGGATATAGTGGTTCATGCATATTTAATGAGTTCTTGGAGAAATCAATAATCCTGTGCTAGGGAAAATCCCAAGAGCTTAAGAGTCTGTTTCTAAGAACTCGTTGTGACGTAGGTTAGTCACTGTTGGACATGGATATGACGTATTTAGGATGGACCGTCTTCTGCACCCAGAACACAGGTCAGATAAGGAACAGCCTCTGTTGCTCGTTATTTGTGACGGGAGGGCTAATGTAGGTGAAAGGGCCTGCCTGTCTTTGTGGCACGAAGGATTTGTGCCTCTGAAACGGCGCACCTATGTTAGGGCCTCAATCCAGCACATAACAAGCCATCCTCTCATGCTTCAGGCTGGGTGTAACTAACAGCTTATGAGAATTTTAAATAAACATGCACAACTGCTAGAAGGCTGCCATCATGCTGGCATTGTTGAATGACTGAGCTGCTGGTATCTTCAGATATTTAAATATGATGCAAATTATAATAACAGTTCCAGCTGTCTAACTCCAAACGTGTTTTGAATCAATAAAGTAAACAAATGGTTTTGGTGAAGTACAAAATGGAGGACATATGCGCATTTTCAAATCCTTGGTTATTCAGGTGGGTGGATGGAGCCACGTGCATCATCTTGCTGGCCTCATATCTATGGTCCCCAATAGCAGGCTGAACTGGACTCGGGGCAGCATAGTAATGAAGCTACACAGGTGTCTAGTAGCCTTATCAATTAAGGCTATAATGGCATATCAAAGGTGACCCTCAGTGCTCTCGAAGCAGTGCCCTTAGCATTATCTCAAGTGACAAGAGGGATGCCCACATGTTAACATTTTACTCGAAATATCCCAAAATACATTTCTCCTAATTTAGCAAATTTTTGAGACGTTTTGCGTAATTTGAAGAAACAATTACGCACTTGTATACACTTGCATTAAGCCTATGCTGCCCACCCAGTGCATGTAATCCAGCAGGATATTCTTTTATGTTGTGTCATTCTGCAACAAACTCCTCCGCCCCATTAGAGCAGCTTTAGTTTCGGGTATAGGAATGTTTTTTGCATCTGACAATGGTAGGATGCGCCATCTTGTCACCCGGAGGCACTTTTGCTCTATCAAAGCGCGTGAGGTTTTAGGGGGTATTATACCTGTCCGTAAAAGGTAAAAAACTTGACGATCTGTATCATCCCCAGTTGTTTCATTAATGACTAGTGTACGTCGCATTCTGTACACCGGGAATAGCAGGGTCTTTAAGTGAAATTAGTGTGGGCTTATTAACAAGCCCCTTGCGCCGCCGGTACGTCACTTTTTTCCATATTAAGGGGCAGATCTACAAGGAAGTGCCGCAGCGCGGCAACGCAAGCCCTTTGGCTGCGCCACGCTGCGACACTTCCGAAGCACAGGAATGCGACATATTTACAATAATATGTCGCATTCCTGTGCTCTCCCCTGCGCTGGCGCAGAAACTGCAGCCATGCGCCAGCGCAGGCACCCTTGCACCATGGTGCAAGGATGCCTGCGTCATGGGGAGATTGTTGTTGTTCAGGAAGGGGTACCTTCCTGCACAAAAACAATCACTACAGGTATTTTCCTCTTTCAATGTGTGCTGTAGAATGCAGCACGCTTTGAAAGAAGAAAAAACAAGGAGAAATGAAAACATTTCTCCTCGTTGCGCCTCGGCGTAGCATTGACATGCATTTCCAGATTTACGATTCCTCGTAAATCTGGAAATGTGTCTTGTTCCATGGGTGTTGCGTGGGAACACCCACAGCAACACCCATGGAACGTCCCTCCCACGTAAAGTGCTGCGTGTGAAGGGGCCATATTTACAAGGACAGGAAAAGTCACGCAGGGTGGCTTTTCCTCTTCTTGTAAATATGGAGAAGTCGAATGCTCCTCCAGTACGTCACAAAAAGTGATGTACTGGTGGCGCAGGTGGCTTGTTAATCTGCCCCAAAAAAGTGAGCACCGGCTGCGCACGGGGTTTGTAAATAAGCCCCGTGACGTGCTTTGTGAGCTGACGTTAATTGCAGAAGGCTTACTTTGAGACCGCAACAGTTAACACAACCCACTTAAGACTGTTGTGCACGGATGAGCGTTTTTCTAATTGCTTAAGGCCCTTTGCCTAGCGAAAAATAAGTTGCTAAATCATATTGTAGCTGTAATTGTAATCTTTTCTTGGCAGCGTGAATTGCATTACCCACAATGCCACACTTCTGATTGCACGACAATTATCCCCTCTACATTCAAAACAGTTAACGCCTCAGTGGAAGAGTTGGCTGTGTCAGGCAAGGCTCAGGGCCTTAAACCCAAAAGGGGGGCATTATCTGTTGGGGATTATGGTCTTTAGAAGCTAAAAATTATTTGTTAATTTCATTTCTTGATCTGTGCAAGCTGAGCAGTCATTTGTACTTTTTTGTAAAGCAGCACATTTCTCAGGCATTGAATTGAACAACGTGTGTCCCAGTCATCTGAGCCGGAGCAATTTATATTTCTTGGAACTTGCAAAGTCCTCTATGTTTGATTACATAGAAACTATTTATAGATTGGTTTGAAGGAAAGTCTTTTTCTTCAGCAGACTGTTTCTGTTTTTTAACTACTTTTGGTCAAATATAACAACGTAGCATGTTGGTGCAAACATGCTCAACAAATATCTGTTAGCCATTTGACTTAGCATGCATTTGCTGCAGAAAACATACTTTAAGGTTGGCCTGTAATTTGCAGGTGCCCCCTGTGTATATTGCCATGAGGAAAATGAAACGATGATCTATTTACTTATGGATTTATTTATATTCTTTTGTAATGCATCTTCTCCACCTAGGCGTTAGTGCACTTTCCATTCCAGCAACATTTAAATTAATTACGGTCTGGTGTCAACTGAATACGAGTCACAAAGGCTTCTAAGAAAGGCAATTTGGGAGGAGTGCGAGGAAGGGAATGGGGAGAAAGTAGAGATTTAAAGGCACAGCAGGTAGGAATTAGAAAGTGCAGAGGATCCAAGGTTTAGGAACTAGGGTGATCTTCTAAGCATCCAATCTTTTTAGGGAAGGAGTCCCTCAATATAATATTGCTCTTGAGAATGACTGCAAGATGGCTGTACAGGTCCTCAAATTTTCATTTCATCCATAGAATTTTGGGCTCTTTAGACTTTTAGAACTTCCTGATATTTAATTGTGCAGATTGTGAAAAGTGAATGACTTTGAAGATTGTACAGGCCAGTTTCAAACTGAGTCTGTCCTCTAATGAGAGCCAGTGATACTGTCTTAAGACATAAGTGGTAGGATTGTATGCTCTGTCTGATCCCAAATACGAATCTTTCAGTTCTCTGTGGGATGTGGTAGTGCTGTCTTCATCCCTTGAGGGTTGCACTAGCTTCATACGTGAGGAAATTAATAGAGCTTGAATTACCTCTTGGGAGGCACTGGAAGTTAGAAAGGCCTGTAGTCCAGATGCCATGGCTGCTTTTACTGTGTGGTCAATCTGTTGTTAATAGCTTCTCCTTAAATACAGCTGTTCATTACAAAATGTTACAAATACCCACTTTATCTCAACGTGTCCACCTCGGATGGATGGAAAGCAAAGAAATCCACATCTGTGATAGGCAGGTTACACATGGGTTTGAGGAGGGAGGGCCTGATGTAAGAGCTTGGGAGATGCGGGATATCTGTCAGATGTAGTGGATGGCCCACCCGCCTCACAGCACAGATACATCAATGCGCTCTAAATAGGGAAGATGGGGCGTCCAAAACGTTTTGGCAGATGCCCTGCAAATACCACACTCTTAATCAGGCCTTTAGTGGTAAAGCTGCTGAGCTATTTAGCAGCTTTTAGTCCGTCTGCTAATGCGCAGTTTCTTTTCTGTCACCATAACTAATCTGAAGATTGATCTCTTATAACTGGCCATAATTCTAAAACATTTATAGCCTGGGGTTTTAGAAAAGGTGATATCATTATTAGCCGCGACAAAGGTTCGCATTTTAGTAGAGGACAAGACTAAGTCAACCTGTTCAGTACTTGACCCACTGCTGTATCAGCTTCCTGGCTTATTTACTTCAGGTATTCCGTTTATCTTCGCTCGTCCATTTTGGCCGCAGTGATTTTACTCACCTCATTATGACTTACTTAAAGATGTACCTAGTACCTACAGATGCTTCCTGTTTTACCTGCTTTTCATTCCTGGTGGCTTCCTTTATGTTGGATGACATTACACTTTCCCAGATATGTCAGCACTGAGCAATGTTTCCAGAGAGTCTGGAAGGGCTTTTTTAGACTGTGGTGTAAGGTGCTGCCCGCTCACCTGCATCTTCCTTCAAGGAAAGCATGGCATGTATTCGATAGAAAAGGAAAAAGAAAAATAGGCAATGTGCCTAATGGAACTTTGCTACGAGGATTGCATTGCTTACATGTATCAATAATCTTTCACTTGTCAAAAACAAGTTGGGAATAAAATTGTTCGGCAATCGATTTGCAAATCACGTTCCTCAATCTGTGCTGGTTCCTGGCTAAGCTGATCATAAATTGTTTCAGAAAACGTTTCCAATGGCAAAAGAGGGTATGAGCAAGATACAGATAATTCTCAATTATATCTATTTGATCTAAACATTTGGACAACTTCCATGTATGCAGGTTATCCCCTTCACCTTGAGAACCATAGTCAGAATTTGAAAAAAAGAGGAAGTTGTTTAACACTTTGGACCCTTTATATTGCCACCCTGTGTCAATACACAGAAGCTGGACCATAAATTGAGGTTGCATATCAAGCCTCTTTTCTGGCCTGAGGAGAAGTTGCTGAATACAGAATGTGATACCAGGAAGGTGGATTTGACTGTTAAAAGATTAAAGAAAGTATGCTGTGAAAAAGGATGGAATCAATTCACCTTTCTATATAGAGACCATGAGAACCAAGGACAATCATGTGTTTCATGTATCTAAGAGTTTAGAAAACCCTAAGACAATCCTAGGTAGGAAAAAGCAACCTTGGCAGGAGTAACGAACAAGGGTCACTCAGTGGCTATTTGAGATCAAAGTGTTCAACGAGTTGCAAGGTGAACAGCAAGACGCTAGACACCCTGACTAGTCCATCTTCACTGAATCCTGATCATTTCCTGGGCTGTGAGTGTGCACTGCAGCATCCATCTGTCCAGTGCCCAAGTTGCTTCATTCTCTTGTCTAACTTTCTTATGGCCATTGGAGTGTTCTGGTTAGTGCTGTGTGACTCCTTGTGGGTGAATAGACATTATATCGAATGATAAATATCGAATTGTAGTAATATCGAAGTTGTAATATCGAATGTTAGATAATATTGAATACATGAATATCGCAATCAAAAATATCGTTATTTTATTTCTTTAAAAAATATCGAAGTACAAAATATCGAATAAGTAATATCGTAAGTAGATAATATCGAATTGTAAGTATTGTAAAAAATATCGAAAGAAAAATATCGAAACTGTAAAATATTACTTTTTAGTCAATAATTAAATATTATGTATTGTTATTAATTTTGTATTATTAAAAATGTTTTAATATTAGTGTGAAAATGTATAAAAAAAATTGTAACATATGTTTTAGGAGCGGGATGTTTAGTTATTAGGGGTAAAGGGTGGGGAGTATTTTAAAAATATTAGTGTAAATTTAGATATTAATTTTAAATTTTTAGAAATTAGAAATTAATTTAAAAAATGAAATTTATATTAAAAGTGTAAAATATATGTTTTTTTTAGGAGCGGGATGTTGGGTTATTAGGGGATAAGGGTGGGGAGTAATTTAAAAATATTAGTGTAAATTTATATTTAAATAGAAAATTTATAGAAATTCGAAATTAATTTAAAAAACGAAATTTATATTAAAAATGTAAAATATATGTTTTCTTTTAGTAGTGAGATGTTGGGTTATTAGGGTATAAGGGTGGGAAGTATTTAAAAAATATTAGTGTAAATTTAGATATTAATTTAAAATTTTTAGAAATTCGAAATTAATTTAAAAAACCAAATTTATATTAAATATGTAAAATATATGTTTTCTTTTAGGAGCGGGATGTTGGGTTATTAGGGGATAAGGGTGGGGAGTATATAAAAATATTAGTTTAAATTTAGATAATAATTTAAAAATTTTAGAAATTCGAAATTAATTTAAAAAACGAAATTTATATTAAAAATTTAAAATATATTTTTTATTTTAGTAGTGGGATGTTGGGTCATTAGGGGATAAGGGTGTGGAGTATTTTAAAGATATCAGTGTAAATTTAGATATGAATTTAAAAATTTTAGAAATTAGAAAATAATTTAAAAACGAAATTTATATTAAAAAGTTAAAATATATGTTTTGTTTTAGGAGGGGATGTTTCGTTATTAGGGGATAAGGGTGGGAAGTGTTATTTAAATAATATTTAAAAAATATTTATTAAGTAGAAAATTAAAAAATTGCAAATAATTAGAAGAAATAAAGTAATTTATAAATATAAATAGTAAGTTGTTTTTAGTACTGGGATGTTGTGTTATTAGGGGAAAATGGTAAAGTTGTTAATATTGTAAAACATATATATTTAGTGTCCAGAGTGTTCTTGACTTCATAATTACTGTAGTGGGAATAGTAATTTTTATGTGTTTAATGTCCAGCACCTTCCCTGACTTATTTTGACTGAAGTGGGAATAGTAATTTTATAAGTTTAGTGTCCAGCATATTCCCTGACTTAATTTTGACTGGAGTGGGAATAGTAATTTTATATGTTTAGTGTCCAGCACCTTCCCTGAGTTAATATTTACTGGAGTAGGAATAGTAATTTATATATGTTTAATGTCCAGCACCTTACTTGAGTTAATACTTACTGGAGTGGGAATAGTAATTTATATATGTTTAATGTCCAGCACCTTCCCTGACTTAATTTTGACTGAAGTGGGAATAGTAATTTTATATGTTTAGTGTCCAGCACTTTCCCTGAGTTAATATTTACTGGAGTGGGAATAGTAATTTATATATGTTTAATGTCCAGCACCTTCCTTGAGTTAATACTTACTGGAGTGGGAATAGTAATTTATATATGTTTAATGTCCAGCACCTTCCCTGACTTAATTTTGACTGAAGTGGGAATAGTAATTTTATATGTTTAGTGTCCAGCATATTCCCTGACTTAATTTTGACTGGAGTGGGAATAGTAATTTTATATGTTTAGTGTCCAGCACCTTCCCTGAGTTAATATTTACTGGAGTGGGAATAGTAATTTATATATGTTTAATGTCCAGCACCTTCCTTGAGTTAATACTTACTGGAGTGGGAATAGTAATTTATATATGTTTAATGTCCAGCACCTTCCCTGACTTAGGGGCCCATTACGATACCCGGCGTAAAAAAATCCGCCAGGCATGGAAGCGGCAAAAATCCGCCCGCACACACCGTCTGAACACCAACCACGCCATTACGATTACACAAACCGAAAACCGCCATCGGCGGTAAAATCACACAAAATACCGCCCGCCATCGTCCGAGTCGGAGTCAAACCGCCCGCCACGGACGGAAACACGCACGACAACACAAAACCGCCCGCCCTCACGGCCGACACACCGCACGTGAAATTACGATCGCACCGCCATGAGCGCGGGAAAACTACAAATAGACCGCCCGCCAGTGCAAACAACGCCGATGAGAATCGACACGGCAGAAGCCATGGCGCCCACGTACCTGCACAGAAACCATCCGCTCACAAAACCAATAGCACACAACATGGCCAACAAGTCCACACAGCAAGGCACGCACAAATACACAAGCACAGTACACATCCCGAAAACACCCCCCGGACAAACAAAAACTACAAAGGCCAGAACCCCAGACACAACACACCTGAAAACAACAGACCATGAGGACACACCCACATAGGTAAGTACAAAAGCAGCACTCCCACAGACCACAACCCCTTGCAACATTGCAAACCAGAGAGGAGAGGAGAGGACACAGTGACACAGCAAGGACAGCAGCACACCACAGAAACGCACACATCACAAACACCACCACCACCACCACCAAGACCACCAAACACCTGCACCACAAACCCCCTGCACATTACACAACACACACCGCACCAGCACCACAAACACCATGGCACCACAAAGAATGCCCAAGTTCACGCCCATTGAGCTGACGGTCATGGTCGACGAGATCATCAAGGTGTACCCACAAATCTATGGAAACATGGTCCAGCACACACCACTAGCCACCAGAAACAGAATGTGGAACCGGATCGTAGACCAGGTCAATGCAGTCGGGACCCTGCCCAGGAACAGAGGAGAAATAAACAAACGTTGGAATGACGTCAAGAGCCTGGTCAAGAAGAAGGAGGGCAAAAACAGAGAGCTGGCTGCCGTCACTGGCGGAGGGAATCCCGCGCTCTTCAAGACCTTCAAAGCGTGGAAGGAGAAGGTGCGAGTCATAATACATCCGGAGATCCTCGCCGGATTAGCAGGGCGAGTGGAGGCTGGTAAGTACAAACTAATGTATACCAGCACACCGCTATGTACTCACATGCACTACCACCATGCCACAGCTCCCAGGGACAAACACCCCCATGTCCAGCACACAATACACAACACATCACACACACATGCAACAGACACCACCACACACAGCCCAAACCGAACAACTGTAAGATACGTGGGGACATGTGTACACTCAGCCAGCCACGTAACCACCAACAGGTCCCCAAATATGCCAGAAGCGCCACAACGAGCACCCACCACACCCATGTGTCCGCCACAGCTGCACTAACCGACAAGTAACAGGTAAGTGGCAGGAACACAAAGTGCAGTGGGTGGGACGGTGGACAGCCCAAGTACAACACACACCAGGCCCCTAGTCCCACAGCACAGCAAGGAGGAGCATCCCCCACACCCCACAGCCACGTGTCAGCCACCGCAGTGCACAACGACAGCCGAAAGGCAGACATCACGGTCCACAGCAATCGGTGTCAGTGGGTGTCCAGCCACCGCCACGACCCACAACACCCCCACCCCCACAGACCTGCAACACGGAGCACCCCCGCTTAGAGCCATGTGGCATCCAGTACAGTGCACGCACGAACAACTTGCAGGTGGGAAACTGGACAGGGCTGGATTACTGGAGGCATGAGGACCGGAACACGACCAACACATGGGACATGTCACGTAGCAGACGAACACGCAGCACCGCCCACCGTCACGAACAAGTGAACAATGTGCACACGGACATGAACAACAGACTCACACCCCACATGACCCATCACAGACATAGCAACACCCAAGGAGCCACGTCTGCATGCACAAGCCACACTGAATATAGTACCACACGGCAGCCACTGTGCAACTCATCACACACAACCGAAACACCATTGAAGTCCTGTCCATGTAGCCCCTACTGCCTGTCAACCACACACCCCACAACTACGCCTATGTAAGACAAACAACACTAGACGCAACAGAGCGGAACAACATAAATGCACACGAACACCACTGAACCCATCAAACACACAGACACACCATGCACATACAACATACCATCCATCCCATCCGTCAGCCACAGTCTCATGAAAGGCATGTCATCCGCACAGCTGCCACACATACAGCAGTCACGCTAAGATACATGCCCATGACCAACCATGTGCCAGAAGTCAATGAAGCGCACGACACACTGTGAGCAACAACACACAACATGGGCCACACCCCCCGAGCACTGCAGTGATGCACATGGCACAGGGCAGCACGCACACCAAGGAGATGGGACAACTGCAATACGTTGGCTGGCACACAACCATCACTCACTCATAACGATGCGTCCAATGCCATGTCCAGTAATCACAACAGACAGCAAATATGCAGGCCATGTCAAGCATGCACACACCTCAAACCATGCACTGTCATGCTGCCACAACACATGTCACGTTCGGCACCCATGGCTCACAGCATGTACCCCAAAAGCATATTCCCTCCCAAATGCGAATCTGGGGCATGGCCCCCATGTTGCCATATGCGTTCCTAAGCGTTCCATTTGAACCCCAAAAGCATATTCCCTCCCAAATGCGAATCTGGGGCATGGCCCCCATGTTGCCATATGCGTCCTAAGCGCTCCATTTGAACCCCAAAAGCATATTCCCTCCCAAATGCGAATCTGGGGCATGGCCCCCATGTTGCCATATGCGTTCCTAAGCGTTCCATTTGAATCCCAAAAGCATATTCCCTCCCAAATGCGAATCTGGGGCATGGCCCCCATGTTGCCATATCGCTCCTAAGCGTTCCATTTGAACCCCAAAAGCATATTCCCTCCCAAATGCGAATCTGGGGCATGGCCCCCATGTTGCCATATGCGTTCCTAAGCGTTCCATTTGAACCCCAAAAGCATATTCCCTCCCAAATGCGAATCTGGGGCATGGCCCCCATGTTGCCATATGCGTTCCTAAGCTGCTCCATTTGAACCCCAAAAGCATATTCCCTCCCAAATGCGAATCTGGGGCATGGCCCCCATGTTGCCATATGCGTTCCTAAGCGTTCCATTTGAACCCCAAAAGCATATTCCCTCCCAAATGCGAATCTGGGGCATGGCCCCCATGTTGCCATATGCGTTCCTAAGCGTTCCATTTGAACCCCAAAAGCATATTCCCTCCCAAATGCGAATCTGGGGCATGGCCCCCATGTTGCCATATGCGTTCCTAAGCGTTCCATTTGAACCCCAAAAGCATATTCCCTCCCAAATGCGAATCTGGGGCATGGCCCCCATGTTGCCATATGCGTTCCTAAGCGTTCCATTTGAACCCCAAAAGCATATTCCCTCCCAAATGCGAATCTGGGGCATGGCCCCCATGTTGCCATATGCGTTCCTAAGCGTTCCATTTGAACCCCAAAAGCATATTCCCTCCCAAATGCGAATCTGGGGCATGGCCCCCATGTTGCCATATGCGTTCCTAAGCGTTCCATTTGAACCCCAAAAGCATATTCCCTCCCAAATGCGAATCTGGGGCATGGCCCCCATGTTGCCATATGCGTTCCTAAGCGTTCCATTTGAACCCCAAAAGCATATTCCCTCCCAAATGCGAATCTGGGGCATGGCCCCCATGTTGCCATATGCGTTCCTAAGCGTTCCATTTGAACCCCAAAAGCATATTCCCTCCCAAATGCGAATCTGGGGCATGGCCCCCATGTTGCCATATGCGCTCCTAAGCGTGCCCATTTGAACCCCAAAAGCATATTCCCTCCCAAATGCGAATCTGGGGCATGGCCCCCATGTTGCCATATGCGTTCCTAAGCGTTCCATTTGAACCCCAAAAGCATATTCCCTCCCAAATGCGAATCTGGGGCATGGCCCCCATGTTGCCATATGCGTTCCTAAGCGTCCCATCTGAACACCAAAAGCAAAGTACAAACCAGACCCAGGATGGGCCAGGAGCCCGCATACACCAGAGTCACAATAAGTAGGGGCACAGCAACACACCCATCGGCATGGCCAATCCGTCCCATGCCACATGTGCACAGCACACAGTCCCATTGCCAAGCACACACAACTACAAATGCTACAGCCACACACACGCCTCCGGGAAACCCATGTACGAGATTGCACGAACTGTTAATGTCAGACGACAAATACATACTTCGCCAGGTGCAACACAATAACAAATCTCATTCTCTCCACAGGTGACGAACTGCTGGATGCTGGGGATGGAGCCAGCAGCCAGCACAGCCAGCCTACAAGCCCCCAACGAGGACACACGGATCTGGAGGATCTGTCCTCCTCTTCGGACACGGACCACCAAGCAGGCCCATCTGGTGTGGCAGGGCCCAGCCGCTCCCCAGGACCCCTCCTACCCACCAACCCATCATCCAGGGCTGCTGAACATTCCCAGCCCCCTGCTGCCACTGTCGTTGCGGCCACACCCACGGTCATTGTGGCCACTACCACTGCCGCAACCGCCACCATCGCCGCACCGACCACCACCGCCGCCACCACCACCACGTCTTCGCTGGCACCAGCCCCAGCGCAGGTGGTGGCCCGGCCGACTGGATCCACCCTGGGAGCCACAGCGAGGACCGTGGTGAGCAATGTGGCTAGTGGGCAGGCCGGTGGCAGCAGGACTGGTAGGAGGAGCAGGGTCAGGGAAACGCCAGCCTCCCCTGGGAGCCATGCCCTGCCTCAAATGGCCAGAGTCCTTGGGGCCTATGAAGAGGCCCAAGGACAATGGGTCCGGTCTGCTTCAGACACGCGTGAGGTGCTGGGGGTGCTGAGGTCCATGGACGCCCGTATGGGCCAACTCGTGGACCTCATGGGCCAGCTGGTGGTGGCGGTGAGGTCACAGCCAGGGACAGCAGCTCCCCTCCGCCACCACCTGCCGGGGCGCAGGGTCGAGCAGCAGTGTCCAGTTCCCCTGCGTCCACAGCCAGTGAGCACACCTCAACCACCAGCATGTCGCAAGCAGGCACCCCCCTCGCAAACGTGGAAGGGGCCGTCCGAAGTGGAAACAGATCTCCCGGGAGGACTTCGCACGCTCCAAACGCAAGTGAGGCAGCCAGCCAGCCTTCCGCCAGCCTTCCTTGACCAGCCACTGCATTGACTTGGACTACGATCCCACTCCACACAGCCATCTGGATGGCATGTGTGTGTTGGACTATGGACATAGAACCAGTGGGTACACCCTGAGCATCACGCAGCCATGACCGACAGCTCATTGTCACTGCACGCACCACTTTTGTCATCACCTTACACACAATCACATGTCACAGTTTGAAATAAATGCACCTCTTACACTAACTGCTGTTTGTGCCCTGTGTTTTATTTGTACGGAATACAACGGCCACCTTGGGCGGAAAGGCACCTGATGCGTGGCATGGCAATGGAATCCGGAGGGCCTGTAGGGACCTAGGGGTGGGAGACAGAACAGGAGCACATTCAATGAGTGTGTCACACACCCATCACACAGTACATGTCAACAACTACAAGCAATGTACACACATCGCACAGAGCAATAGGGCACAATGCCACAGCCACCAACAGTGGCATACTACCCTGGCCATGGAGCGTTGACACACAGCACGCAGTGAACAAACGGCCACCCTGACACAGCACACACACACCTGCACAGATACAGCCACATCAGCCGTCGTACATGGACACTCACCGTCAAGTGAAGTAGCGGGCGATGAGCTGCTGCCGCACATTACCAGCTTCCTCCTCTCCGCTGTCCTCCTCACTCGAGCTGTCCTGGTCTGCGGGCTGGGGCCCTGGTTGATCTCCGTCATCCACGATGAGGGGGATCTGCTTCCGAATGGCCAGATTGTGCAGCATGCAGCACGCCACCACTATCCGGCACACCTTCTGTGGGGAGTACGCCAGCGCACCCCCGGTGCGGTCCAGGCACCTGAACCTGGACTTGAGGAGGCCAAAGGTACGCTCGACCACACGTCTGGTCCTCCCATGTGCCTCATTGTAGCGATCGTCTGCTGGGGTGCGAGGATTCCTCAATGGACTGAGCAGCCATGCCCCATTCGGGTACGCAGAGTCACCTGGGTGTGAGGGACACAGAGAACCGTTGCTATTCCAACTGGACAGGGGACAGCATCGCACAACCAGCACGCTACACCACTCCACATACTCACCGACAATACAGCCACGATCCTGTTGCATATTGGACATCAGTCGTGGCAAGATGCTGTTGCGCATTATGTGTGCGTCATGGGCCGAGCCTGGGAACTTTGCACACACGTGGGTGATCACCATGTCCGCAAGGCACACCACTTGCACATTCAGGGAGTGCGTGTGCTTCCTGTTGCGGTACAGGTGCTCAGTGGCCTGTGGTGGAACAAGGCCGACATGTGTGCAGTCAATGGCTCCAACGACGTGTGGGATTCTGCCAAGGGCATAGAATGCACCCTTCACTGCCGCCAATTCACGAGCCCTGGGGAAGCGGATGTACCTGTTTCGGTACAGCATCATGGCTGCCAGTACATCCCTCAGCACCTTGCTGAACATGGGCTGGGACATCCCTCCTCCAATGCCCACTGTGTGCTGGAATGACCCAGTGGCGAAGAAATGCATGGCGGCCATCACCTTAGCCGTGGGGGTGACAGCAGTCGGATACACCCTGCGGGGACGGAGATGGGGTTCTAACATGGCACACAGTCGATGCAGGGTTGGCCTGTCCAGCCGAAACTTCCTAATAACCTCTGTATCGTCCATGTCCGCCAGCAATTGGTATGGGCGGTCAATGTTCGGTCTCCGCCTAGGGACAATGGCAGAGGACACATGTCAAAGCAACACGACACATAGCAATTTCGCATACACATCACTGACATGACTGAGCAAGCACATGAGCCACAGCCCAGCTGTCAAGCTGGGACGGCACGGCCACAATACACTTACACAGGTCTCCCAACAATGGCAATGGCTAGTGATACAAACCACTGCCATGTGCATGCACATGGGGATCTAGGCCCCAATGACTTGCGGGGCGTGCTGATGGGGACTGACTGCATATCCGTCAAGCGGCAACGCCACGGCAACATGAATGTCTGCTGAGCATGGAACTGCTTCCGCGGCTGGATGAGTATGGCACACGACGACGACGATGTGGGCACAGGCTGAGCGGCCAAAACAAGTGGGACCTGTGGCACGAGGGGATATGAGACAGTAGTAGGTGTCAGCACTGCACCCTATGTACAGCACTGTACGGATCACACCTCCCGAAACATTGACAGGTGTCCACATTGACAGCCCCATGCCAAGACGGCTGTGTGCTTGCAGTCACACGTCACAGGTGAGAGGTTACATTGCACGTGCCAGGTGGCAGACGTACATAGTGGGAGCTGGCATGTGTGTGCATGTGTCTCCTGTTCAGGATCCACCAGATGGGCGCTGACTCTGTACTGACCATTGGACACAGCATGTTCCGTGGAAGGCTTGTGTGTGTGGGATGGTGGCACTGGATGTGCCTCCGTTGGGTGGGGGGCCATGCACAGGGCGGGTACGTCGATGATTGCGCATTGTTGGTCACGGTGGGTGCACCAACTAAGATGTGTTGCCCTGTGTTCAATTCCTATGTCCGCATGATGATGGACTGTAGATGTGGGCAGACTACACATTGGTCGATGTGCTGTCTATATGCATGTGCCTTCACACCAGGCACAGCTGCCCCTGCACATGTGACCCCTGCTGGACTCGCTGCTGGGTCTGTGGAGCTGATGCACCTTCTGCGCGTGGGGCGGACAGCTCTCCTCACTTCCCTCATTGCGCATGTCATGACTTTGCCGCAGGTGACATGGATCATGGAGGGCCCACATGTACGCGTGGGTAGGCTACACATGATTGTTCACTGGTCGCCACCCCCAGTCAGTGTTTCGAATGGGAAGGTTGTCGTGCTGGTGGTATGTTCGATGTGGCGGATGGGCGGGCCTAGGTGCGGGCTTACATTCCGGACATGGGGGTAGTTGGATTGGCGACTAGTTGCAGTACACACGGGACACGTCTCTTCCTTTCCACATCTGGGTCATCCCTTGTACTAACTGACAGTGATACAGTCATCTTCGCCCCAGCCCTCATGTCCTCCCCTCGCTCCCCCAATATGCATGCTCACCTGCGAGGCTAGCGCTTGCACAGGCAGCCCCAAGCTCGCACCAGAGAGGGCAAGGAGTGTATGTGTGGGTCCAGTTGCACGAGTGGGCTGTCTCAGGGTATGATGTGTGGCGGGACGCCGTCCACCTGCGTGGTGCCCCAAATGGAGACCCGGCCTGCATGGACTATGCATCACAGTCTTCGCCTTCCGGATCCGCCACCTGCGACACCCAGTGGCTGTGGCTGCCCTTGCGGCCAGGCCGCGTCCGTCTGTGGCTGATGGCCCACACATTCACTCTTTGGCCTCTCTGGGGAGGGCTCGGGGGTGGTGGCGCACGCGCTTGCACTTAGTCGCAATGGCATGTGGCGTGGTTGGTATGATGGGCAATGGATGGGATGGTGCGAGCCACCTCCCGTGACGTCAGTGCTGCTCGTGCTGTGGTGCGTCCCCCCTACACTTCCATTTGACTTGTGCCATGCTAGACGTTGAGGTTCTATTGCCTGCGTGATATGACCAGGAGGAGCGCGAGGAGACCTCTCACACACCATGCTCCACTGCCATCCCGTGCCCTGTATCGCCTGTGCGGATTGACTATGTTGGGGTTACACCTGGTCGACTGGGGCTGTGTGTGCCTTGTCAAGGGGCATGGCGGGCGCACAACAGGATCCAGCTTGTCCACAGAGGGTGGGCTGAGGTGCGCCTGGTACCGCTTTGTACGTGTGCCCGGCTGCTGTGCACACACGTGTTCACTCCCCCCCGACAGGTGTCCTCTCACAATGCCCAGGGAAGCGGTGGTGTACTGTTCATGACCCCTCCCAACACGGCGTGCTCCAACTTGGCATGTGCGCATCTACCCGTCACACCCACCCACCTGAGCACTGCGTCCATACGACTTCACACGACACATGTGTGTCTTCCACAGTTGTGCTACTCATTTGCGTTGACATCCAATACCAGTGGACTACATGGTCATGTCACGACTGCCGTGTACTTCACATACTCTCATCCTCTCTCATTCGTACTTGTGAAATGAGTCAGCGGAGACAGTTTTGGTTTCAAACATTATATTGAGTCTTCTGTCCTCTGTGATGCAGTATAGTGGACACTACTGGCAGCGGAATACATGTTGAGGATATACTGAGCATGATTGCAAATGGGATAGGGTGTGGGGTTACATGTGATTGGCTGTTGCATGTGGGATGTGGGCTTCAGAGTGACATCTGCTTGGCCAAGGCTGTGCTAATGTACATTTACGTATAGCTGCGGAGCTGCGGACTTTGACACAGACGGTATACATGTAGCCTACCAGACCGCTTGGCATCATGGGCACAGTCCATCTCAGTTCCATGTGACAGGTTTGCTGCGGTTGTTCCTCATGCACGCGTGCATGTGAGATGACATCAGGGCATGTGCTTGCGTGCATGCAGCGGCGTGCCACTTGTTGTTGCACTGTGGTGGTTACTGGACATGTCACAGTCACTGGGGTCGTGTTGTTGTTGTATGCACTTGTCGTCCATGCAAAGGTCCTGGTATGGGATTCCCGGGGCGGGGGTGGGAGGGGTGCAGCACCCACAGACTCCAGGCGACCTATTCATGTCCACTGAGCGGTGTGTGTGTCCATGGGCGCTGGATCCATGTCGTGTCCTGGTTGTTCGTGCAGTTCCGTCCATGTGGGTGCGATACACAGAGCCCATGCCACTGCCTCCCACGATGCATGCGGTGTTCCTGGATGTGATGGGGAACAGTGTGCATGTCCCGGTCATATCCGATGTCATGGCGATGTCGTTGATGGTGTGGTTACAGTTGCCGGTCGTTTGGTATGGCTGTTGTGGTGGTGACTGGCCAGTCCGTGCGGAAGCTAAGCATGGGTGCGGGGTTGGACATCATAGGTCAATCGGGGAACCTGCGTTGTGGTCCGACGAATTTACAGGTTGTCAGGTATGCGATGCCGTCCAGCAGGGCTTCCATGTCATTGGTGGTGTACATGTTTGCCAGCCAATGTAGCGGATGGTGGCTGTCAAGGTGTTGTTCGTAAGTTGTCCCTTGGAGGACCATGATGGGGCATGCTGGGTGACATTCGATGTAGCTGTTCTCGATGATCCGTCGTGTGGAGGCACAGTGGTCCCATTTCAGTGCGGGTGCGATGTTGGCCACATACGCCATGCCCCCATAGGCAGAGCAGGCCCTGTCGTGTGCGTCCAGAGGGAGGAGTAGTGGTAGCAGGTCCGCCTTCAGACATGCCGGGTTGGAGAGGCATATCTCCACGGGATGCTGGTAGGGACACCTCCGACAGTAGAAGACGGGCATGACGCAGCTGAACAATGTGATGCGGTAAGTCAGTCGGTAACTTACGTTCAGCAGGGACAGGAGATCGCATCCCAATGTATGAAACAGGTTGGTTTTGTACAGCTTGAGCTGTTCGGCGTAGTTGGGTAGGTGTGTTGCGGTTGCCATTTCGCAGCGGTGCGTTGTGGTGGCGTGCTCCGGCTGTGTGTGCAGTCTGCAATGTGCACGCTCCGAGGTTGCTGTGAGCTCTGTGTAGTCGTAGGGAGACAGGACTTGTGTTCTGTTGGCTTGTTTGGAGGACACGGGCCCTCTTCCCACATGCTTCTCAGACAGTTCAAGGTCAGTGATGTGTGACTCCTTCCAATTAACTTGCATGTGGCCGACATGGGGGAGTGTTTTCTTCTTTCTTCCCCGTCCGTTGTGTGCTTCTGTGATATGCGCTATCTGCCCTGTGGTCGGTCTCCTCGGCAAGCCTGTGTTGGTCTATTCTTGGACAATGGCTGTATTCACCGGCTTCTGTCGTAGGGCTGTGGTTTCGGAGTTGGAATGGAAGGTCATTCAGTGCTGTCTGCTCTCCCTTGTGTGGGCGGCAGGCTGCCTTTCCGCTCTGCGTTGGGCCTTGTGTGTGAATGTTATTCTTGGGCCACCTGTTGTCGGTCCCCGGGCTCTTTGGTGTTCCGTTTTATATGTCTTGTTCATATGTGCAGGGTGGTATGGGTGTTTCAGTGTGGTACTGGCGTTCCTCTTCCCGAAGGGGCCCTGCTTCTCCTAGTTGGTGTTGCCGCCGCTGTGTGCTACGCCATGTTTGTTACACTGGGGTGTGTCCTGCTGTTGCGTGTCTTCACTGACATGTGTGCGTCGGTTGTGTGGCGTTGGGTGTTGTCCGTGAATTGGGCGTTGGGGACATGTCTGTGGCAGGCCTGTCACGTGTCATGTGCGTTCGGGGTGGGGCTGATGTGTGTGCTGCTTGGTTGTGTCCCTGTGTCTGTGTGCGACGCATGCATGGCGCTGCGGTTGGCCTCTGCGTTGTGCGCATGTGTGGCGGCGTCATCGCCGCTTTGGGGCCGTGACGGGGTTGTTGGTTCCTAGTCCCAGGTGGTGTGTACACATGTGTTACGCGATGTTACGATTTGGCCTGTGTGTCATATGTGGATGCAATGGTGGATGTGTAGTGTACACGCGCTGGTGGGGGGTTGTCCGCTTTTTCCGCCCTTGCACTGTGTGCGCTGTTTGCGTGCACTTGTTGTGTGTGTGCCTACCTGCGTCTCCGCGGTACGTTGCGTCCTTGGTGGTGCATCAGCAGGAGCATGGGGAGGGCCTGCAGTGCTGGATTCATGCTCGGGGGAGCCGCTTCTTCGTTGTCCGTGCTCGGCGTCCGTGTTACCGCTTCGGTTTGTCGTACGGTATCTCTTGGCCGTGGGAGCCGTTTGTTTGCGGCATCGTAATTTATGCGCCGGGCGGGACGTGTTTCGTCGGACGGTGTGTGTCAGTTGGGCTGCGCCGCTACGTGTACGGGCGCACTTTGATGGCGGACGGTGTTGCTGGCTTGCCGGCGGTGTTTGGCCTACTTTTCGCATCGTAATTGGGCGGGCGTGTGGACTGCTGCGTGCCGGCGGTAACTGGTGGTTTTTGCATCCGCCAGCACGGCGGTTGTGCTTCCGCCCGCCATCGTAATGGGCCCCTTAATTTTGACTGAAGTGGGAATAGTAATTTTATATGTTTAGTGTCCAGCACCTTCCCTGAGTTAATATTTACTGGAGTGGGAATAGTAATTTATATATGTTTAATGTCCAGCACCTTCCTTGAGTTAATACTTACTGGAGTGGGAATAGTAATTTATATATGTTTAATGTCCAGCACCTTCCCTGACTTAATTTTGACTGAAGTGGGAATAGTAATTTATATATGTTTAGTGTCCAGCATATTCCCTGATTTAATTTTTACTGGAGTGGGAATAGTAATTTATATATGTTTAATGTCCAGCACCTTCCCTGAGTTAATACTTACTGGAGTGGGAATAGTAATTTATATATGTTTAATGTCCAGCACCTTCCTTGAGTTAATACTTACTGGAGTGGGAATAGTAATTTATATATGTTTAATGTCCAGCACCTTCCCTGACTTAATTTTGACTGAAGTGGGAATAGTAATTTATATATGTTTAGTGTCCAGCACCTTCCCTGACTTAATACTTACTGAAGTGGGAATAGTAATTTATATATGTTTAATGTCCAGCACCTTCCCTGAGTTAATACTTACTGAAGTGGGAATAGTAATTTATATATGTTTAATGTCCAGCACCTTCCCTGATTTAATTTTTATTGCAGTGGGAATAGTAATTTTATATGTTTAGTGTCCAGCAACTTCTCTGAATTACTAATTAGTGCAGTGGGAATAGTAATTTTAATTTGTTCAATGTAAAGTAGTTTTTATTATTTAATGTATACTGTATTGGGAATAGTAAATTATATATGGTTAATGTTTTGTATGTTTTATTACTAAATTTTAAGTGTAGTGGGAAGAGTAAATTATATATTGTTTAAGTTTACCACATTTAATGAATATTGTTTAAATGTATTGGGAATAGTTGGTGATGTTTGTTTATGTAGAAATATATTTTTATAATTATTTATAATTAATATTAAATATTTATATAACAAATATGTTATTTGATGTGTATTTATTTATTTTATATAAAGAGTTGTAGGAAACTTACTGTATGTGTTTTTATATGTGAAGGAATATAAATGTATTTTATTATGTGTAGTGAAAATGAATTTGTCTTGTGTAAGTGATGTATAGTTTATAATTTTCTAGTAAAAAAACAAATGTTAATTAAAAAGGTACATTTATCAAATTAATATATTTAAGTAAAATATTTAATTATAAGATATACATATAAAAATAAATTAGACTTTTTTTATTTTCAATTTTTTTTATTTTTGTATAAGTAGATAGAAAGAGAAACAATTTTTTTATTTATTTATACAATGCAATAGACATTATTAAATATACATAAAATTTGTAAATTTTTATTGAAGGAACATAAATTATTTTACATACATTTATTCGTTAATAGAATTTTTTAAGGGAAAAAAATGTTATGTCATTATTTTACAACATTTGTAACATTGTAATATATGTATACAAATTATATAACCATTTTTGGTATATATATACAGAAAGTAAAGCATTGTATGTTTATTTATTATTTAATATTGTAACATTATAATGTTGTAGTAAATATTGTTTATCATTTACAAATAATTAGCACTTTATTACATGTAAATATATTTTTAATTAATATTATTAGTATATAAAATATTAATAATATTAATTATCACATTGTTGTAATTAATGAAAATTTATTTTTAAACAGGTAAGTTTTATTTAACAATTTTACATAATTAATATGTATTTTTTATAATTTTTATCATTATAAAAAACATATACAATTATAATAATAATAAATATATTTTTATATTAATTATTATTATAACTTTACAAAGTATAATACATTATATAGTAATTTTTAAATATACAGAAAATTGTGTACAACATAAGAAAAATATATGTGAAATTTATACTTTGCTATAATCATTTTTTTTTACATTATTCCTTTTTTAAACTTTATTTAGGCAGCCATTTTAAGTTTACAGGGACTATTTTGTAACCGCGTACTGTTATTTTGGGTCATTGAGGGTCGGAGAAGCTCGCGGTTGGAAGCTGCGTCGCGTCGAGCAAGGTAAGGGAAATTTTACTTATTTTGCTAAGTTAATACTTATGTTTTAGTGTAGTTAGGACTTATATATTGTATTTATAGTTAGGTTATTACGTTTTTGGTGTGCTGTAGTTGTTAGTTATATTTTAGTGAGATGACGTGAGTTACTGTTTGAGGTGTAGTGTAGACGGACATTAATATGAGTAAATATGTGTTGTTTTGTTGCTATGAATTCATTTTATTGTATTTAATAAATGTATTTGGGTGTATTTGTGTGGGTGGGTATGCTTTTAATATTTTTTGCAGATTCATTTTAATCGAGTTTACGTTGGAGACAGAGACGCGTTTTTTTAATAAAAGAACTGTGTATTAGTTTGTTAAACTAATATTATTATCACAGTTTCTTTTAGTTTTCGGTATTTCCTGGAGCGTTTTTTATATTTTTGTATCTTTTTCGGGTTTTTGAGGGTTTACGTAATTTGGATTTCGGAATGATGGATTTGTATGGGACGTGTTGTATTTTTGCATTTTTTTGGGGCTTTTTTAAACTGCAATGCATTAACACCTAGATGGAAGGATTATTTATTTTTGGAATACATTTTCGACAGCTACGTAAACCGTAAGTGTATTTTATTTAAATTAATTGGGTGGGAAATGTTTTTAAAATTAATTGTGTTTTATAGTATATTTTGATAATTATTATTTATTTGTAAATATATATTTTTAATTTAAGAAAATATATATGACAAATAAGTAATATTTGTGAAAATATAATATTAATATATGTGTGTAAAGTTTATGTTTTATGAACGAAAAATGTATAATACCTGTGGAACTTTTGTTTATAAAATGCTTTTGGCTATTAGGGATAGGTAATCTAGGCCTCTTGTAGATGGGTATAGGGTAACCTGACTTTGCAGTAGCTCAAACATTTTTTTAGTTTGTTTAGTTAATTTGGGACATATTTGAGTTACAGATTGTTCCATCCGTAATTCTTGATAGCTTTGTTCTTTTTGTATAGATTCTAGAAGTTTTTGTAGGGTAGGTTTACCTCTGCTTGTTGTTGATTGGAAGGCATTATGCCATCCTTCAACACTATTATTTGTTTTTGATTCTTTGTTTAAGGTACTTAGGTACACGTTCCACCAAGGAATGTGGAATTTAGGTTGCCTTCTATGCCCTGATCTATGCAATCTTCCCACCCAGGTGTCCTCAAAGTAGTCTAGTAGTGGGCTTATTTTGTCTTCGTTCCTTTTGTAATAGGGGCTTTCTATTAGAATATTGTAGTGTTCTGCTACATCTGTTACAGGTACATATGCTAGTGCTATTAGCTTTTTTATTTGGTAGGCAAAAGTACTGTCTGTAGCATATTGTACACTTAGGGTTGATTTTTGTAGATGTCTCCAGAGACTCTGATTAAAATGATAATAGCAACCCTGAATTGCTGTGTGTGGATAATTTTTTAGTATAGCATTTATCATGGCTATTTCAAAGTCAATAATTATTTTTGAAGGAAAATAATTATTGCTTTCTTCTTTTATTTTAGTGAGTATATCAATGTAGGTAGTTTGCTGTTTATTTGGTAGTAGTATGTAGATGAATGGAATATTTGAGTGTTGGTATAATCCATGTATTGTGTACAGCTGGTAAAATGGTTTTGGACAGACTTTGAAAGTTCCATCCATCATCCAGGTGTCACATTTCTGTAATTTAAGTAAATTGTTTGCAGTAGCAAACATAATTATCCTTTTTTCTGGGCATTTGTTATCAAAAAAAATAAATGGTTCTTTACTGTGAGTAATGCTTAATTCTGGTGGAATAACTACTTCTGCAAATGTTTTAGGGGCAGGTATAGTAGTTGTGGTAGCTTTTTTTTGTCTGGCAATTGTTCTTTTTAAAGAAGCTATGGACGGTAATTGTCCTGATGCATGTTGAGGTAATTTTAATAGTTGCTCTTTTAGTATTTGGGTAGTTGCTTTGTCAGTACTAGTGCTTGCTTCTTTTATACTTTCAAGAGCATCTCTAACCTCAATCTCTGTTATGTTTGGGGGTGATTATGTTCTTTTACAGAAATAACAGTAGTTTCCTGAGTAGTAGCTCTTCCATAGCATTTGTTAGAGTAGTATTTGCTACACTTCCAAAATACTTTAAGGCCTATTTGTTTCTCCTGTGTATACACATACCCCATATAACATAATAGCATTTTATTTTTTTGTGACATTACAAATTCTGCACCTTCAGTCATGTTGTTTTGTTTTATGCTAGGGAAAATTCAATAAGAAAATATTTTAATATAATAAATACAACATGTTTATTAAATACTGTTACATCTCAGTGAATATACTTACAATGTTTAGTTTGATGTAAATGACATTGGTTAGGAAATAATTTCAAGCTTTCTTTTCTATTTACTTGATGTAATTTCTGTTGAGAAGAGGAAAAAACATATTAATA
>CAWUFW010019554.1:0-182059 GCA_963921515.1 Calotriton arnoldi
GAGGGGGTTTCAAACAAAAGAGGCATCGAGGGAAAGGAAAGGGTTTTCCTTTCCCCGATGCCTCTTTGTGCATTCCTGCTGCACGATCATGTGATCGTGCAGCAGGAATGCCCACTAGACACCAGGAATTATTATTTTTTTATTTTTTAAAGTGAAAATACTGTTTTGGGGAGCGGCCCCTTGGGCAAGGGTCGCTCCCCTTTTGGGGGCCATATGTTTTTGGTGGTCTGCCCCCCTGGGGGGGGCAGTTTTTTTTTAATATAGCACAGGCTTTACCCGAAGGTGTCAGAGCGCTTCACAATAGGAACAGTAACATTACATGAGGAGAAGGTTACAAGTGAGCATAATACAAAAGCAAGCATTACATTGCATGAGGAAAAAGTGACAATTGTGCAAATAAAACAAACAAGATGCAAAAAGAGGTATGCGTTACAAGATACATGAGATACAAAATACAAATAGAGGTATAATACTGCAATAAGTGGCAGTGACTCAGAACACACTGGGAAGGCACTTCTATAGGCATGGAGTACAGAATTTCCTATAGTGGAAGAACTTCCTTGAGGGAGTAGAGAGGGCGTGAATTAAACAGGAGACTTAAAATGAAGGGTACACAAATGCAGCACAGCACGCAAGAGTGAGGAATTTACAGGAAAAAGTACAAATTTACAATGAAGAGCGAACTTCCTAGAGTGGGCTCAGAGTGAAAGTATTAGTTCTGAAAGTGTCTTTGGAAGAGAAGAGATTTGAGGTCAGCTTTGAAGATCTGGGTAGAGGAGGTGGCACGGAGCAATTGGGGAAGCGAGTTCCATATTCTCACCGCATTGCCTGAGAAGGATTGCGCCATCGATCTTTCCCTTTTGAAGATGGGGTGGGGGGGGCTCAAGCAGAAGCTTTTCCGCATTGAGAGAAGGGCGAGAGCCACCGGACAATTTCAATTTATTCACCAGGTAACGAGGGGAGGACGTGTGTAAGGCTTTGTGTGTGATGCAGGCAGTTTTGTAAATAGATCTTGCCTCGATCGGAAGCCATTGAAGAGAGGACAGGATAGGAGTGACGTGGTCGCTTCGTTTAGACCCTGAAATGAAGCGAGCTGCTAAATGGAGGATGGATTTGAGAGGGGAGAGGTGGGATTTGGGTAGGCCCGTCAGAAGAGAATTGCAATAATCCAGTCTTGAGAGAACCAGAGATTGTACCAAGGTTTTTAAGTCTTTCTCCGGGAAGAACCGACGGATCCCCCATAGAAGGCGCAACTGGTAACATGCGTTCTTAGCAATAGAGTTGATGTGGGATATTAGGTTGAGTCTTTTGTCAAGAATGACACCTAGGGATTTAGCGCTGTCGACAATGATGGGTTTGTTGTTGAGTAGGTTCAGCTGATCCATCCAAGATTGAACAGAAGGAGGTGAGAGAGAGGTAGAGAGGAGGAGGAATTCAGTTTTGGCGGGATTCAGAATGAGTTGGTGAGCTAACATCCAGTTGTGAATAGAGTTGAGAGTAGAGTTGAGTAGGGAGAGATCGTGTGCGGAAGATAAAGGTATCTTCCCACTAGTCCACCAGGCATTTATTTGTGGAGAGTGACCCCTTGGGCAAGGGTCACTCTCCTTTGGGGGCAATATTTGTGGCTGTGTCTGCCCCCAGGAGGCAGATCGCCATGTTTTTAAAAGAAATTGGGCCCACTAGACCACCAGGGATTTGTTTGAGGGGAGTGGCCCCTTGGCCAAGGGTCGCTTCCCTATGGGAGCATTAATTTGTCTGTTTCTGCCCCACTGGGTGGGCAGATCGGCTGATTTTTTTTGTATGGCCACTAGGCCACCAGGGATTTTTTTGTGGGGAGTGGCCCCTTGGGCAAAGGTCGCTCCCCCTTGGGGGCATTGTTTGTGGCTGTCTACCCCCATGGGGGGGCAGATGTCGCCATTTGTTTTATATTTGGCCCACTAGACCACCAGGGATTTTTTTGGGGGGAGTGGCCCATTGGGCAAGGGTTGCTCCCCTTTGGGGAGCATTAATTTGGCCGTTTCTGCCATCCTGAGGGGCAGATCGGCTGATTTGTTTATTTGTAGGTCCACTAGGCCACAAGGGTTTTTTTTATGTTGGGGAGCGGCCCCTTGGGCAAGGGTCACTCCCCTTTATGGGAGGATGATTGTGGCCATTTCTGCCCTCTTTGGGTGGCAGAATAGCAGTATGTTTTTAGGCCCATCTGCCCCCAAGGAGGGCAGAAGCCACTAGACGCCAGGGTTTTTAAATTTTTGTGTTGGGGAGTGGCCAAAAGGGCAAGGGTTGCTCCCCTTTTACGGGGGTGAATATTTTATTTATACTCTTTGGCCCACCTACCCCTTAGCTTGGCTGGTGGATTGTGTGTGGACTGGTGCATTATTTGCATATGTGATTGTAATGTTTTTTTCTCCTTTTTATTCTAGTGTAACGCTTTTGATTCCTGTTTGCGGTTTCGGCAGTGGTTGTTCTGCAGTTTTGCGTAATTGCATTTATTTGGTAAGAAAAATATTTTTGTTCTGTGTACTCCAAATGAGTATTATTGCCATGCATGAATGAATTTTTTTGTAAGTGGTGTCATAATGGCAGCATATTTGTTAGTGTTCAGAGCATGAAATTCTTTGCGATGTTTTGCATTGTCTTATGTGTAATTTTTTTTTCTTCTTTTTTAGTGGGATATTGTTGATCCTTACTGTGTCTGTGCAGAGTAGGTGGTGGTGAGTCTAGCTGCTTCTGTCACGTGAGTGGTATAGTGTTGGAGTATATAGGTCTTTGTGATAAAGCTACATTTTGTTTATTACTTTTTTTTACAAAGGGTTTGTTGTTGTTGACTTGTTTGACAAGTAACCTTTATTAGTAAGCATTATGGCTAGCCATAGAATGACTGCTCAGCAGGTGGTTGGTTTGCTTCTTGAATCTTCCTCTGAGCAGGATTATGAGACTGACACTGCGTCTGAGGGAGAGGAGGGAGGGGAAGATTCAGGCAGTGAGTTTTCTCTCCACATGGAATCATCGGATGATGAAGGTACTCTCAGTGCAGATGAAGTGCCTGTTTTAGAGGAGGATACTACTGTGCCGATGGTGCAAGAGGCATCTGGATTGCAGCCTGGGGCTGCTAGGCTTCCTACTGGAAGTGCTGGACTCTGGGTTGATCCAAACATGGTGCAGCCGGTGTTGCCTGCCTTTAGTGGTTATGCAGGGTGTAGAGTGGATTGTGAACATTATTTGCCTATACAGTATTTTCAGTTGTTTATGGATGATGTATTTTTGGGTGAGATTGTTGAGCAGACTAATTTGTATGCTGAACAGTTTTGAGGGACAACAGTGCCAGACTTAGGCCCCATTCTAGAGCTACCCGGTGGAGTCCCACAAATCTGGAAGAGATTAAGAAGTTTTTGGGTTTGACTTTTTTGATGGGTTTGATAAGGAAGCCGTCCATGGGTTCATATTGGTCTACCAGTCCCTTGATGGCAACGGCCATATTTCCTGCAGTTATGACTCATGATCGGTATTTACTTTTGCTTCGGATGCTGCATTTTGTTGATAATGGTTTGGCGTTGCCACGAGATCACCCTGAATGTGACCGTCTTTTTAAGATTCGGCCTGTTCTTGATCACTTTGTAGATCGATTTTCAGAGATCTATACTCCAGGGAAAGAAATATCTATTGATGAGTCTTTGGTCCTGTTCAAGGGCCATTTGGTTTTTAGGCAGTACATTCCTAGCAAGAGGGCACGCTATGGAATTAAGCTGTATATGTTGTCTGAGAGTAGGACAGGATATGTTTTTAATTTGCGTGTGTACACTGGTAGGGATTCCACTATTGACCCCCTGGTTGTCCATCCACTTTTGGAGTTTCAGAGAAAATTGTGTGGTATCTTGCTAGAGGAATGTTTAACAGAGGCCACCATTTGTACCTTGATAACTTCTACACTGCTGTGCAATTGTTTAAGGAATTGTTCAAAGTGGACACTTTTGCTTGTGGCACAATCCGCTCTAACCGTAAAGGTTATCCAAAAGAGCTTGTTTGCAAAAAACTTCAGAGGGGACAGTGCAGTTCCTTGCGTAGTGATGAACTACTAGCTGTGAAATTTGTGGACAGGAGGTATGTGTACATGCTGACTACCATCCATGATGAGAGTACTTCACCTGTGGCTGTTTGGGGTCAGATTGCTGAAGTGCGCAAACCTGTGTGCATTTTAAACTACAATAAGCACATGAGTGGTGTTGATAGAGTAGATCAGAGGTTGGAACCGTACACTGCTATTCGTAAGGCTTACATTTGGTATAAGAAGTTGGCCATCCATCTCTTCAATTTAGCAACTTTCAATGCTTTTGTTGTGTTCAAGGAGTGTTCTCCTGCGTCAAAGTTGACTTTTGTTCAGTTTCAGGAGTCTGTCATAGGCAGCCTTGTTGTTGTGGAACAGGCAAGTGTTCCTAGAGTTGGAGTGGTGGAGGATGTGGCTCGATTGAAAGATCGCCACTTTCCTGATCACATTCCTCCTACACCCTCAAAAGACTTTCCCACTTGGAGATGTAGAGTCTGTTGGCGAAGAGGTACGCGGCAGGAGACTCGTATGTACTGCCCTGAGTGTCCTTCTAACCCTGGGCTGTGTGTGCCTGCTTGTTATAGAGCGTACCACAAGCAAAAGAATTATTGGGAGCAACCATGAGTGGTAAAGTGAACTGCCTGGTCTGTAATGTTTAAGAATTGTTGTTCTGTTTCAAGGTTGGCATTAGTGCAATGTATTTAGTTTCTGATTTTGTGTTAGTACATTTGTATCTATTTGCAATTTGTTTGTGTTTTCTTTTTTGTATAAAAAAATCCTAAATGTGATGGTGGTGTGTGTAGGCTGGTGCTTGGCTGGCGGTGTGCGTGGAGTGGTGCTTGGCTGGTGGTGTGCGTGGAGTGGCTCTTGGCTGGCGGTGTGCGTGGAGTGGCACTTGGCTGGCGGTATGCGTGGAGTGGCGCTTGGCTGGCAGTGTGCGTGGAGCGGCGCTTGGCTGGCGGTGTGCGTGGAGTGGCTCTTGGCTGGCGGTGTGCGTGGAGTGGCTCTTGGCTGGCGGTGTGCGTGGAGTGGCACTTGGCTGGCTGTGTGCGTGGAGTGGCACTTGGCTGGCGGTGTGCGTGGAGTGGCGCTTGGCTGGCGGTGTGTGTGGAGTGGCGCTTGGCTGGTGGTGTGCATGGAGTGGCGCTTGGCTGGCAGTGTGCGTGGACTGGCGCTCGGCTGGCGGTGTGTGAGTAGTGACTTGCTGCTGGTCACTACACATACTGCTAGCCGAGCGACACTGCATGCAATCCATCAGCTTGTGTGGTTGCTGTGTTAGGAATGTGGGTGTGTGAAAGTGATGGGCCCTTGAATGGCGCTGCCTGCTGGTGTGAGTGTTGTAATGTGATGGGCCCGCGGCTGGTGGTGTGAATGGTTTTGTATGTGTCACACGTATGAAAGGTGTATGAATGGCCTGTAAAGAGGTTGGTGCCTTGTCGTGGCTGAGTCAATGGTTCAGTTTCTCGTCCTTTCAATTATTAACAGTGCATTTCATTTTTGTGAAATCCCTTGTTAATACAATTGTATATACTGAACCATCACTCACCCTCGTGCCAAATCCAACCAGTATGTGTGTGTGCTTGAGGATTAGATGGCTGTGCAGTAATATTTTTTTTTTGTCTTTCTCAAGCAGGGTGTACCTTGTCCCTTTTTGTGAATGTTGTAATGTGTTTGTTTCGTGGCTGGTGGTGTGAATGGTCTTGTGTGTATCACGTATGAAAGGTGTGTTAATGGCCTGGTAAGCGGTTGGGGCCTTGACGTGGCTTTACAGCTCACGAGCTGCGAGTCACTGGTTCAGTTTTTTGTCCTTTCAATTATTGACAGTGCATTTCATTTTTGTGAAATCTCTTGTTAATAAAATTGTATATACTGAACCATCACTTGCCCTCGTGCCAAATCCAACTAGTATGTGTGTGTGCTTGAGGAATAGATGGCTGTGCAGTAATCTTTGTCTTTATAGTCTGTCTGCCAAGGTGTAAATTCCGTCTAAGAATAACCTACCAACTGTAGATATTGTCGTAAACGAAACACCCATGGGAGTACATGGTGATATCTCTCTTGTGGACCACAACAAGTTATGTTACCCACAATGTCCTGCAAACCGCAAAATGTCTGTCACCTTTTCCTTGCAATATTGTGCCAAAATGTTCACGCTGCAGAAATAAACAACACATTATCTCAAAACGACCTGGTTTTGCAAGGGGGGTCACCTGGGTTTTTGGCCCAGGGCTCGGCGGACACCTAGGGAAACCTACCAAACCCACAAATTTCTGTAAAGTAGACAGCCGGGGGATTCCAGGGAGGTATGGCTTGCATGGATCCCCCAACGTTTTCTTACCCAGAATCCCCTGCAAACATGACATTTTGCTGAAAAAATCACCTTTTTCACACATTTTTGTGTGGTAAAGTTGTGGCATCACCGGGCTGACACAAATTTCCTACCACCCAGCGCCCCCCCAGGTCTCCCGATAAAAATGGTGCCTCACTTGTGTGGGAGGCCCAAGTACCCGCGACATGCAAGGACACAAAACGTTTTGAGACAACATCAACATTGCCTATCAAAAAATGTTTTGGGCCCTTGCCTGTCGCGGGTACTTGGGCCTCTCACACAAGTGAGGTACCATTTTTATTGGGAGACCTGGAGGAACGCTGGGTGGTAGGAAATTCGTGTGAGGCCAGTGATGCCACACTTCCCACACAAAAATGTGTGAAACAAGTGATTTTTTCAGCTAAAATTGAGGTTTGCAGGGGATTCTGAGTAAGGAAACGTTGGGGGATCCACGCAAGCCATACCTCCCTGGAAGCACCCGGGTGTCTACTTTTCATAAATGTGTGGGTTTGGTAGGTTTCCCTAGATGGCCGCCGAGCACGGGGCCAAAAACCCAGGTGACCCCCCTTGCAAAACCAGGTGGCTTTGAGATAGGCAATTTTGATGTCGCCTCACTACGTCTTGGGCCCTTGCCTGTCGCGGGTACTTGGGCCTCCCACACAAGTGAGGCACCATTTTTATCGGGAGACCTGGGGGAACACTGGGTGGTAGGAAATTTGTGTGAGGCTAGTGATGCCACACTTTCCCACACAAAAATATGTGAAAAAAGTGATTTTTCCAGCTAAAATTGAGGTTTGCAGGGGATTCTGGGTAAGGAAACGTTGGGGGATCCACGCAAGCCATACCTCCCTGGAAGCCCCCGGGTGTCTACTTTTCAGAAATGTGTGGGTTTGGTAGGTTTCCATAAATGGCCGCCGAGCACGGGGCCAAAAACCCAGGTGACCCCCCCTTGCAAAACCAGGTGGTTTTGAGATAGGCAATTTTGATGTCGCCTCACTACGTTTTGGGCCCTTGCCTGTCGCGGGTACTTGGGCCTCCCACACAAGTGAGGCACCATTTTTATCGGGAGACCTGGGGGAACACTGGGTGGTAGGAAATTTCTGTGAGGCCAGTGATGCCACACTTTCCCACACAAAAATGTGTGAAAAAAGTGATTTTTTTTTCAGCTAAAATTGAGGTTTGCAGGGGATTCTGGGTAAGGAAACGTTGGGGGATCCACGCCAGCCATACCTCCCTGGAAGCCCCCGGGTGTCTACTTTTCATAAATGTGTGGGTTTGGTAGGTTTCCCTAGATGGCCGCCGAGCACGGGGCCAAAAACCCAGGTGACCCCCCTTGCAAAACCAGTTGGTTTTGAGATAGGCAATTTTGATGTCGCCTCACTATGTTTTGGGCCCTTGCCTGTCGCGGGTACTTGGGCCTCCCACACAAGTGAGGCAGCATTTTTATCGGGAGACCTGGGGGAAAGCTGGGTGGTAGGAAATTTGTGTGAGGCCAGTGATGCCACACTTTCCCACACAAAAATGTGTGAAAAAAGTGATTTTTGTCAGCTAAAATTGAGGTTTGCGGGGGATTCTGGGTAAGGAAACGTTGGGGGATCCACGCAAGCCATACCTCCCTGGAAGCCCCGGGTGTCTACTTTTCATAAATGTGTGGTTTTGGTAGGTTTCCCTAGATGGCCGCCGAGCACGGGTCCAAAAACCCAGGTGACCCCCCTTGCAAAACCAGGTGGTTTTGAGATAGGCAATTTTGATGTTGCCTCACTACGTTTGGGCCCTTGTCTGTCGCAGGTACTTGGGCCTCCCACACAAGTGAGGTACCATTTTTATCGGGAGACCTGGGGGAACGCTGGGTGGTAGCAAATTTGTGTGAGGCCAGTGATGCCACACTTTCCCACACAAAAATGTGTGAAAAAAGTGATTTTTTTCAGCTAAAATTGAGGTTTGCAGCGGATTCTGGGTAAGGAAACATTGGGGGATCCATGCAAGCCATACCTCCCTGGAAGCCCCCGGGTGTCTACTTTTCAGAAATGTGTGGGTTTGGTAGGTTTCCCTAGGTGCCGGCAGAGCTAGGGTTCACAAACTACAGCTAGGCACTTTGCCAAAAAAGAGTCATTTTTCACTGCAAAATTGAGGTGTGACTACGTTGCGTTTTGAACCATTTTCTGTCGCGGGCACTAGGCCGACCCACACAAGTGAGGTACCATTTTTCTCGTAACACTTTGGGGAATGCGGGGTGGGCGGAAATTTATGGATCCACGCAGATTCCAGAACTTTCCACCACAGAAATGTGGGGAAAATTTGTTTTTTTTGACAATTTTTTAGGTTTGCAAGGGATTCTGGGTAACAGAACCTAGTGGGAGGCAGTCAAGTCACCCCATCCTGGATTCCCATTGGTGTCTAGTTTTCAAAAATGTATAGGTTTGCTAGGTTTCCCTTGGTGCCGGCAGAGGTAGGGTTCAACAAGCATTTGCAATGCAATCGGTCTCGCCTTTGGGACCTTGTATGTATTTAGCTATGCAGCACATTAGCCTGGGTGCTGAAACATCTACTGTTCTTTAACATGGAGGGAAAGTAAGCACCAAACTGTGGAACACACCAGGTATGGGAACACATGGAGAGAAATACTGCCTATCAGTGGGAAATTGCATTGTTCAGAGCTCTGTTTTTAGTATAAAATCAGGGCCTTCGGTGAGATGGCACAATGGGGCGTGGGGGCGGGGGGTAGAGGACAGAGGCCATTAGGTGGTAGAAGCGATTATCGAGGAGTGACCGCCCTAGGATAGTGATGTTGCAGATGTGTGGTAGATGTAGTGGGTTTTTTTATGTCCAAAATGATTTGCAGTCAGTGGAGAGTGTGCATTGTAACTCCCATGTGTCTGAATACTCCAAAGCTTTCTGTGAGCTTTAAAACAGTATTTCAAAGTAGCTGGAGTGCATGTAAGTGACATCACAGATTCCTAAGAATTATTGTCTCAATAATAATCGTGGGAGAAGGCTCAAAGTTTAGGATGCAGTTCTTAGTGGTGCGGGCAGTGTTTAGCAAGTGGAGTAGGTACTTGAAATTGTTCACTATCGACACGTTGTTCAAATCTGTCCCCAAAACGTTGTTGATGTCGGCCGTAAACGAGATCAGAGCCAAGGTTGAGTTTTGATCTTTGCACAGGGGCTGTTTTCAGGAATGTCGGTTAATAGGGTGCAGTTTATGATTATTGTTGGATTGGTGTGGATGGCGACAACCCTGTATTAGCACATCAGGTACTGAATGATGCACACGAGTAAAAGTTCACAACCAGTCCACAATGTGAGCACATTAACCAGAAGAGCAATGAAAATATATACGCAAAAGTCTGCAGAATCCAGAACCATGATTTCATGGTGGCTGCCCAAGACCTGTCAAAATTAAATTCACTCTCAAACCACGCTCATTACATACCAGCAACTGGAAAGCAACAGAAAATCACCTCTACAAATCAGCCTTTCAACTTGACAACCCCTCAACCCGACTTTAAATCTCATTGTACACACTGCACTCCTCACTACTATCTAATACAATTTAATTGCCCGTAACCCACTGATTTCATTCCAGAGATACCTGTGCTGAGCAGTGCATTACATAGCGCCATATAAAGCTACACTGAACACATAAGTTGTCTTTGTCTTGAAGTACTAATGCACAAATTGCCAAAAGACAAATTGCTTTTATATTATCCTCAGTCACGACTCTGAATGGGAGGGGGCTGCTCCACCGTAGGAGGGCCTTAGACAGCAGCTGAGGGAACGAAGACAGGATGGGCACGCAGGCAGACATTAACATGCACTTATTTACAGTACGCTTGCTACTGTATGGGGGGACACATTAAAGCAAAGTTTTGCAGTATACCAGATATAATTCAAAGAGAGGTACGGTTTAGAGCAAAGGTGGGGAGCATTTTGGTGGCACTGTACAGAGAGGAGTGGCGCACAGCGAACGTGTGCATTAAACTGTGAGTGGTAATTTGTAGGGAGAGACAGAGCACTGGAAGGTGTACTGGGGACGTAAACGGGAGAATAATGACATTGGACTATAAAGGAGGGTGCATTCAGTACACAGTGAGGAGAAACAATACACTAGGAGAGACATGGAACAGCGAAAATGCACTGCTTAGGGTGGGGACATGCAGATTGAGTGGGTACGGGGAAGTGGAAAGGAGACGAGTGCATAGGCTGGGGCGGGGAGTAGCAAAGGAGGTCAGTGGAGAGGGGAAGATGAAGGTCTGAAAAGAAGGGCAGTGGAAGTGAAAAGGGATACTGCACTGAGGAAGTGGATGTGATAACGTACAACAGAGGGAAGTGGATGTGCGGTGTTAAGGAAGTGAATGTGCAGAGCATGAGGATGTGCATATTCGGTCCACTCACACACTGTGAAGAGCACTTATGCAACGCAGCAAAATACCCACCCCACCTTAGCAATATTGTGGGTCTGCTTTCAGTTCGTTCCACGCTGTTGCCATGGAAGTACCGGCAGTGCCTGACAGCCATTTTACATCCTGGTTAGCTATTTTTCTCTCACACAAGTTAAAAAGCTGCAAATCACTCATGCCCTAAGAAGTGCTTGGGTAAAGGATTCTGCATGTGCACAGAGTGCACTGTGCCCCACGTGTGAAGCATGCACACTTTGTGCTTTCAAAGTCGAGGTTATTGGCAGGGCCATTGCAAACGTATGCACATCCCGTACTCACAGAGGGATGCATTTACAGATGTGCAAACTCGAGCCTTGTCCTTTGGTATACCGGGTGAAACCTGATCCAACAAAAAGAGGTACTTTCTGACGTTTGTCAGTTTTATTTCAGACACGTTCGTCAACAGTCGTGCAGAGGTGTTGCTATTACTACACTTTTAATGGGTTGGAAATGCAAACACAGGATTCCAGAAGGAGAACTCTTTAAGGAATGTCCTGAGAAATCGGCCCTAGCACACACAAGACTAGACAGCTGTGGGCATGATGACGTCAGCCCTGTGACGCCGCCCACCTGAATGTGGCGAATCCAGGAATAACTATTGGCCTCATGAACCCAAGCCCTCCTACAACACGCATTCCCTCTGTGTAAAAACAGAGCCCAGAATGGTGTGAGGGCTGGCCACCCACTGCTGTGCGCCGGGCCCCGTCCAGCGTGTAACCCTCACGTTTTCTGAATTCGGCCCGACTGTTTGGGAAAATAGAGCAGAGTCCGGAATTTGTGGCAGGCAAAATTGAAAACAAATGTTAGAAATACCTTTAGTAAGTTTAGCTCCTATCTGCATTTGAAGCAATATATGATTCTGAACGGTTGCTTCCGGCACTCATGATATAAAACAAGCATTGTGTAGTCAGGCGGGTGCTGCTTGTGCTGTCTCTGCCTCTCGCAAATTAGGAATGCCACTGTTTTGTTGAGCATGCGTACGATGCAAGGCATCGCGCGCATGCGACACAAAGAGTGCAAATTAACCCACCAATCACAACGAAAACAAGCACTGAAAATGCAATAGGACTCGGGCTTACCCGAGACCTATTGCATTTTAAATGGAAGTTCCGGCATGAAAGAAGGCACGAACGGGAGGGGGTGGAGGGGTGGTTATGGTACAAGAAGTTAGGGACTGTGGGAGGGAACGGGGAGAGACAGGGAAACAAAACAATTTTACAAGTAAAGGGGCTGATAGCCTCGGAAGAGCAAAAATGACGTCATGGCAGTCAGGAGGCGGGACTAAGAAGCCCAAATCCAATCAGAATGCAGATTTTATTATTAAAGCGAATCAAATTTATGGCCGAAAAGTGGGCGGAGCTTTCCCCACTATACTGTATACAGCATCTCTCGACGAGACAGCGCATGCGCTGCCTAGGCGAAACCTAAAAACTACAGCTAGGCACTTTGCCAAACAAGCATTTGCAATGCAATCGGTCTCGCATTTACGCGAGTTTAAGCTATTGGCATTGTAAATGACAATGCCTTTTATTTATGTTTTAAAAACAAAAACAAAAATAAAAGGCATTGTTAATTGCAATGTTGATAGCTCAAACTCGCGTAAATGCGAGACCTATTGCATTGCAAATCATATAAGTATGTGTTCGAAAGAGTGCGGCGTGAGACGAGACGTGCGCGCAGGACAGAGTTTGTAAGCATAGTAGATCACATGACCCATGGGGGTCCGGAGACCAAGGTGTGTGTGAGGGACCCGGCGTGTAAGTGGGTGCCTGAGAAACTCAGTGTCATGACGAATGGGGGAGAGGATGTGGTCTGAGGGCTAGACTGCCGACTTTGGTGCTGGAACCCAAGGTTCGAGCCTCGGGGTCGCGTCCACATCCTGTGATTCTGGGCAAATCACTTAATCTCCCCGTGCCTACCCAAAAAAAAAAAAAACACTAAATAATGTGTCCTTGTGTAACGTAATCGGTGCTCATGTAAAGCGCTCCAATACCTTCGGGTCGAGTTCGTGCTATATAAATCTGCAAAAAATAAAAAAAAAATGGGACGAGTGGCCCCCGGGCTCCCTCACACAGGTGTACTGACCCCCCTCCCAGTTCAGCTCATTCCAGCCGCAGCAGCCGCAGCACCCGAATATTCCTCTCCCGCGACCCCCTTTACCCCTCTCAAGACGGGAGAGAGCTGAAACCCGGCAGCACCTCTAACCCGAGTACCCGTGCGACCCCACTTACCTGCGGGGGGCCCTCCCGAGGTAGAGACATGACCCCTCCTTAAGCAGCGGCGCCAGCCATCTTACAACGTCAATGCATTCTGGGAGTTGTTGTTTTACACCGCAGACTTTAAGGCAGGGATTTCCTGCCGGAGACAGTGGCCAATGGGAAGGTTGCGTGCCTCTGGGTCACCTGCCATACATAGGCTCGCTCCTGCCCGCCGCAGAGCGTTCTGGGAGGTATAGTCTTTAGGGCTCCTAGCGGTAGCAGAGGACTTCAAACCTCGCATTGCAGCCATGCCGAAATACCAGAGCTAACAATTGGATTTTGAACACGACTTCCTGCCAGCGTCATATTTCTTCACAGCGCTGTGCTATCAAACTCGGAAAGCTTAACTGCTGTGTTTGAAGTTAACATCTATAACTCGGAAGCATGTTCATTCACCTTCTGAAGTGTCTTAATGGAAATGGAACATGTTGCAAGTTACATGCCACGTGTATAATTTCCAATGACTGCTGAATCTTACAAAATAAAGGAGGCGGGAGCAGTTCGGGTCTGGTGAATTAGAACATTTGCATGATTGTACAGGTTCGTCAATACGATACGGCACAGAGTAGACAAGCCACAGCACTTAGCTGCCATACAAAAGGGATATAGGCGCTATACCTCACGGATTAACACACCATTCTAGAACAAGGCGCGATATGTGTTATTGTATTGTTTAAAAGTCTTTGAGAGGTTTTTGAATGGCAAAGACATGTGGAAAGCAAGTCTGCTATTAGAATATAAAACAACTGATATTAGAATATAAAACGATTTCGATTTTCACTTCATACCATACATTTTGTTTTACCAATCCAATAAAACATCCTAACCCCATCTCATCTTTAACAAGCATTGGCAATGCAGAGTGCGGAGGTGGTACTACTGCAGAGCGGTGCGCACACTTTAAGATAGGAGACAGGGGCGCCTGCTAAAATATGGCGCCCGTGTTGATAATGCTGAATGTTTAGCCCGGGGGCAGGTCGGACAGCAACGAGAAAGCTGCCTGATGTGTAAGCCAGGAAATCCACGAGCGCGCCGACTTTTGGCACATGCGCAGAATTTAAGGCAGCGCGCGCATGTTATTGAGCACTATTTTAAACAAGCATTTGCAATGCAATACGACTCGCATTTACGCGAGACGTATTGCATTGAAAATGGGAGTGGGGCTGTTAAAATAGGCACGAACGGGAGTGGGGGGGTGAGGGGTTGGCGAAAAGTCATGGACTGTGTGAAGGGGCGGTGGGGGACACACAGGGGAAAAATACTTTTCAGTAAAGGGGCCAAAAGCCTCGGAAGCGTACAAATTACGCCATGGCCGTCGGGAGGGGGACTAACAAGACAGATCCAATGAGGAGGCAGCATTTAGGCTATAAGCCAAACAAAAAAATGGGCGGAGAGTGGGCAGAGCTTATGTGAAGTTTACCCGCTATAGTATATACACCATGCCTCTTGCAAAACGGACAGCGCATGCGCGCTGCACGCTAGGCGCGAGACCTAAAAAGGGTCATTTTTCACTGCGAAATTGAGGTGTGACCAAGTTGTGTTTTGCGCCGTTTCCTGTTGCAGGCACTAGGCCGACCCACACAAGTGAGGTACCATTTTTCTCGTAAGACTTTGGGGAACACGGGGTGTGCGGAAATTTGTGGATCCACGCAGATTCCAGAACTTTCCACCACAGAAATGTGGAGAAAATGTGGTTTTTTTGACAATTCTTTAGGTTTGCAAGGGATTCTGGGTAACAGAACCTGGTGGGAGGCTGTCAAGTCACCCCATCCTGGATTCCCCTGGGAGTCTAGTTTTGAAAAATGTATAGGTTTTCTAGGTTTCCCTAGGTGCCGGCAGAGGTAGGGTTAAAAACTACAGCTAGGCACTTTGCAAAAAAAGGGTCATTTTTCACTGCGAAATTGAGGTGTGACCAAGTTGTGTTTTGCACCGTTTCCTGTCGCAGGCACTAGGCCGACCCACACAAGTGAGGTACCATTTTTCTTGTAAGACTTTGGGGAACGCGGGGTGGGTAGAAATTTGTGGATCCACGCAGATTCCAGAACTTTCCACCACAGAAATGTGGGGAAAATGTGTTTTTTGGACACTTTTAAGTTTGCAAGGGATTCTGGGTAACAGAACCTGGTGGGAAGCAGTCAAGTCACCCCATCCTGGATTCCCCTGGGTGTCTAGTTTTCAAAAATGTATATGTTTGCTAGGTTTCCCTAGGTGCCGGCAGAGGTAGGGTTAAAAAACTACAGCTAGGCACTTTGCAAAAAAGGGTCATTTTTAACTGCGAAATTGAGGTGTGACCACGTTGAGTTTTGCGCCGTTTCCTCTCACAGGCACTAGGCCTACCCACACAAGTGAGGTACCATTTTTCTTGTAAGACATTGGGGAACGCGGGGTGGGCAGAAATTTGTGGATCCACGCAGATTCCAGAACTTTCCACCACAGAAATGTGGGGGAAATGTGTTTTTTTGGACAATGTTTTTAGGTTTGCAAGGGATTCTGGGTAACAGAACCTGGTGGGAGGCAGTCAAGTCACCCCATCCTGGATTCCGCTGGGTGTATAGTTTTCAAAAATGTATAGGTTTGCTAGGTTTCCCTAGGTGCCGGCAGAGGTAGGGTTCAAAAACTACAGCTATGCACTTTGCAAAAAAAGGGTCATTTTTCACTTCGAAATTGAGGTGTGACCAAGTTGTATTTTGCACCGTTTCCTGTCGCAGGCACTAGGCCGACCCACACAAGTGAGGTACCATTTTTCTCATAAGACTTTGGGGAACGCGGGGTGGGTGGAAATTTGTGGATCCACGCAGATTCCAGAACTTTCCACCACAGAAATGTGGGGAAAATGTGGTTTGTTTGACAATTTTTTAGGTTTGCTAGGGATTCTGGGTAACATAACCTGGTGGGAGGCAGTCAAGTCACCCCATCCTGGATTCCCCTGGGTGTCTAGTTTTAAAAAATGTATAGGTTTGCTAGGTTTCCCTAGGTGCCGGCAGAGGTAGGGTTAAAAAACTACAGCTAGGCACTTTGCAAAAAAAGGGTCATTTTTCACTGCGAAATTGAGGTGTGACCACATTGCGTTTTGCGCCGTTTCCTCTCACAGGCACTAGGCCTACCCACACAAGTGAGGTACCATTTTTCTCGGAAGACTTTGGGGAACGCGGGGTGGGTGGAAATTTGTGGATCCACACAGATTCCAGAACTTTCCACCACAGAAATGTGGGGAAAATGTGTTTTTTTTGACAATTTTTTAGGTTTGCAAGGGATTCTGGGTAACAGAACCTGGTGGGAGGCAGTCAAGTCACGCCATCCTGGATTCCCCTGGGTTTCTAGTTTTAAAAAATGTATAGGTTTGCTAGGTTTCCCTAGGTGCCGACAGAGGTAGGGTTCAAAAACTACAGCTAGGCACTTTGCAAAAAAAGGGTCATTTTTCACTGCAAAATTGAGGTGTGACCAAGTTGTGTTTTGCCCCATTTCCTGTCGCAGGCACTAGGCCGACTCACACAAGTGAGGTACCATTTTTCTCGTAAGACTTTGGGGAACACGGGGTGGGCAGAAATTTGTGGATCCATGTAGATTCCAGAACTTTCCACCACAGAAATGTGGGGAAAATGTGTTTTTTTTGACAATTGTTTAGGTTTGCAAGGGATTCTGGGTAACAGAACCTGGTGGGAGGCAGTCAACTCACCCCATCCTGGATTCCCCTGGGTGTATAGTTTTCAAAAATTTATAGGTTTGCTAGGTTTCCCCAGTTGCCGGCAGAGGTAGGGTTCAAAAACTACAGCTAGGCACTTTGCAAAAAAAGGGTCATTTATGACTGCGAAATTGAGGTTTGACCACGTTGCGTTTTGCGCCGTTTCCTGTCGCAGGCACTAGGCCGACCCACACAAGTGAGGTGCCATTTTTCTCGGAAGACTTTGGGGAACGCGGGGTGGGTGGAAATTTGTGGATCCACACAGATTACAGAACTTTCCACCACAGAAATGTGGGGAAAATGTGTTTTTTTTGACAATTTTTTAGGTTTGCAAGGGATTCTGGGTAACAGAACCTGGTGGGAGGCAGTCAAGTCACCCCATCCTGGATTCCCCTGGGTGTCTAGTTTCCAAAAAATGTATAGGTTTGCTAGGTTTCCCTAGGTGCCGGTAGAGCTAGGGTTCAATAACTACACCTAGGCACTTTGCCAAAAAAGGGTCATTTTTCACTGCGAAATTGAAGTGTGACCACGTTGCGTTTTGCGTCGTTTCCTGTCGCAGGCACTAGGCTGACCCACACAAGTGAGGTACCATTTTTCTCATAAGACTTTGGGGAACACGGGGTGGGTTGGAAATTTGTGGATCCACGCAGATTCCAGAACTTTCCACCACAGAAATGTGGGGGAAATGTGTTTTTTTACAATTTTTAGGTTTGCAAGGGATTTTGGGTAACAGAACCTGGTGGGAGGCAGTCAAGTCACCCCATCCTGGATTCCCCTTGGTGTCTAGTTTTCAAAAATGTATAGGTTTGCTAGGTTTCCCTAGGTGCCGGCAGAGGTAAGGTTCAAAAACTACAGCTAGGCAATTTGCCAAAAAGGGTCATTTTTAACTGCGAAATTGAGGTGTGACCAAGTTGTGTTTTGCCCCATTTCCTGTCGCAGGCACTAGGCCGACCCACACAAGTGAGGTACCATTTTTCTCGTAAGACTTTGGGGAACACGGGGTGGGCAGAAATTTGTGGATCCACGCAGATTCCAGAACTTTCCACCACAGAAATGAGGGGAAAATGTGGTTTTTTGACAATTTTTAGGTTTGCAAGGAATTCTGGGTAACAGAACCTGGTGGGAGGCAGTCAAGTCACCCCATCCTGGATTCCCCTGGAAGTCTAGTTTCAAAAATGTATAGGTTTTCTAGGTTTCCCTAGGTGCCGGCCTAGGTAGGGTTCAAAAACTACAGCTAGGCACTTTGCAAAAAAAGGGTCATTTTTCACTGCGAAATTGAGGTGTGACCAAGTTGTGTTTTGCACCGTTTCCTGTCGCAGGCACTAGGCCGACCCACACAAGTGAGGTACCATTTTTCTCATAAGACTTTGGGGAACGCGCGGTGGGTGGAAATTTGTGGATCCACGCAGATTCCAGAACTTTCCACCACAGAAATGTGGGGAAAATGTGGTTTTTTTGACAATTGTTTAGGTTTGCAAGGGATTCTGGGTAACAGAACCTGGTGGGAGGCAGTCAAGTCACCCCATCCTGGATTCCCCTGGGTGTCTAGTTTTCAAAAATGTATAGGTTTGCTAGGTTTCCCTAGGTGCCGGCAGAGGTAGGGTTCAAAAACTACAGCTAGGCACTTTGTAAAACAAGGGTCATTTTTCACTGCGAAATTGAGGTGTGACCACGTTGCGTTTTGCGCCGTTTCCTGTCGCAGGCACTAGGCCGACCCCCACAAGTGAGGTACCATTTTTCTCGGAAGACTTTGGGGAACGCGGGGTGGGTGGAAATTTGTGGATCGACACTGATTCCAGAACTTTCCACCACAGAAATGTGAGGAAAATGTGTTTTTTTTGACAATTTTTAGATTTGCAAGGGATTCTGGGTAACAGAACCTGGTGGAAGGCAGTCAAGTCACCCCGTCCTGGATTCCCCTTGGTGTCTAGTTTTCAAAAATGTATAGGTTTGCTAGGTTTCCCTAGCTGCCGGCAGAGGTAGGGTTAAAAAACTACAGCAAGGCAATTTGCCAAAAAAGGGTCATTTTTCACTGCGAAATTGAGCTGTGACCAAGTTGTGTTTTGCTCCGATTCCTGTCACAGGCACTAGGCCGACCCACACAAGTGAGGTACCATTTTTCTCGTAAGACTTGGGGAATGCGGAGTGGGCAGAAATTTGTGGATATACGCAGATTCCAGAACTTTCCACCACAGAAATTTGGGGAAAATGTGTTTTTTTGGATAATTTTTTAGGTTTGCAAGGGATTCTGGGTAACAGAACCTGGTGGGAGGCAGTCAAGTCACCCCATCCTGGATTCCCCTGGGTGTCTAGTTTTCAACAATGTATAGGTTTGCTAGGTTTCCCTAGGTGCCGGCAGAGGTAGGGTTCAAAAACTACAGCTAGGCACTTTGCAAAAAAATTGTCATTTTTCACTGAGAAATTGAGGTGTGACCACGTTGCGTTTTGCGCCGTTTCCTGTCGCAGGCACTAGGCCGACCCACACAAGTGAGGTACCATTTTTCTCGTAAGACTTTCGGGAACGCGGGGTGGGCAGAAATTTGTGCATCCACGCAGATTCCAGAACTTTCCACCACAGAAATGTGGGGAAAATGTGTTTTTTTTGACAATTTTTTGGTTTGCAAGGGATTCTGGATAACAGAACCTGGTGGGAGGCAGTCAAGTCACCTCATCCTGGATTCCCCTGGGTGTATAGTTTTCAAAAATGTATAGGTGTGCTAGGTTTCCCTAGGTGCCGGTAGAGGTAGGGTTCAAAAACTACAGCTAGGCACTTTGCAAAAAAAGGGTAATTTTTCACTGCGAAATTGAGGTGTGACCACGTTGCGTTTATGCCGTTTCCTGTCGCAGGCACTAGGCCGACCCACACAAGTGAGGTACCATTTTTCTTGGAAGACTTTGGGGAACGCAGGGTGGATGGTAATTTGTGGATCCACACAGATTCCAGAACTTTCCACCACAGAAATGTGGGGAAAATGTGGGTTTTTTGACAATTGTTTAGGTTTGCAAGGGATTCTGGGTAACAGAACCTGATGGGAGGCAGTCAAGTCACCCCATCCTGGATTCCCCTGGGTGTCTAGTTTTCAAAAATGTATAGGTTTGCTAGGTTTCCCTAGGTGCCGGCAGAGATAGGGTTAAAAAACTCCAGCTAGGCACTTTGCAAAATAAGGGTCATTTTTCACTGCGAAATTGAGGTGTGACCACGTTGCGTTTTGCGTCGTTTACTGTCGCGGGCACTAGGCTGACCCACACAAGTGAGGTACCATTTTTCTCATAAGACTTTGGGGAACACGGGGTGGGTGGAAATTTGTGGATCCACACAGATTCCAGAACTTTCCACCACAGAAATGTGGGGAAAATTTGTTTTTTGGGACAATTTTTTAGGTTTGCAAGGGATTCTGGGTTAACAGAACCTGGTGGGAGGCAGCCAAGTCACCCCATCCTGGATTCCCCTGGGTGTCTAGTTTTCAAAAATGTATATGTTTGCTAGGTTTCCCTAGGTGCCGGCAGAGGTAGGGTTAAAAAACTACAGCTAGGCACTTTGCAAAAAAAGGGTCATTTTTAACTGCGAAATTGAGGTGTGACCACGTTGCGTTTTGCACCGTTTCCTCTCACAGGCACTAGGCCTACCCACACAAGTGAGGTACCATTTTTCTCATAAGACTTTGGGGAACGCGGGGTGGGTGGAAATTTGTGGATCCACGCAGATTCCAGAACTTTCCACCACAGAAATGTGGGGAAAATGTGGTTTGTTTGACAATTTTTAGGTTTGCAAGGGATTCTGGGTAACAGAACCTGGTGGGAGGCAGTCAAGTCACCCCATCCTGGATTCCCCTGGGTGTCTAGTTTTAAAAAATGTATAGGTTTGCTAGGTTTCCCTAGGTGCCGGCAGAGGTAGGGTTAAAAACTACAGCTAGGCACTTTGCAAAAAAGGGTCATTTTTCACTGCGAAATTGAGGTGTGACCACATTGCGTTTTGCGCCGTTTCCTCTCACAGGCACTAGGCCGACCCACACAAGTGAGGTACCATTTTTCTCGGAAGACTTTGGGGAACGCGGGGTGGGTGGAAATTTGTGGATCCACACAGATTCCAGAACTTTCCACCACAGAAATGTGGGGAAAATGTGTTTTTTTTGACAATTTTTTAGGTTTGCAAGGGATTCTGGGTAACAGAACCTGGTGGGAGGCAGTCAAGTCACGCCATCCTGGATTCCCCTGGGTTTCTAGTTTTAAAAAATGTATAGGTTTGCTAGGTTTCCCTAGGTGCCGGCAGAGGTAGGGTTCAAAAACTACAGCTAGGCACTTTGCAAAAAAGGGTCATTTTTCACTGCAAAATTGAGGTGTGACCAAGTTGTGTTTTGCGCCGTTTCCTGTCGCAGGCACTAGGCCGACCCACACAAGTGAGGTACCATTTTTCTCGTAAGACTTTGGGGAACACGGGGTGGGCAGAAATTTGTGGATCCATGCAGATTCCAGAACTTTCCACCACAGAAATGTGGGGAAAATGTGTTTTTTTTGACAATTGTTTAGGTTTGCAAGGGATTCTGGGTAACAGAACCTGGTGGGAGGCAGTCAACTCACCCCATCCTGGATTCCCCTGGGTGTGTAGTTTTCAAAAATGTATAGGTTTGCTAGGTTTCCCCAGTTGCCGGCAGAGGTAGGGTTCAAAAACTACAGCTAGGCACTTTGCAAAAAAGGGTCATTTATGACTGCGAAATTGAGGTTTGACCACGTTGCGTTTTGCGCCGTTTCCTGTCGCAGGCACTAGGCCGACCCACACAAGTGAGGTGCCATTTTTCTCGGAAGACTTTGGGGAACCCGGGGTGGGTGGAAATTTGTGGATCCACACAGATTACAGAACTTTCCACCACAGAAATGTGGGGAAAATGTGTTTTTTTGACAATTTTTTAGGTTTGCAAGGGATTCTGGGTAACAGAACCTGGTGGGAGGCAGTCAAGTCACCCCATCCTGGATTCCCCTGGGTGTCTACTTTCCAAAAAATGTATAGGTTTGCTAGGTTTCCCTAGGTGCCGGTAGAGCTAGGGTTCAATAACTACACCTAGGCACTTTGCCAAAAAGGGTCATTTTTCACTGCGAAATTGAAGTGTGACCACGTTGCGTTTTGCGTCGTTTCCTGTCGCAGGCACTAGGCTGACCCACACAAGTGAGGTACCATTTTTCTCATAAGACTTTGGGGAACACGGGGTGGGTTGGAAATTTGTGGATCCACGCAGATTCCAGAACTTTCCACCACAGAAATGTGGGGAAAATGTGTTTTTTTGACAATTTTTAGGTTTGCAAGGGATTCTGGGTAACAGAACCTGGTGGGAGGCAGTCAAGTCACCCCATCCTGGATTCCCCTGGGTGTCTAGTTTCCAAAAAATGTATAGGTTTGCTAGGTTTCCCTAGGTGCCGGTAGAGCTAGGGTTCAATAACTACACCTAGGCACTTTGCCAAAAAAGGGTCATTTTTCACTGCGAAATTGAAGTGTGACCACGTTGCGTTTTGCGTCGTTTCCTGTCGCAGGCACTAGGCTGACCCACACAAGTGAGGTACCATTTTTCTCATAAGACTTTGGGGAACACGGGGTGGGTTGGAAATTTGTGGATCCACGCAGATTCCAGAACTTTCCACCACAGAAATGTGGGGGAAATGTGTTTTTTTTTACAATTTTTTAGGTTTGCAAGGGATTTTGGGTAACAGAACCTGGTGGGAGGCAGTCAAGTCACCCCATCCTGGATTCCCCTTGGTGTCTAGTTTTCAAAAATGTATAGGTTTGCTAGGTTTCCCTAGGTGCCGGCAGAGGTAAGGTTCAAAAACTACAGCTAGGCAATTTGCCAAAAAAGGGTCATTTTTAACTGCGAAATTGAGGTGTGACCAAGTTGTGTTTTGCCCCATTTCCTATCGCAGGCACTAGGCCGACCCACACAAGTGAGGTACAATTTTTCTCATAAGACTTTGGGGAACGCGCGGTGGGTGGAAATTTGTGGATCCACGCAGATTCCAGAACTTTCCACCACAGAAATGTGGGGAAAATGTGGTTTTTTTGACAATTGTTTAGGTTTGCAAGGGATTCTGGGTAACAGAACCTGGTGGGAGGCAGTCAAGTCACCCCATCCTGGATTCCCCTGGGTGTCTAGTTTTCAAAAATGTATAGGTTTGCTAGGTTTCCCTAGGTGCCGGCAGAGGTAGGGTTCAAAAACTACAGCTAGACACTTTGCAAAAAAAGGGTCATTTTTCACTGCGAAATTGAGGTGTGACCAAGTTGTGTTTTGCACCGTTTCCTATCGCAGGCACTAGGCCGACCCACACAAGTGAGGTACAATTTTTCTCATAAGACTTTGGGGAACGCGCGGTGGGTGGAAATTTGTGGATCCACGCAGATTCCAGAACTTTCCACCACAGAAATGTGGGGAAAATGTGGTTTTTTTGACAATTGTTTAGGTTTGCAAGGGATTCTGGGTAACAGAACCTGGTGGGAGGCAGTCAAGTCACCCCATCCTGGATTCCCCTGGGTGTCTAGTTTTCAAAAATGTATAGGTTTGCTAGGTTTCCCTAGGTGCCGGCAGAGGTAGGGTTCAAAAACTACAGCTAGGCACTTAGTAAAACAAGGGTCATTTTTCACTGCGAAATTGAGGTGTGACCACGTTGCGTTTTGCGCCGTTTCCTGTCGCAGGCACTAGGCCGACCCCCACAAGTGAGGTACCATTTTTCTCGGAAGACTTTGGGGAACGCGGGGTGGGTGGAAATTTGTGGATCGACACTGATTCCAGAACTTTCCACCACAGAAATGTGAGGAAAATGTGTTTTTTTGACAATTTTTTAGATTTGCAAGGGATTCTGGGTAACAGAACCTGGTGGGAGGCAGTCAAGTCACCCCGTCCTGTATTCCCCTTGGTGTCTAGTTTTCAAAAATGTATAGGTTTGCTAGGTTTCCCTAGCTGCCGGCAGAGGTAGGGTTCAAAAACTACAGCAAGGCAATTTGCCCAAAAAGGGTCATTTTTCACTGCGAAATTGAGGTGTGACCAAGTTGTGTTTTGCTCCGATTCCTGTCACAGGCACTAGGCCGACCCACACAAGTGAGGTACCATTTTTCTCGTAAGACTTGGGGAATGCGGAGTGGGCAGAAATTTGTGGATATACGCAGATTCCAGAACTTTCCACCACAGAAATGTGGGGAAAATGTGTTTTTTTTGACAATTTTTTGGTTTGCAAGGGATTCTGGATAACAGAACCTGGTGGGAGGCAGTCAAGTCACCTCATCCTGGATTCCCCTGGGTGTATAGTTTTCAAAAATGTATAGGTGTGCTAGGTTTCCCTAGGTGCCGGTAGAGGTAGGGTTCAAAAACTACAGCTAGGCACTTTGCAAAAAAAGGGTCATTTTTCACTGCGAAATTGAGGTGTGACCACGTTGCGTTTTGTGCCGTTTCCTGTCGCAGGCACTAGGCCGACCCACACAAGTGAGGTACCATTTTTCTTGGAAGACTTTGGGGAACGCAGGGTGGATGGTAATTTGTGGATCCACACAGATTCCAGAACTTTCCACCACAGTAATGTGGGGAAAATGTAGGTTTTTTGACAATTGTTTAGGTTTGCAAGGGATTCTGGGTAACAGAACCTGGTGGGAGGCAGTCAAGTCACCCCATCCTGGATTCCCCTGGCTGTCTAGTTTTCAAAAATGTATAGGTTTGCTAGGTTTCCCTAGGTGCCGGCAGAGGTAGGGTTAAAAAACTACAGCTAGGCACTTTGCAAAATAAGGGTCATTTTTCACTGCGAAATTGAGGTGTGACCACGTTGCGTTTTGCGTCGTTTACTGTCGCGGGCACTAGGCTGACCCACACAAGTGAGGTACCATTTTTCTCATAAGACTTTGGGGAACACGGGGTGGGTGGAAATTTGTGGATCCACGCAGATTCCAGAACTTTCCACCACAGAAATGTGGGGAAAATGTGTTTTATTGGACAATTTTTTAGGTTTGCAAGGGATTCTGGGTTAACAGAACCTGGTGGGAGGCAGCCAAGTCACCCCATCCTGGATTCCCCTGGGTGTCTAGTTTTCAAAAATGTATAGGTTTGCTAGGTTTCCCTAGGTGCCGGCAGAGGTAGGGTTAAAAAACTACAGCTAGGCACTTTGCAAAATAAGGGTCATTTTTCACTGCGAAATTGAGGTGTGACCACGTTGCGTTTTGCGTCGTTTACTGTCGCGGGCACTAGGCCGACCCACACAAGTGAGGTACCATTTTTCTCGGAAGACTTTGGGGAACGCGGGGTGGGTGGAAATTTGTGGATCCACACTGATTCCAGAACTTTCCACCACAGAAATGTGGGGAAAATGTGTTTTATTTTGACAATTGTTTAGGTTTGCAAGGGATTCTGGGTAACAGAACCTGGTGGGAGGCAGTCAAGTCACCCCATCCTGGATTCCCCTGGGTGTCTAGTTTTCAACAATGTATAGGTTTGCTAGGTTTCCCTAGGTGCCGGCAGAGGTAGGGTTCAAAAACTACAGCTAGGCACTTTGTAAAACAAGGGTCATTTTTCACTGCGAAATTGAGGTGTGACCACGTTGCGTTTTGCGCCGTTTCCTGTCGCAGGCACTAGGCCGACCCCCACAAGTGAGGTACCATTTTTCTCGGAAGACTTTGGGGAACGCGGGTGGGTGGAAATTTGTGGATCGACACTGATTCCAGAACTTTCCACCACAGAAATGTGAGGAAAATGTGTTTTTTTGACAATTTTTTAGATTTGCAAGGGATTCTGGGTAACAGAACCTGGTGGAAGGCAGTCAAGTCACCCCGTCCTGGATTCCCTTGGTGTCTAGTTTTCAAAAATGTATAGGTTTGCTAGGTTTCCCTAGCTGCCGGCAGAGGTAGGGTTCAAAAACTAAAGCAAGGCAATTTGCCAAAAAAGGGTCATTTTTCCCTGCGAAATTGAGGTGTGACCAAGTTGTGTTTTGCTCCGATTCCTGTCACAGGCACTAGGCCGACCCACACAAGTGAGGTACCATTTTTCTCGTAAGACTTGGGGAATGCGGAGTGGGCAGAAATTTGTGGATATACGCAGATTCCAGAACTTTCCACCACAGAAATTTGGGGAAAATGTGTTTTTTTGGATAATTTTTTAGGTTTGCAAGGGATTCTGGGTAACAGAACCTGGTGGGAGGCAGTCAAGTCACCCCATCCTGGATTCCCCTGGGTGTCTAGTTTTCAACAATGTATAGGTTTGCTATGTTTCCCTAGGTGCCGGCAGAGGTAGGGTTCAAAATCTACAGCTAGGCACTTTGCAAAAAAATGGTCATTTTTCACTGAGAAATTGAGGTGTGACCACGTTGCGTTTTGCGCCGTTTCCTGTCGCAGGCACTAGGCCGACCCACACAAGTGAGGTACCATTTTTCTCGTAAGACTTTCGGGAACGCGGGGTGGGCAGAAATTTGTGCATCCACGCAGATTCCAGAACTTTCCACCACAGAAATGTTGGGAAAATGTGTTTTTTTGACAATTTTTTGGTTTGCAAGGGATTCTGGATAACAGAACCTGGTGGGAGGCAGTCAAGTCACCTCATCCTGGATTCCCCTGGGTGTATAGTTTTCAAAAATGTATAGGTGTGCTAGGTTTCCCTAGGTGCCGGTAGAGGTAGGGTTCAAAAACTACAGCTAGGCACTTTGCAAAAAAAGGGTAATTTTTCACTGCGAAATTGAGGTGTGACCACGTTGCGTTTTGTGCCGTTTCCTGTCACAGGCACTAGGCCGACCCACACAAGTGAGGTACCATTTTTCTTGGAAGACTTTGGGGAACGCAGGGTGGATGGTAATTTGTGGATCCACACAGATTCCAGAACTTTCCACCACAGAAATGTGGGGAAAATGTGGGTTTTTTGACAATTGTTTAGGTTTGCAAGGGATTCTGGGTAACAGAACCTGGTGGGAGGCAGTCAAGTCACCCCATCCTGGATTCCCCTGGGTGTCTAGATTTCAAAAATGTATAGGTTTGCTAGGTTTCCCTAGGTGCCGGCAGAGGTAGGGTTAAAAAACTACAGCTAGGCACTTTGCAAAATAAGGGTCATTTTTCACTGCGAAATTGAGGTGTGACCACGTTGCGTTTTAGCGTCGTTTACTGTCGCGGGCACTAGGCTGACCCACACAAGTGAGGTACCATTTTTCTCATAAGACTTTGGGGAACACGGGGTGGGTGGAAATTTGTGGATCCACACAGATTCCAGAACTTTCCACCACAGAAATGTGGGGAAAATGTGTTTTTTTGGACAATTTTTTAGGTTTGCAAGGGATTCTGGGTTAACAGAACCTGGTGGGAGGCAGCCAAGTCACCCCATCCTGGATTCCCCTGGGTGTCTAGTTTTCAAAAATGTATATGTTTGCTAGGTTTCCCTAGGTGCCGGCAGAGGAAGGGTTAAAAAACTACAGCTAGGCACTTTGCAAAAAAAGGGTCATTTTTAACTGCGAAATTGAGGTGTGACCACGTTGCGTTTTGCACCGTTTCCTCTCACAGGCACTAGGCCTACCCACACAAGTGAGGTACCATTTTTCTCATAAGACTTTGGGGAACGCGGGGTGGGTGGAAATTTGTGGATCCACGCAGATTCCAGAACTTTCCACCACAGAAATGTGGGGAAAATGTGGTTTGTTTGACAATTTTTTAGGTTTGCAAGGGATTCTGGGTAACAGAACCTGGTGGGAGGCAGTCAAGTCACCCCATCCTGGATTCCCCTGGGTGTCTAGTTTTAAAAAATGTATAGGTTTGCTAGGTTTCCCTAGGTGCCGGCAGAGGTAGAGTTAAAAAACTACAGCTAGGCACTTTGCAAAAAAAGGGTCATTTTTCACTGCGAAATTGAGGTGTGACCACATTGCGTTTTGCGCCGTTTCCTCTCACAGGCACTAGGCCGACCCACACAAGTGAGGTACCATTTTTCTCGGAAGACTTTGGGGAACGCGGGGTGGGTGGAAATTTGTGGATCCACACAGATTCCAGAACTTTCCACCACAGAAATGTGGGGAAAATGTGTTTTTTGACAATTGTTTAGGTTTGCAAGGGATTCTGGGTAACAGAACCTGGTGGGAGGCAGTCAACTCACCCCATCCTGGAGTCCCCTGGGTGTATAGTTTTCAAAAATGTATAGGTTTGCTAGGTTTCCCCAGTTGCCGGCAGAGGTAGGGTTCAAAAACTACAGCTAGGCACTTTGCAAAAAAAAAGGGTCATTTATGACTGCGAAATTGAGGTTTGACCACGTTGCGTTTTGCGCCGTTTCCTGTCGCAGGCACTAGGCCGACCCACACAAGTGAGGTGCCATTTTTCTCGGAAGACTTTGGGGAACCCGGGGTGGGTGGAAATTTGTGGATCCACACAGATTACAGAACTTTCCACCACAGAAATGTGGGGAAAATGTGTTTTTTTGACAATTTTTTAGGTTTGCAAGGGATTCTGGGTAACAGAACCTGGTGGGAGGCAGTCAAGTCACCCCATCCTGGATTCCCTGGGTGTCTAGTTTCCAAAAAATGTATAGGTTTGCTAGGTTTCCTAGGTGCCGGTAGAGCTAGGGTTCAATAACTACACCTAGGCACCTTGCCAAAAAGGGTCATTTTTCACTGCGAAATTGAAGTGTGACCACGTTGCGTTTTGCATCGTTTCCTGTCGCAGGCACTAGGCTGACCCACACAAGTGAGGTACCATTTTTCTCATAAGACTTTGGGGAACACGGGGTGGGTTGGAAATTTGTGGATCCACGCAGATTCCAGAACTTTCCACCACAGAAATGTGGGGAAAATGTGTTTTTTTGACAATTTTTAGGTTTGCAAGGGATTCTGGGTAACAGAACCTGGTGGGAGGCAGTCAAGTCACCCCATCCTGGATTCCCCTGGGTGTCTAGTTTCCAAAAATGTATAGGTTTGCTAGGTTTCCCTAGGTGCCGGTAGAGCTAGGGTTCAATAACTACACCTAGGCACTTTGCCAAAAAAGGGTCATTTTTCACTGCGAAATTGAAGTGTGACCACGTTGCGTTTTGCGTCGTTTCCTGTCGCAGGCACTAGGCTGACCCACACAAGTGAGGTACCATTTTTCTCATATGACTTTGGGGAACACGGGGTGGGTTGGAAATTTGTGGATCCACGCAGATTCCAGAACTTTCCACCACAGAAATGTGGGGAAAATGTGTTTTTTAAAATAATTTTTTAGGTTTGCAAGGGATTTTGGGTAACAGAACCTGGTGGGAGGCAGTCAAGTCACCCCATCCTGGATTCCCCTTGGTGTCTAGTTTTCAAAAATGTATAGGTTTGCTAGGTTTCCCTAGGTGCCGGCAGAGGTAAGGTTCAAAAACTACAGCTAGGCAATTTGCCAAAAAAGGGTCATTTTTAACTGCGAAATTGAGGTGTGACCAAGTTGTGTTTTGCCCCATTTCCTGTCGCAGGCACTAGGCCGACCCACACAAGTGAGGTACCATTTTTCTCGTAAGACTTTGGGGAACACGGGGTGGGCAGAAATTTGTGGATCCACGCAGATTCCAGAACTTTCCACCACAGAAATGAGGGGAAAATGTGGTTTTTTTGACAATTTTTTAGGTTTGCAAGGGATTCTGGGTAACAGAACCTGGTGGGAGGCAGTCAAGTCACCCCATCCTGGATTCCCCTGGGAGTCTAGTTTCAAAAATGTATAGGTTTTTTAGGTTTCCCTAGGTGCCGGCCTAGGTAGGGTTCAAAAACTACAGCTAGGCACTTTGCAAAAAAAGGGTCATTTTTCACTGCGAAATTGAGGTGTGACCAAGTTGTGTTTTGCACCGTTTCCTGTCGCAGGCACTAGGCCGACCCACACAAGTGAGGTACCATTTTTCTCGTAAGACTTTGGGGAACGCGGGGTGGGTAGAAATTTGTGGATCCACGCAGATTCCAGAACTTTTCACCACAGAAATGTGGGGAAAATGTGTTTTTTTGGACAATTTTTTAGGTTTGCAAGGGATTCTGGGTAACAGAACCTGGTGGGAGGCAGTCAAGTCACCCCATCCTGGATTCCGCTGGGTGTATAGTTTTCAAAAATGTATAGGTTTGCTAGGTTTCCCTAGGTGCCGGCAGAGGTAGGGTTAAAAAACTACAGCTAGACACTTTGCAAAAAAGGGTCATTTTTCAATGCGAAATTGAGGTGTGACCAAGTTGTGTTTTGCACCGTTTCCTATCGCAGGCACTAGGCCGACCCACACAAGTGAGGTACAATTTTTCTCATAAGACTTTGGGGAACGCGCGGTGGGTGGAAATTTGTGGATCCACGCAGATTCCAGAACTTTCCACCACAGAAATGTGGGGAAAATGTGGTTTTTTGACAATTGTTTAGGTTTGCAAGGGATTCTGGGTAACAGAACCTGGTGGGAGGCAGTCAAGTCACCCCATCCTGGATTCCCCTGGGTGTCTAGTTTTCAAAAATGTATAGGTTTGCTAGGTTTCCTAGGTGCCGGCAGAGGTAGGGTTCAAAAACTACAGCTAGGCACTTTGTAAAACAAGGGTCATTTTTCACTGCGAAATTGAGGTGTGACCACGTTGCGTTTTGCGCCGTTTCCTGTCGCAGGCACTAGGCCGACCCCCACAAGTGAGGTACCATTTTTCTCGGAAGACTTTGGGGAACGCGGGGTGGGTGGAAATTTGTGGATCGACACTGATTCCAGAACTTTCCACCACAGAAATGTGAGGAAAATGTGTTTTTTTTGACAATTTTTTAGATTTGCAAGGGATTCTGGGTAACAGAACCTGGTGGGAGGCAGTCAAGTCACCCCGTCCTGGATTCCCCTTGGTGTCTAGTTTTCAAAAATGTATAGGTTTGCTAGGTTTCCCTAGCTGCCGGCAGAGGTAGGGTTCAAAAACTACAGCAAGGCAATTTGCCCAAAAAGGGTCATTTTTCACTGCGAAATTGAGGTGTGACCAAGTTGTGTTTTGCTCCGATTCCTGTCACAGGCACTAGGCCGACCCACACAAGTGAGGTACCATTTTTCTCGTAAGACTTGGGGAATGCGGAGTGGGCAGAAATTTGTGGATATACGCAGATTCCAGAACTTTCCACCACAGAAATGTGGGGAAAATGTGTTTTTTTGACAATTTTTTGGTTTGCAAGGGATTCTGGATAACAGAACCTGGTGGGAGGCAGTCAAGTCACCTCATCCTGGATTCCCTGGGTGTATAGTTTTCAAAAATGTATAGGTGTGCTAGGTTTCCCTAGGTGCCGGTAGAGGTAGGGTTCAAAAACTACAGCTAGGCACTTTGCAAAAAAGGGTCATTTTTCACTGCGAAATTGAGGTGTGACCACATTGCGTTTTGTGCCGTTTCCTGTCGCAGGCACTAGGCCGACCCACACAAGTGAGGTACCATTTTTCTTGGAAGACTTTGGGGAACGCAGGGTGGATGGTAATTTGTGGATCCACACAGATTCCAGAACTTTCCACCACAGAAATGTGGGGAAAATGTAGGTTTTTTGACAATTGTTTAGGTTTGCAAGGGATTCTGGGTAACAGAACCTGGTGGGAGGCAGTCAAGTCACCCCATCCTGGATTCCCCTGGCTGTCTAGTTTTCAAAAATGTATAGGTTTGCTAGGTTTCCCTAGGTGCCGGCAGAGGTAGGGTTAAAAACTACAGCTAGGCACTTTGCAAAATAAGGGTCATTTTTCACTGCGAAATTGAGGTGTGACCACGTTGCGCTTTGCGTCGTTTACTGTCGCGGGCACTAGGCTGACCCACACAAGTGAGGTACCATTTTTCTCATAAGACTTTGGGGAACACGGGGTGGGTGGAAATTTGTGGATCCACTCAGATTCCAGAACTTTCCACCACAGAAATGTGGGGAAAATGTGTTTTTTTGGACAATTTTTTAGGTTTGCAAGGGATTCTGGGTTAACAGAACCTGGTGGGAGGCAGTCAAGTCACCCCATCCTGCATTCCCCTGGGTGTCTAGTTTTCAAAAATGTATAGGTTTGCTAGGTTTCCCTAGGTGCCGGCAGAGGTAGGGTTAAAAAACTACAGCTAGGCACTTTGCAAAATAAGGGTCATTTTTCACTGCGAAATTGAGGTGTGACCACGTTGCGTTTAAGCGTCGTTTACTGTCGCGGGCACTAGGCCGACCCACACAAGTGAGGTACCATTTTTCTCGGAAGACTTTGGGGAACGCGGGGTGGGTGGAAATTTGTGGATCCACACTGATTCCAGAACTTTCCACCACAGAAATGTGGGGAAAATGTGTTTTTTTGACAATTTTTTAGGTTTGCAAGGGATTCTGGGTAACAGAACCTGGTGGGAGGCAGTCAAGTCACCCCATCCTGGATTCCCCTGGGTGTCTAGTTTTCAACAATGTATAGGTTTGCTAGGTTTCCCTAGGTGCCGGCAGAGGTAGGTTTCAAAAACTACAGCTAGGCACTTTGCAAAAAAAGGGTCATTTTTCACTGCGAAATTGAGGTGTGACCACTTTGCGTTTTGCGCCGTTTCCTCTCACAGGCACTAGGCCGACCCACACAAGTGAGTTACCATTTTTCTAGTAAGACTTTGGGGAACGCGGGGTGGGCAGAAATTTGTGGATCCACGCAGATTCCAGAACTTTCCACCACAGAAATGTGGGGAAAATGTGTTTTTTTTAAACATTTTTTTAGGTTTGCAAGGGATTCTGGGTAACAGAACCTGGTGGGAGGCAGTCAAGTCACCCCATCCTGGATTCCGCTGGGTGTATAGTTTTCAAAAATGTATAGGTTTGCTAGGTTTCCCTAGGTGCCGGCAGAGGTAGGGTTCAAAAACTACAGCTAGGCACTTTGTAAAACAAGGGTCATTTTTCACTGCGAAATTGAGGTGTGACCACATTGCGTTTTGTGCCGTTTCCTGTCGCAGGCACTAGGCTGACCCACACAAGTGAGGTACCATTTTTCTCGGAAGACTTTGGGGAACGCGGGGTGTGTGGAAATTTGTGGATCCAAACAGATTCCAGAACTTTCCACCACAGAAATGTGGGGAAAATGTGTTTTTTTTGACAATTGTTTAGGTTTGCAAGGGATTTTGGGTAAAAGAACCGGGTGGGAGGCATTCAACTCACCCCATCCTGGATTCCCCTGGGTGTATAGTTTTCAAAAATGTATAGGTTTGCTAGGTTTCCCTAGTTGCCGGCAGAGGTTGGGTTCAAAAACTAAAGCTAGGCACTTTGCAAAAAAAGGGTCATTTTTCACTGCGAAATTGAAGTGTGACCACGTTGCGTTTTGCGCCGTTTCCTGTCGCAGGCACTAGGCCGACCCACACAAGTGAGGTACCATTTTTCTTGGAAGACTTTGGGGAACACGGGGTGGGTGGAAATTTGTGGATCCACGCAGATTCCAGAACTTTCCACCACAGAAATGTGGGGAAAATGTGTTTTTTTGGACAATTTTTTAGGTTTGGAAGGGATTCTGGGTAACAGAACCTGGTGGGAGGCAGACAAGTCACCCCATCCTGGATTCCCCTGGGTGTCTAGTTTTCAAAAATGTATAGGTTTGCTAGGTTTCCCTAGGTGCCGGCAGAGGTAGGGTTAAAAAACTACAGCTAGGCACTTTGCAAAAAAAGGGTCATTTTGCACTGAGAAATTGAGGTGTGACCACGTTGCGTTTTGTGCCGTTTCCTGTCGCAGGCTCCAGGCCGACCCACACAAGTGAGGTACCATTTTTCTTGTAAGACTTTGGGGAACGCGGGGTGGGCAGAAATTTGTGGATCCACGCAGATTCCAGAACATTCCACCACAGAAATGTGGGTAAAATATATCTTTTTTGACAATTTTTTAGGTTTGCAAGGGATTCTGGGTAACAGAACCTGGTGGGAGGCAGTCAAGTCACACCATACGGGATTCCCCTGGGTATCTAGTTTCCAAAAATGTATAGGTTTGCTAGGTTTCCCTAGGTGCCGGTAGAGCTAAGGTTCAATAACTACACCTAGGCACTTTGCCAAAAAAGGGTCATTTTTCACTGCGAAATTGAAGTGTGACCACTTTGCGTTTTGCGTCGTTTCCTGTCACAGGCACTAGGCCGACCCACACAAGTGAGGTACCATTTTTCTCATAAGACTTTGGGGAACACGGGGTGGGTGGAAATTTGTGGATCCACGCAGATTCCAGAACTTTCCACCACAGAAATGTGGGGAAAATGTGTTTTTTTGGACAATTTTTTAGGTTTGCAAGGGATTCTGGGTAACAGAACCTGTGGGAGGCAGTCAAGTCACCCCATCCTGGATTCCCCTGGGTGTCTAGTTTTCAACAATGTATAGGTTTGCTAGGTTTCCCTAGGTGCCGGCAGAGGTAGGGTTCAAAAACTACAGCTAGGCACTTTGCAAAAAAGGGTCATTTTTCACTGCGAAATTGAGGTGTGACCACGTTGCGTTTTGCGCCGTTTCCTCTCACAGGCACTAGGCCGACCCACACAAGTGAGTTACCATTTTTCTAGTAAGACTTTGGGGAACGCGGGGTGGACAGAAATTTGTGGATCCACGCAGATTCCAGAACTTTCCACCACAGAAATGTGGGGAAAATGTGGGTTTTTTTTACATTTTTTTAGGTTTGCAAGGGATTCTGGGTAACAGAACCTGGTGGGAGGCAGTCAAGTCACCCCATCCTGGATTCCCCTTGTTGTATAGTTTTCAAAAATGTATAGGTTTGCTAGGTTTCCCTAGGTGCCGGCAGAGGTAGGGTTCAAAAACTACAGCTAGGCACTTTGTAAAACAAGGGTAATTTTTCACTGCAAAATTGAGGTGTGACCACGTTGCGTTTTGTGCCATTTCCTGTCGCAGGCACTAGGCCGACCCACACAAGTGAGGTACCATTTTTCTTGGAAGACTTTGGGGAACACGGGGTGGGTGGAAATTTGTGGATCCACGCAGATTCTAGAACTTTCCACCACAGAAATGTGGGGAAAATGTGTTTTTTGGACAATTTTTAGGTTTGCAAGGGATTCTGGGTAACATAACCTGGTGGGAGGCAGTCAAGTCACCCCATCCTGGATTCCCCTGCGTGTCTAGTTTTCAAAAATGTATAGGTTTGCTAGGTTTCCCTAGGTGCTGGCAGAGGTAGGGTTCAAAAACTACAGCTAGGCACTTTGCAAAAAAAGGGTCATTTTTCACTGAGAAATTGAGGTGTGACCACGTTGCGCTTTGTGCCGTTTCCTGTCGCAGGCTCCAGGCCGACCCACACAAGTGAGGTACCATTTTTCTTGTAAGACTTTGGGGAACGCGGGGTGGGCAGAAATTTGTGGATCCACGCAGATTCCAGAACTTTCCACCACAGAAATGTGGGGAAAATATATATTTTTTGACAATTTTTAGGTTTGCAAGGGATTCTGGATAAAAGAACCTGGTGGGAGGCAGTCAAGTCACCCCATCCTGGATTCCCCTGGGTGCATAGTTTTCAAAAATGTATAGGTGTGCTAGGTTTCCCTAGGTGCCGATAGAGGTAGGGTTCAAAAACTACAGCTAGGCACTTTGCAAAAAAGGGTCATTTTTCACTGCGAAATTGAAGTGTGACCACGTTGCGTTTTGCGCCGTTTCCTGTCGCAGGCACTAGGCCGACCCACACAAGTGAGGTACCATTTTTCTTGGAAGACTTTGGGGAACACGGGGTGGGTGGAAATTTGTGGATCCACGCAGATTCCAGAACTTTCCACCACAGAAAAGTGGTGAAAATGTGTTTTTTTGGACAATTTTTTAGGTTTGCAAGGGATTCTGGGTAACAGAACCTGGTGGGAGGCAGTCAAGTCACCCCATCCTGGATTCCCCTGGGTGTCTAGTTTTCAAAAATGTATAGGTTTGCTAGGTTTCCCTAGGTGCCGTTAGAGCTAGGGTTCAATAACTACAACTAGGCACTTTGCAAAAAAAGGGTCATTTTTCACTGCGAAATTGAGGTGTGACCAAGTTGTGTTTTGCGCCGTTTCCTGTCGCAGGCACTAGGCCGACCCACACAAGTGAGGTACCATTTTTCTCAGAAGACTTTGGGGAACGCGGTGTGGGCAGAAATTTGTGGATCCACGTATATTCCAGAACTTTCCACCACAGAAATGTGGGGAAAATGTGTTTTTATTAACAATTGTTTAGGTTTGCAAGGGATTCTGGGTAACAGAACCTGGTGGGAGGCAGTCAAGTCACCCCATCCTGGATTCCCCTGGGTGTATAGTTTTCAAAAATGTATAGGTTTGCTAGGTTTCCCTAGGTGCCGGCAGAGGTAGGGTTCAAAAACTACAGCTAGGCACTGTGCAAAAAAGGGTCATTTTTCACTGCGAAATTGAGGTGTGACCACGTTGCGTTTTGCGCCGTTTCCTGTCGCAGGCACCTGGCCGACCGACACAAGTGAGGTACCATTTTCTCATAAGACTTTGGGGAACACGGGGTGGGTGGAAATTTGTGGATCCACACAGATTCCAGAAATTTCCACCACAGAAATGTGGGCAAAATGTGTATTTTTGGACAATTTGTTAGGTTTGCAAGGGATTCTGGGTAACAGAACCTGTGGGAGGCAGTCAAGTTACCCCATCCTGGATTCCCCTGGGTGTATAGTTTTCAAAAATGTATAGGTTTGCTAGGTTTCCCTAGGTGCCGGCAGAGGTAGGGTTAAAAAACTACAGCTAGGCACTTTGCAAAATAAGGGTCATTTTTCACTGCGAAATTGAGGTGTGACCACGTTGGGTTTTGCGTCGTTTACTGTCGCGGGCACTAGGCCGACCCACACAAGTGAGGTACCATTTTTCTCGGAAGACTTTGGGGAATGCGGGGTGGACAGAAATTTGTGGATCCACGCAGATTCCAGAACTTTCCACCACAGAAATGTGGGGAAAATGTGGTTTTTTTACATTTTTTTAGGTTTGCAAGGGATTCTGGGTAACAGAACCTGGTGGGAGGCAGTCAAGTCACCCCATCCTGGATTCCCTGGTTGTATAGTTTTCAAAAATGTATAGGTTTGCTAGGTTTCCCTAGGTGCCGGCAGAGGTAGGGTTCAAAAACTACAGCTAGGCACTTTGTAAAACAAGGGTAATTTTTCACTGCAAAATTGAGGTGTGACCACGTTGCGTTTTGTGCCGTTTCCTGTCGCAGGCACTAGGCTGACCCACACAAGTGAGGTACCATTTTTCTCGGAAGACTTTGGGGAACGCGGGGTGTGTGGAAATTTGTGGATCCAAACAGATTCCAGAACTTTCCACCACAGAAATGTGGGGAAAATGTGTTTTTTTTGACAATTGTTTAGGTTTGCAAGGGATTCTGGGTAAAAGAACCTGGTGGGAGGCAGTCAACTCACCCCATCCTGGATTCCCCTGGGTATATAGTTTTCAAAAATGTATAGGTTTGCTAGGTTTCCCTAGTTGCCGGCAGATGTAGGGTTCAAAAACTAAAGCTAGGCACTTTGCAAAAAAGGGTCATTTTTCACTGCGAAATTGAAGTGTGACCACGTTGCGTTTTGCGCCGTTTCCTGTCGCAGGCACTAGGCCGACCCACACAAGTGAGGTACCATTTTTCTTGGAAGACTTTGGGGAACACGGGGTGGGTGGAAATTTGTGGATCCACGCAGATTCTAGAACTTTCCACCACAGAAATGTGGGGAAAATGTGTTTTTTGGACAATTTTTTAGGTTTGCAAGGGATTCTGGGTAACATAACCTGGTGGGAGGCAGTCAAGTCACCCCATCCTGGATTCCCCTGCGTGTCTAGTTTTCAAAAATGTATAGGTTTGCTAGGTTTCCCTAGGTGCTGGCAGAGGTAGGGTTCAAAAACTACAGCTAGGCACTTTGCAAAAAAGGGTCATTTTTCACTGAGAAATTGAGGTGTGACCACGTTGAGTTTTGTGCCGTTTCCTGTCGCAGGCTCCAGGCCGACCCACACAAGTGAGGTACCATTTTTCTTGTAAGACTTTGGGGAACGCGGGGTGGGCAGAAATTTGTGGATCCACGCAGATTCCAGAACTTTCCACCACAGAAATGTGGGGAAAATATATATTTTTTTGACAATTTTTAGGTTTGCAATGGATTCTGGATAAAAGAACCTGGTGGGAGGCAGTCAAGTCACCCCATCCTGGATTCCCCTGGGTGCATAGTTTTCAAAAATGTATAGGTGTGCTAGGTTTCCCTAGGTGCCGATAGAGGTAGGGTTCAAAAACTACAGCTAGGCACTTTGCAAAAAAAGGGTCATTTTTCACTGCGAAATTGAAGTGTGACCACGTTGCGTTTTGCGCCGTTTCCTGTCGCAGGCACTAGGCCGACCCACACAAGTGAGGTACCATTTTTCTTGGAAGACTTTGGGGAACACGGGGTGGGTGGAAATTTGTGGATCCACGCAGATTCCAGAACTTTCCACCACAGAAAAGTGGGGAAAATGTGTTTTTTTGGACAATTTTTAGGTTTGCAAGGGATTCTGGGTAACAGAACCTGTGGGAGGCAGTCAAGTCACCCCATCCTGGATTCCCCTGGGTGTCTAGTTTTCAACAATGTATAGGTTTGCTAGGTTTCCCTAGGTGCCGGCAGAGGTAGGGTTCAAAAACTACAGCTAGGCACTTTGCAAAAAAGGGTCATTTTTCACTGCGAAATTGAGGTGTGACCACGTTGCGTTTTGCGCCGTTTCCTCTCACAGGCACTAGGCCGACCCACACAAGTGAGTTACCATTTTTCTAGTAAGACTTTGGGGAACGCGGGGTGGGCAGAAATTTGTGGATCCACGCAGATTCCAGAACTTTCCACCACAGAAATGTGGGGAAAATGTGGTTTTTTTTACATTTTTTTAGGTTTGCAAGGGATTCTGGGTAACAGAACCTGGTGGGAGGCAGTCAAGTCACCCCATCCTGGATTCCCCTGGGTGCATAGTTTTTAAAAATGTATAGGTGTGCTAGGTTTCCCTAGGTGCCGATAGAGGTAGGGTTCAAAAACTACAGCTAGGCACTTTGCAAAAAAGGGTCATTTTTCACTGCGAAATTGAAGTGTGACCAAGTTGTGTTTTGCGCCGTTTCCTGTCGCAGGCACTAGGCCGACCCACACAAGTGAGGTACCATTTTTCTCAGAAGACTTTGGGGAACGCGGTGTGGGCGGAAATTTGTGGATCCACGTATATTCCAGAACTTTCCACCACAGAAATGTGGGGAAAATGTGTTTTTTTGGACAATTGTTTAGGTTTGCAAGGGATTCTGGGTAACAGAACCTGGTGGGAGGCAGTCAAGTCACCTCATCCTGGATTCCCCTGGGTGTATAGTTTTCAAAAATGTATAGGTTTGCTAGGTTTCCCTAGGTGCCGGCAGAGGTAGGGTTAAAAAACTACAGCTAGGCACTGTGCAAAAAAAGGGTCATTTTTCACTGCGAAATTGAGGTGTGACCACGTTGCGTTTTGCGCCGTTTCCTGTCGCAGGCACCTAGGCCGACCGACACAAGTGAGGTACCATTTTTCTCATAAGACTTTGGGGAACACGGGGTGGGTGGAAATTTGTGGATCCACACAGATTCCAGAAATTTCCACCACAGAAATGTGGGCAAAATGTGTATTTTTGGACAATTTGTTAGGTTTGCAAGGGATTCTGGGTAACAGAACCTGTGGGAGGCAGTCAAGTTACCCCATCCTGGATTCCCCTGGGTGTCTAGTTTTCAAAAATGTATAGGTTTGCTAGGTTTCCCTAGGTGCCGGCAGAGGTAGGGTTAAAAACTACAGCTAGGCACTTTGCAAAATAAGGGTCATTTTTCACTGCGAAATTGAGGTGTGACCACGTTGGGTTTTGCGTCGTTTACTGTCGCGGGCACTAGGCCGACCCACACAAGTGAGGTACCATTTTTCTCGGAAGACTTTGGGGAACGCGGGGTGGACAGAAATTTGTGGATCCACGCAGATTCCAGAACTTTCCACCACAGAAATGTGGGGAAAATGTGTTTTTTTTTTACATTTTTTTAGGTTTGCAAGGGATTCTGGGTAACAGAACCTGGTGGGAGGCAGTCAAGTCACCCCATCCTGGATTCCCCTGGTTGTATAGTTTTCAAAAATGTATAGGTTTGCTAGGTTTCCCTATGTGCCGGCAGAGGTAGGGTTCAAAAACTACAGCTAGGCACTTTGTAAAACAAGGGTAATTTTTCACTGCAAAATTGAGGTGTGACCACGTTGCGTTTTGCGCCGTTTCCTGTCGCAGGCACTAGGCTGACCCACACAAGTGAGGTACCATTTTTCTCGGAAGACTTTGGGGAACGCGGGGTGTGTGGAAATTTGTGGATCCAAACAGATTCCAGAACTTTCCACCACAGAAATGTGGGGAAAATGTGTTTTTTTTGACAATTGTTTAGGTTTGCAAGGGATTCTGGGTAAAAGAACCTGGTGGGAGGCAGTCAACTCACCCCATCCTGGATTCCCCTGGGTGTATAGTTTTCAAAAATGTATAGGTTTGCTAGGTTTCCCTAGTTGCCGGCAGATGTAGGGTTCAAAAACTAAAGCTAGGCACTTTGCAAAAAAAGGGTCATTTTTCACTGCGAAATTGAAGTGTGACCACGTTGCGTTTTGCGCCGTTTCCTGTCGCAGGCACTAGGCCGACCCACACAAGTGAGGTACCATTTTTCTTGGAAGACTTTGGGGAACTCGGGGTGGGTGGAAATTTGTGGATCCACGCAGATTCTAGAACTTTCCACCACAGAAATGTGGGGAAAATGTGTTTTTTTGGACAATTTTTTAGGTTTGCAAGGGATTCTGGGTAACATAACCTGGTGGGAGGCAGTCAAGTCACCCCATCCTGGATTCCCCTGCGTGTCTAGTTTTCAAAAATGTATAGGTTTGCTAGGTTTCCCTAGGTGCTGGCAGAGGTAGGGTTCAAAAACTACAGCTAGGCACTTTGCAAAAAAAGGGTCATTTTTCACTGAGAAATTGAGGTGTGACCACGTTGCGTTTTGTGCCTTTTCCTGTCGCAGGCTCCAGGCCGACCCACACAAGTGAGGTACCATTTTTCTTGTAAGACTTTGGGGAACGCGGGGTGGGCAGAAATTTGTGGATCCACGCAGATTCCAGAACTTTCCACCACAGAAATGTGGGGAAAATATATATTTTTTGACAATTTTTTAGGTTTGCAAGGGATTCTGGATAAAAGAACCTGGTGGGAGGCAGTCAAGTCACCCCATCCTGGATTCCCCTGGGTGCATAGTTTTCAAAAATGTATAGGTGTGCTAGGTTTCCCTAGGTGCCGATAGAGGTAGGGTTCAAAAACTACAGCTAGGCACTTTGCAAAAAAAGGGTCATTTTTCACTGCGAAATTGAAGTGTGACCACGTTGCGTTTTGCGCCGTTTACTGTCGCAGGCACTAGGCCGACCCACACAAGTGAGGTACCATTTTTCTTGGAAGACTTTGGGGAACACGGGGTGGGTGGAAATTTGTGGATCCACGCAGATTCCAGAACTTTCCACCACAGAAAAGTGGGGAAAATGTGTTTTTTTGGACAATTTTTTAGGTTTGCAAGGGATTCTGGGTAACAGAACCTGTGGGAGGCAGTCAAGTCACCCCATCCTGGATTCCCCTGGGTGTCTAGTTTTCAACAATGTATAGGTTTGCTAGGTTTCCCTAGGTGCCGGCAGAGGTAGGGTTCAAAAACTACAGCTAGGCACTTTGCAAAAAAGGGTCATTTTTCACTGCGAAATTGAGGTGTGACCACGTTGCGTTTTGCGCCGTTTCCTCTCGCAGGCACTAGGCCGACCCACACAAGTGAGTTACCATTTTTCTAGTAAGACTTTGGGGAACGCGGGGTGGGCAGAAATTTGTGGATCCACGCAGATTCCAGAACTTTCCACCACAGAAATGTGGGGAAAATGTGGTTTTTTTTCACAATTTTTTAGGTTTGCAAGGGATTCTGGGTAACAGAACCTGGTGGGAGGCAGTCAAGTCACCCCATCCTGGATTCCCTGGTTGTATAGTTTTCAAAAATGTATAGGTTTGCTAGGTTTCCCTAGGTGCCGGCAGAGGTAGGGTTCAAAAACTACAGCTAGGCACTTTGTAAAACAAGGGTAATTTTTCACTGCAAAATTGAGGTGTGACCACGTTGCGTTTTGCGCCGTTTACTCTCACAGGCACTAGGCTGACCCACACAAGTGAGGTACCATTTTTCTCGGAAGACTTTGGGGAACGCGGGGTGTGTGGAAATTTGTGGATCCAAACAGATTCCAGAACTTTCCACCACAGAAATGTGGGGAAAATGTGTTTTTTTTGACAATTGTTTAGGTTTGCAAGGGATTCTGGGTAAAAGAACCTGGTGGGAGGCAGTCAACTCACCCCATCCTGGATTCCCCTGGGTGTATAGTCTTCAAAAATGTATAGGTTTGCTAGGTTTCCCTAGTTGCCGGCAGAGGTAGGGTTCAAAAACTACAGCTAGGCACTTTGCAAAAAAAGGGTCATTTTTCACTGAGAAATTGAGGTGTGACCACGTTGAGTTTTGTGCCGTTTCCTGTCGCAGGCTCCAGGCCGACCCACACAAGTGAGGTACCATTTTTCTTGTAAGACTTTGGGGAACGCGGGGTGGGCAGAAATTTGTGGATCCACGCAGATTCCAGAACTTTCCACCACAGAAATGTGGGGAAAATATATATTTTTTGACAATTTTTTAGGTTTGCAATGGATTCTGGATAAAAGAACCTGGTGGGAGGCAGTCAAGTCACCCCATCCTGGATTCCCCTGGGTGCATAGTTTTCAAAAATGTATAGGTGTGCTAGGTTTCCCTAGGTGCCGATAGAGGTAGGGTTCAAAAACTACAGCTAGGCACTTTGCAAAAAAAGGGTCATTTTTCACTGCGAAATTGAAGTGTGACCACGTTGCGTTTTGCGCCGTTTCCTGTCGCAGGCACTAGGCCGACCCACACAAGTGAGGTACCATTTTTCTTGGAAGACTTTGGGGAACACGGGGTGGGTGGAAATTTGTGGATCCACGCAGATTCCAGAACTTTCCACCACAGAAAAGTGGTGAAAATGTGTTTTTTTGGACAATTTTTAGGTTTGCAAGGGATTCTGGGTAACAGAACCTGGTGGGAGGCAGTCAAGTCACCCCATCCTGGATTCCCCTGGGTGTCTAGTTTTAAAAAATGTATAGGTTTGCTAGGTTTCCCTAGGTGCCGTTAGAGCTAGGGTTCAATAACTACAACTAGGCACTTTGCAAAAAAAGGGTCATTTTTCACTGCGAAATTGAGGTGTGACCAAGTTGTGTTTTGCGCCGTTTCCTGTCGCAGGCACTAGGCCGACCCACACAAGTGAGGTACCATTTTTCTCAGAAGACTTTGGGGAACGCGGTGTGGGCAGAAATTTGTGGATCCACGTATATTCCAGAACTTTCCACCACAGAAATGTGGGGAAAATGTGTTTTTATTAACAATTGTTTAGGTTTGCAAGGGATTCTGGGTAACAGAACCTGGTGGGAGGCAGTCAAGTCACCCCATCCTGGATTCCCCTGGGTGTATAGTTTTCAAAAATGTATAGGTTTGCTAGGTTTCCCTAGGTGCCGGCAGAGGTAGGGTTCAAAAACTACAGCTAGGCACTGTGCAAAAAAAGGGTCATTTTTCACTGCGAAATTGAGGTGTGACCACGTTGCGTTTTGCGCCGTTTCCTGTCGCAGGCACCTGGCCGACCGACACAAGTGAGGTACCATTTTTCTCATAAGACTTTGGGGAACACGGGGTGGGTGGAAATTTGTGGATCCACACAGATTCCAGAAATTTCCACCACAGAAATGTGGGCAAAATGTGTATTTTTGGACAATTTGTTAGGTTTGCAAGGGATTCTGGGTAACAGAACCTGTGGGAGGCAGTCAAGTTACCCCATCCTGGATTCCCCTGGGTGTATAGTTTTCAAAAATGTATAGGTTTGCTAGGTTTCCCTAGGTGCCGGCAGAGGTAGGGTTAAAAAACTACAGCTAGGCACTTTGCAAAATAAGGGTCATTTTTCACTGCGAAATTGAGGTGTGACCACGTTGGGTTTTGCGTCGTTTACTGTCGCGGGCACTAGGCCGACCCACACAAGTGAGGTACCATTTTTCTCGGAAGACTTTGGGGAATGCGGGGTGGACAGAAATTTGTGGATCCACGCAGATTCCAGAACTTTCCACCACAGAAATGTGGGGAAAATGTGGTTTTTTTTTACATTTTTTTAGGTTTGCAAGGGATTCTGGGTAACAGAACCTGGTGGGAGGCAGTCAAGTCACCCCATCCTGGATTCCCCTGGTTGTATAGTTTTCAAAAATGTATAGGTTTGCTAGGTTTCCCTAGGTGCCGGCAGAGGTAGGGTTCAAAAACTACAGCTAGGCACTTTGTAAAACAAGGGTAATTTTTCACTGCAAAATTGAGGTGTGACCACGTTGCGTTTTTGTGCCGTTTCCTGTCGCAGGCACTAGGCTGACCCACACAAGTGAGGTACCATTTTTCTCGGAAGACTTTGGGGAACGCGGGGTGTGTGGAAATTTGTGGATCCAAACAGATTCCAGAACTTTCCACCACAGAAATGTGGGGAAAATGTGTTTTTTTGGACAATTTTTTAGGTTTGCAAGGGATTCTGGGTAACATAACCTGGTGGGAGGCAGTCAAGTCACCCCATCCTGGATTCCCCTGCGTGTCTAGTTTTCAAAAATGTATAGGTTTGCTAGGTTTCCCTAGGTGCTGGCAGAGGTAGGGTTCAAAAACTACAGCTAGGCACTTTGCAAAAAAAGGGTCATTTTTCACTGAGAAATTGAGGTGTGACCACGTTGAGTTTTGTGCCGTTTCCTGTCGCAGGCTCCAGGCCGACCCACACAAGTGAGGTACCATTTTTCTTGTAAGACTTTGGGGAACGCGGGGTGGGCAGAAATTTGTGGATCCACGCAGATTCCAGAACTTTCCACCACAGAAATGTGGGGAAAATATATATTTTTTGACAATTTTTTAGGTTTGCAATGGATTCTGGATAAAAGAACCTGGTGGGAGGCAGTCTAGTCACCCCATCCTGGATTCCCCTGGGTGCATAGTTTTCAAAAATGTATAGGTGTGCTAGGTTTCCCTAGGTGCCGATAGAGGTAGGGTTCAAAAACTACAGCTAGGCACTTTGCAAAAAAAGGGTCATTTTTCACTGCGAAATTGAAGTGTGACCACGTTGCGTTTTGCGCCGTTTCCTGTCGCAGGCACTAGGCCGACCCACACAAGTGAGGTACCATTTTTCTTGGAAGACTTTGGGGAACACGGGGTGGGTGGAAATTTGTGGATCCACGCAGATTCCAGAACTTTCCACCACAGAAAAGTGGGGAAAATGTGTTTTTTTGGACAATTTTTTAGGTTTGCAAGGGATTCTGGGTAACAGAACCTGGTGGGAGGCAGTCAAGTCACCCCATCCTGGATTCCCCTGGGTGTCTAGTTTTCAACAATGTATAGGTTTGCTAGGTTTCCCTAGGTGCCGGCAGAGGTAGGGTTCAAAAACTACAGCTAGGCACTTTGCAAAAAAAGGGTCATTTTTCACTGCGAAATTGAGGTGTGACCACGTTGCGTTTTGCGCCGTTTCCTCTCACAGGCACTAGGCCGACCCACACAAGTGAGTTACCATTTTTCTAGTAAGACTTTGGGGAACGCGGGGTGGACAGAAATTTGTGGATCCACGCAGATTCCAGAACTTTCCACCACAGAAATGTGGGGAAAATGTGGGTTTTTTTTACATTTTTTTAGGTTTGCAAGGGATTCTGGGTAACAGAACCTGGTGGGAGGCAGTCAAGTCACCCCATCCTGGATTCCCCTGGGTGCATAGTTTTCAAAAATGTATAGGTGTGCTAGGTTTCCCTAGGTGCCGATAGAGGTAGGGTTCAAAAACTACAGCTAGGCACTTTGCAAAAAAAGGGTCATTTTTCACTGCGAAATTGAAGTGTGACCAAGTTGTGTTTTGCGCCGTTTCCTGTCGCAGGCACTAGGCCGACCCACACAAGTGAGGTACCATTTTTCTCAGAAGACTTTGGGGAACGCGGTGTGGGTGGAAATTTGTGGATCCACGTATATTCCAGAACTTTCCACCACAGAAATGTGGGGAAAATGTGTTTTTTTGGACAATTGTTTAGGTTTGCAAGGGATTCTGGGTAACAGAACCTGGTGGGAGGCAGTCAAGTCACCTCATCCTGGATTCCCCTGGGTGTATAGTTTTCAAAAATGTATAGGTTTGCTAGGTTTCCCTAGGTGCCGGCAGAGGTAGGGTTAAAAAACTACAGCTAGGCACTGTGCAAAAAAAGGGTCATTTTTCACTGCGAAATTGAGGTGTGACCACGTTGCGTTTTGCGCCGTTTCCTGTCGCAGGCACCTGGCCGACCGACACAAGTGAGGTACCATTTTTCTCATAAGACTTTGGGGAACACGGGGTGGGTGGAAATTTGTGGATCCACACAGATTCCAGAAATTTCCACCACAGAAATGTGGGCAAAATGTGTATTTTTGGACAATTTGTTAGGTTTGCAAGGGATTCTGGGTAACAGAACCTGTGGGAGGCAGTCAAGTTACCCCATCCTGGATTCCCCTGGGTGTCTAGTTTTCAAAAATGTATAGGTTTGCTAGGTTTCCCTAGGTGCCGGCAGAGGTAGGGTTAAAAAACTACAGCTAGGCACTTTGCAAAATAAGGGTCATTTTTCACTGCGAAATTGAGGTGTGACCACGTTGGGTTTTGCGTCGTTTACTGTCGCGGGCACTAGGCCGACCCACACAAGTGAGGTACCATTTTTCTCGGAAGACTTTGGGAACGCGGGGTGGACAGAAATTTGTGGATCCACGCAGATTCCAGAACTTTCCACCACAGAAATGTGGGGAAAATGTGTTTTTTTTACATTTTTTAGGTTTGCAAGGGATTCTGGGTAACAGAACCTGGTGGGAGGCAGTCAAGTCACCCCATCCTGGATTCCCCTGGTTGTATAGTTTTCAAAAATGTATAGGTTTGCTAGGTTTCCCTAGGTGCCGGCAGAGGTAGGGTTCAAAAACTACAGCTAGGCACTTTGTAAAACAAGGGTAATTTTTCACTGCAAAATTGAGGTGTGACCACGTTGCGTTTTGCGCCGTTTCCTGTCGCAGGCACTAGGCTGACCCACACAAGTGAGGTACCATTTTTCTCGGAAGACTTTGGGGAACGCGGGGTGTGTGGAAATTTGTGGATCCAAACAGATTCCAGAACTTTCCACCACAGAAATGTGGGGAAAATGTGTTTTTTTTGACAATTGTTTAGGTTTGCAAGGGATTCTGGGTAAAAGAACCTGGTGGGAGGCAGTCAACTCACCCCATCCTGGATTCCCCTGGGTGTATAGTTTTCAAAAATGTATAGGTTTGCTAGGTTTCCCTAGTTGCCGGCAGATGTAGGGTTCAAAAACTAAAGCTAGGCACTTTGCAAAAAAAGGGTCATTTTTCACTGCGAAATTGAAGTGTGACCACGTTGCGTTTGCGCCGTTTCCTGTCGCAGGCACTAGGCCGACCCACACAAGTGAGGTACCATTTTTCTTGGAAGACTTTGGGGAACTCGGGGTGGGTGGAAATTTGTGGATCCACGCAGATTCTAGAACTTTCCACCACAGAAATGTGGGGAAAATGTGTTTTTTTGGACAATTTTTTAGGTTTGCAAGGGATTCTGGGTAACATAACCTGGTGGGAGGCAGTCAAGTCACCCCATCCTGGATTCCCCTGCGTGTCTAGTTTTCAAAAATGTATAGGTTTGCTAGGTTTCCCTAGGTGCTGGCAGAGGTAGGGTTCAAAAACTACAGCTAGGCACTTTGCAAAAAAAGGGTCATTTTTCACTGAGAAATTGAGGTGTGACCACGTTGCGTTTGTGCCTTTTCCTGTCGCAGGCTCCAGGCCGACCCACACAAGTGAGGTACCATTTTTCTTGTAAGACTTTGGGGAACGCGGGGTGGGCAGAAATTTGTGGATCCACGCAGATTCCAGAACTTTCCACCACAGAAATGTGGGGAAAATATATATTTTTTGACAATTTTTTAGGTTTGCAAGGGATTCTGGATAAAAGAACCTGGTGGGAGGCAGTCAAGTCACCCCATCCTGGATTCCCCTGGGTGCATAGTTTTCAAAAATGTATAGGTGTGCTAGGTTTCCCTAGGTGCCGATAGAGGTAGGGTTCAAAAACTACAGCTAGGCACTTTGCAAAAAAGGGTCATTTTTCACTGCGAAATTGAAGTGTGACCACGTTGCGTTTTGCGCCGTTTACTGTCGCAGGCACTAGGCCGACCCACACAAGTGAGGTACCATTTTTCTTGGAAGACTTTGGGGAACACGGGGTGGGTGGAAATTTGTGGATCCACGCAGATTCCAGAACTTTCCACCACAGAAAAGTGGGGAAAATGTGTTTTTTTGGACAATTTTTTAGGTTTGCAAGGGATTCTGGGTAACAGAACCTGGTGGGAGGCAGTCAAGTCACCCCATCCTGGATTCCCCTGGGTGTCTAGTTTTCAACAATGTATAGGTTTGCTAGGTTTCCCTAGGTGCCGGCAGAGGTAGGGTTCAAAAACTACAGCTAGGCACTTTGCAAAAAAGGGTCATTTTTCACTGCGAAATTGAGGTGTGACCACGTTGCGTTTTGCGCCGTTTCCTCTCACAGGCAATAGGCCGACCCACACAAGTGAGTTACCATTTTTCTAGTAAGACTTTGGGGAACGCGGGGTGGACAGAAATTTGTGGATCCACGCAGATTCCAGAACTTTCCACCACAGAAATGTGGGGAAAATGTGGTTTTTTTAAACATTTTTTTAGGTTTGCAAGGGATTCTGGGTAACAGAACCTGGTGGGAGGCAGTCAAGTCACCCCATCCTTGATTCCGCTGGGTGTATAGTTTTCAAAAATGTATAAGTTTGCTAGGTTTCCCTAGGTGCCGGCAGAGGTAGGGTTCAAAAACTACAGCTAGGCACTTTGTAAAACAAGGGTAATTTTTCACTGCAAAATTGAGGTGTGACCACGTTGCGTTTTGCGCCGTTTCCTCTCACAGGCACTAGGCTGACCCACACAAGTGAGGTACCATTTTTCTCGGAAGACTTTGGGGAACGCGGGGTGTGTGGAAATTTGTGGATCCAAACAGATTCCAGAACTTTCCACCACAGAAATGTGGGGAAAATGTGTTTTTTTTGACAATTGTTTAGGTTTGCAAGGGATTCTGGGTAAAAGAACCTGGTGGGAGGCAGTCAACTCACCCCATCCTGGATTCCCCTGGGTGTATAGTCTTCAAAAATGTATAGGTTTGCTAGGTTTCCCTAGTTGCCGGCAGATGTAGGGTTCAAAAACTAAAGCTAGGCACTTTGCAAAAAAAGGGTCATTTTTCACTGCGAAATTGAAGTGTGACCACGTTGCGTTTTGTGCCGTTTCCTGTCGCAGGCACTAGGCCGACCCACACAAGTGAGGTACCATTTTTCTTGGAAGACTTTGGGGAACACGGGGTGGGTGGAAATTTGTGGATCCACGCAGATTCTAGAACTTTCCACCACAGAAATGTGGGGAAAATGTGTTTTTTGGACAATTTTTAGGTTTGCAAGGGATTCTGGGTAACATAACCTGGTGGGAGGCAGTCAAGTCACCCCATCCTGGATTCCCCTGCGTGTCTAGTTTTCAAAAATGTATAGGTTTGCTAGGTTTCCCTAGGTTCTGGCAGAGGTAGGGTTCAAAAACTACAGCTAGGCACTTTGCAAAAAAAGGGTCATTTTTCACTGAGAAATTGAGGTGTGACCACGTTGCGTTTTGTGCCGTTTCCTGTCGCAGGCTCCAGGCCGACCCACACAAGTGAGGTACCATTTTTCTTGGAAGACTTTGGGGAACGCGGGGTGGGCAGAAATTTGTGGATCCACGCAGATTCCAGAACTTTTCACCACAGAAATGTGGGGAAAATATATATTTTTTGACAATTTTTTAGGTTTGCAAGGGATTCTGGATAAAAGAACCTGGTGGGAGGCAGTCAAGTCACCCCATCCTGGATTCCCCTGGGTGCATAGTTTTCAAAAATGTATAGGTGTGCTAGGTTTCCCTAGGTGCCGATAGAGGTAGGGTTCAAAAACTACAGCTAGGCACTTTGCAAAAAAAGGGTCATTTTTCACTGCGAAATTGAAGTGTGACCACGTTGCGTTTTGCGCCGTTTCCTGTCGCAGGCACTAGGCCGACCCACACAAGTGAGGTACCATTTTTCTTGGAAGACTTTGGGGAACACGGGGTGGGTGGAAATTTGTGGATCCACGCAGATTCCAGAACTTTCCACCACAGAAATGTGGGGAAAATGTGTTTTTTTGGTCAGTTTTTTAGGTTTGCAAGAGATTCTGGGTAACAGAACCTGGTGGGAGGCAGTCAAGTCACCCCATCCTGGATTCCCCTGGGTGTCTAGTTTTCAAAAATGTATAGGTTTGCTAGGTTTCCCTAGGTGCCGTTAGAGCTAGGGTTCAATAACTACAACTAGGCACTTTGCAAAAAAAGGGTCATTTTTCACTGCGAAATTGAGGTGTGACCAAGTTGTGTTTTGCGCCGTTTCCTGTCGCAGGCACTAGGCCGACCCACACAAGTGAGGTACCATTTTTCTCATAAGACTTTGGGGAATGCGGTGTGGGCAGAAATTTGTGGATCCACGTATATTCCAGAACTTTCCACCACAGAAATGTGGGGAAAATGTGTTTTTATTAACAATTGTTTAGGTTTGCAAGGGATTCTGGGTAACAGAACCTGGTGGGAGGCAGTCAAGTCACCCCATCCTGGATTCCCCTGGGTGTATAGTTTTCAAAAATGTATAGGTTTGCTAGGTTTCCCTAGGTGCCGGCAGAGGTAGGGTTCAAAAACTACAGCTAGGCACTGTGCAAAAAAAGGGTCATTTTTCACTGCGAAATTGAGGTGTGACCACGTTGCGTTTTGCGCCGTTTCCTGTCGCAGGCACCTGGCCGACCGACACAAGTGAGGTACCATTTTTCTCATAAGACTTTGGGGAACACGGGGTGGGTGGAAATTTGTGGATCCACACAGATTCCAGAAATTTCCACCACAGAAATGTGGGCAAAATGTGTATTTTTGGACAATTTGTTAGGTTTGCAAGGGATTCTGGGTAACAGAACCTGTGGGAGGCAGTCAAGTTACCCCATCCTGGATTCCCCTGGGTGTATAGTTTTCAAAAATGTATAGGTTTGCTAGGTTTCCCTAGGTGCCGGCAGAGGTAGGGTTAAAAAACTACAGCTAGGCACTTTGCAAAATAAGGGTCATTTTTCACTGCGAAATTGAGGTGTGACCACGTTGGGTTTTGCGTCGTTTACTGTCGCGGGCACTAGGCCGACCCACACAAGTGAGGTACCATTTTTCTCGGAAGACTTTGGGGAACGCGGGGTGGACAGAAATTTGTGGATCCACGCAGATTCCAGAACTTTCCACCACAGAAATGTGGGGAAAATGTGGGTTTTTTTACATTTTTTAGGTTTGCAAGGGATTCTGGGTAACAGAACCTGGTGGGAGGCAGTCAAGTCACCCCATCCTGGATTCCCCTGGTTGTATAGTTTTCAAAAATGTATAGGTTTGCTAGGTTTCCCTAGGTGCCGGCAGAGGTAGGGTTAAAAAACTACAGCTAGGCACTTTGTAAAACAAGGGTAATTTTTCACTGCAAAATTGAGGTGTGACCACGTTGCGTTTTGCGCCGTTTCCTGTCGTAGGCACTAGGCTGACCCACACAAGTGAGGTACCATTTTTCTCGGAAGACTTTGGGGAACGCGGGGTGTGTGGAAATTTGTGGATCCAAACAGATTCCAGAACTTTCCACCACAGAAATGTGGGGAAAATGTGTTTTTTTGACAATTGTTTAGGTTTGCAAGGGATTCTGGGTAAAAGAACCTGGTGGGAGGCAGTCAACTCACCCCATCCTGGATTCCCCTGGGTGTATAGTTTTCAAAAATGTATAGGTTTGCTAGGTTTCCCTAGTTGCCGGCAGATGTAGGGTTCAAAAACTAAAGCTAGGCACTTTGCAAAAAAAGGGTCATTTTTCACTGCGAAATTGAAGTGTGACCACGTTGCGTTTTGCGCCGTTTCCTGTCGCAGGCACTAGGCCGACCCACACAAGTGAGGTACCATTTTTCTTGGAAGACTTTGGGGAACACGGGGTGGGTGGAAATTTGTGGATCCACGCAGATTCTCGAACTTTCCACCACAGAAATGTGGGGAAAATGTGTTTTTTTGGACAATTTTTTAGGTTTGCAAGGGATTCTGGGTAACATAACCTGGTGGGAGGCAGTCAAGTCACCCCATCCTGGATTCCCCTGCGTGTCTAGTTTTCAAAAATGTATAGGTTTGCTAGGTTTCCCTAGGTGCTGGCAGAGGTAGGGTTCAAAAACTACAGCTAGGCACTTTGCAAAAAAAGGGTCATTTTTCACGGAGAAATTGAGGTGTGACCACGTTGCGTTTTGTGCCGTTTCCTGTCGCAGGCTCCAGGCCGACCCACACAAGTGAGGTACCATTTTTCTTGTAAGACTTTGGGGAACGCGGGGTGGGCAGAAATTTGTGGATCCACGCAGATTCCAGAACTTTCCACCACAGAAATGTGGGGAAAATATATATTTTTTGACAATTTTTAGGTTTGCAAGGGATTCTGGATAAAAGAACCTGGTGGGAGGCAGTCAAGTCACCCCATCCTGGATTCCCCTGGGTGCATAGTTTTCAAAAATGTATAGGTGTGCTAGGTTTCCCTAGGTGCCGATAGAGGTAGGGTTCAAAAACTACAGCTAGGCACTTTGCAAAAAAGGGTCATTTTTCACTGCGAAATTGAAGTGTGACCACGTTGCGTTTTGCGCCGTTTCCTGTCGCAGGCACTAGGCCGACCCACACAAGTGAGGTACCATTTTTCTTGGAAGACTTTGGGGAACACGGGGTGGGTGGAAATTTGTGGATCCACGCAGATTCCAGAACTTTCCACCACAGAAAAGTGGGGAAAATGTGTTTTTTGGACAATTTTTTAGGTTTGCAAGGGATTCTGGGTAACAGAACCTGTGGGAGGCAGTCAAGTCACCCCATCCTGGATTCCCCTGGGTGTCTAGTTTTCAACAATGTATAGGTTTGCTAGGTTTCCCTAGGTGCCGGCAGAGGTAGGGTTCAAAAACTACAGCTAGGCACTTTGCAAAAAAAGGGTCATTTTTCACTGCGAAATTGAGGTGTGACCACGTTGCGTTTTGCGCCGTTTCCTCTCACAGGCAATAGGCCGACCCACACAAGTGAGTTACCATTTTTCTAGTAAGACTTTGGGGAACGCGGCGTGGACAGAAATTTGTGGATCCACGCAGATTCCAGAACTTTCCACCACAGAAATGTGGGGAAAATGTGGGTTTTTTTTACATTTTTTTAGGTTTGCAAGGGATTCTGGGTAACAGAACCTGGTGGAAGGCAGTCAAGTCACCCCATCCTGGATTTCCCTGGTTGTATAGTTTTCAAAAATGTATAGGTTTGCTAGGTTTCCCTAGGTGCCGGCAGAGGTAGGGTTCAAAAACTACAGCTAGGCACTTTGTAAAACAAGGGTAATTTTTCACTGCAAAATTGAGGTGTGACCACGTTGCGTTTTGCGCCGTTTCCTGTCGCAGGCACTAGGCTGACCCACACAAGTGAGGTACCATTTTTCTCGGAAGACTTTGGGGAACGCGGGGTGTGTGGAAATTTGTGGATCCAAACAGATTCCAGAACTTTCCACCACAGAAATGTGGGGAAAATGTGTTTTTTTTGACAATTGTTTAGGTTTGCAAGGGATTCTGGGTAAAGAACCTGGTGGGAGGCAGTCAACTCACCCCATCCTGGATTCCCCTGGGTGTATAGTTTTCAAAAATGTATAGGTTTGCTAGGTTTCCCTAGTTGCCGGCAGATGTAGGGTTCAAAAACTAAAGCTAGGCACTTTGCAAAAAAGGGTCATTTTTCACTTCGAAATTGAAGTGTGACCACGTTGCGTTTTGCGCCGTTTCCTGTCGCAGGCACTAGGCCGACCCACACAAGTGAGGTACCATTTTTCTTGGAAGACTTTGGGGAACACGGGGTGGGTGGAAATTTGTGGATCCACGCAGATTCCAGAACTTTCCACCACAGAAAAGTGGGGAAAATGTGTTTTTTTGGACAATTTTTTAGGTTTGCAAGGGATTCTGGGTAACAGAACCTGGTGGGAGGCAGTCAAGTCACCCCATCCTGGATTCCCCTGGGTGTCTAGTTTTCAAAAATGTATAGGTTTGCTAGGTTTCCCTAGGTGCCGTTAGAGCTAGGGTTCAATAACTACAACTAGGCACTTTGCAAAAAAAGGGTCATTTTTCACTGCGAAATTGAGGTGTGACCAAGTTGTGTTTTGCGCCGTTTCCTGTCGCAGGCACTAGGCCGACCCACACAAGTGAGGTACCATTTTTCTCAGAAGACTTTGGGGAACGCGGTGTGGGCAGAAATTTGTGGATCCACGTATATTCCAGAACTTTCCACCACAGAAATGTGGGGAAAATGTGTTTTTATTAACAATTGTTTAGGTTTGCAAGGGATTCTGGGTAACAGAACCTGGTGGGAGGCAGTCAAGTCACCCCATCCTGGATTCCCCTGGGTGTATAGTTTTCAAAAATGTATAGGTTTGCTAGGTTTCCCTAGGTGCCGGCAGAGGTAGGGTTCAAAAACTACAGCTAGGCACTGTGCAAAAAAAGGGTCATTTTTCACTGCGAAATTGAGGTGTGACCACGTTGCGTTTTGCGCCGTTTCCTGTCGCAGGCACCTAGGCCGACCGACACAAGTGAGGTACCATTTTTCTCATAAGACTTTGGGGAACACGGGGTGGGTGGAAATTTGTGGATCCACACAGATTCCAGAAATTTCCACCACAGAAATGTGGGCAAAATGTGTATTTTTGGACAATTTGTTAGGTTTGCAAGGGATTCTGGGTAACAGAACCTGTGGGAGGCAGTCAAGTTACCCCATCCTGGATTCCCCTGGGTGTATAGTTTTCAAAAATGTATAGGTTTGCTAGGTTTCCCTAGGTGCCGGCAGAGGTAGGGTTAAAAAACTACAGCTAGGCACTTTGCAAAATAAGGGTCATTTTTCACTGCGAAATTGAGGTGTGACCACGTTGGGTTTTGCGTCGTTTACTGTCGCGGGCACTAGGCCGACCCACACAAGTGAGGTACCATTTTTCTCGGAAGACTTTGGGGAACGCGGGGTGGACAGAAATTTGTGGATCCACGCAGATTCCAGAACTTTCCACCACAGAAATGTGGGGAAAATGTGGGGTTTTTTTACATTTTTTTAGGTTTGCAAGGGATTCTGGGTAACAGAACCTGGTGGGAGGCAGTCAAGTCACCCCATCCTGGATTCCCCTGGTTGTATAGTTTTCAAAAATGTATAGGTTTGCTAGGTTTCCCTAGGTGCCGGCAGAGGTAGGGTTCAAAAACTACAGCTAGGCACTTTGTAAAACAAGGGTAATTTTTCACTGCAAAATTGAGGTGTGACCACGTTGCGTTTTGCGCCGTTTCCTGTCGCAGGCACTAGGCTGACCCACACAAGTGAGGTACCATTTTTCTCGGAAGACTTTGGGGAACGCGGGGTGTGTGGAAATTTGTGGATCCAAACAGATTCCAGAACTTTCCACCACAGAAATGTGGGGAAAATGTGTTTTTTTTGACAATTGTTTAGGTTTGCAAGGGATTCTGGGTAAAAGAACCTGGTGGGAGGCAGTCAACTCACCCCATCCTGGATTCCCCTGGGTGTATAGTTTTCAAAAATGTATAGGTTTGCTAGGTTTCCCTAGTTGCCGGCAGATGTAGGGTTCAAAAACTAAAGCTAGGCACTTTGCAAAAAAAGGGTCATTTTTCACTGCGAAATTGAAGTGTGACCACGTTGCGTTTTGCGCCGTTTCCTGTCGCAGGCACTAGGCCGACCCACACAAGTGAGGTACCATTTTTCTTGGAAGACTTTGGGGAACACGGGGTGGGTGGAAATTTGTGGATCCACGCAGATTCTAGAACTTTCCACCACAGAAATGTGGGGAAAATGTGTTTTTTTGGACAATTTTTTAGGTTTGCAAGGGATTCTGGGTAACATAACCTGGTGGGAGGCAGTCAAGTCACCCCATCCTGGATTCCCCTGCGTGTCTAGTTTTCAAAAATGTATAGGTTTGCTAGGTTTCCCTAGGTGCTGGCAGAGGTAGGGTTCAAAAACTACAGCTAGGCACTTTGCAAAAAAAGGGTCATTTTTCACGGAGAAATTGAGGTGTGACCACGTTGCGTTTTGTGCCGTTTCCTGTCGCAGGCTCCAGGCCGACCCACACAAGTGAGGTACCATTTTTCTTGTAAGACTTTGGGGAACGCGGGGTGGGCAGAAATTTGTGGATCCACGCAGATTCCAGAACTTTCCACCACAGAAATGTGGGGAAAATATATATTTTTTGACAATTTTTTAGGTTTGCAAGGGATTCTGGATAAAAGAACCTGGTGGGAGGCAGTCAAGTCACCCCATCCTGGATTCCCCTGGGTGCATAGTTTTCAAAAATGTATAGGTGTGCTAGGTTTCCCTAGGTGCCGATAGAGGTAGGGTTCAAAAACTACAGCTAGGCACTTTGCAAAAAAAGGGTCATTTTTCACTGCGAAATTGAAGTGTGACCACGTTGCGTTTTGCGCCGTTTCCTGTCGCAGGCACTAGGCCGACCCACACAAGTGAGGTACCATTTTTCTTGGAAGACTTTGGGGAACACGGGGTGGGTGGAAATTTGTGGATCCACGCAGATTCCAGAACTTTCCACCACAGAAAAGTGGGGAAAATGTGTTTTTTTGGACAATTTTTTAGGTTTGCAAGGGATTCTGGGTAACAGAACCTGTGGGAGGCAGTCAAGTCACCCCATCCTGGATTCCCCTGGGTGTCTAGTTTTCAACAATGTATAGGTTTGCTAGGTTTCCCTAGGTGCCGGCAGAGGTAGGGTTCAAAAACTACAGCTAGGCACTTTGCAAAAAAAGGGTCATTTTTCACTGCGAAATTGAGGTGTGACCACGTTGCGTTTTGCGCCGTTTCCTCTCACAGGCACTAGGCTGACCCACACAAGTGAGTTACCATTTTTCTAGTAAGACTTTGGGGAACGCGGGGTGGACAGAAATTTGTGGATCCACGCAGATTCCAGAACTTTCCACCACAGAAATGTGGGGAAAATGTGTTTTTTTTAAACATTTTTTTAGGTTTGCAAGGGATTCTGGGTAACAGAACCTGGTGGGAGGCAGTCAAGTCACCCCATCCTGGATTCCCCTGGGTGTATAGTTTTCAAAAATGTATAGGTTTGCTAGGTTTCCCTAGGTGCCGGCAGAGGTAGGGTTCAAAAACTACAGCTAGGCACTTTGTAAAACAAGGGTAATTTTTCACTGCAAAATTGAGGTGTGACCACGTTGCGTTTTGCGCCGTTTCCTGTCGCAGGCACTAGGCTGACCCACACAAGTGAGGTACCATTTTTCTCGGAAGACTTTGGGGAACGCGGAGTGTGGAAATTTGTGGATCCAAACAGATTCCAGAACTTTCCACCACAGAAATGTGGGGAAAATGTGTTTTTTTTGACAATTGTTTAGGTTTGCAAGGGATTCTGGGTAAAAGAACCTGGTGGGAGGCAGTCAACTCACCCCATCCTGGATTCCCCTGGGTGTATAGTTTTCAAAAATGTATAGGTTTGCTAGGTTTCCCTAGTTGCCGGCAGATGTAGGGTTCAAAAACTAAAGCTAGGCACTTTGCAAAAAAAGGGTCATTTTTCACTGCGAAATTGAAGTGTGACCACGTTGCGTTTTGCGCCGTTTCCTATCGCAGGCACTAGGCCGACCCACACGAGTGAGGTACCATTTTTCTTGGAAGACTTTGGGGAACACGGGGTGGGTGGAAATTTGTGGATCCACGCAGATTCTAGAACTTTCCACCACAGAAATGTGGGGAAAATGTGTTTTTTTGGACAATTTTTTAGGTTTGCAAGGGATTCTGGGTAACATAACCTGGTGGGAGGCAGTCAAGTCACCCCATCCTGGATTCCCCTGCGTGTCTAGTTTTCAAAAATGTATAGGTTTGCTAGGTTTCCCTAGGTGCTGGCAGAGGTAGGGTTCAAAAACTACAGCTAGGCACTTTGCAAAAAAAGGGTCATTTTTCACTGAGAAATTGAGGTGTGACCACGTTGCGTTTTGTGCCGTTTCCTGTCGCAGGCTCCAGGCCGACCCACACAAGTGAGGTACCATTTTTCTTGTAAGACTTTGGGGAACGCGGGGTGGGCAGAAATTTGTGGATCCACGCAGATTCCAGAACTTTCCACCACAGAAATGTGGGGAAAATATATATTTTTTGACAATTTTTTAGGTTTGCAAGGGATTCTGGATAAAAGAACCTGGTGGGAGGCAGTCAAGTCACCCCATCCTGGATTCCCCTGGGTGCATAGTTTTCAAAAATGTATAGGTGTGCTAGGTTTCCCTAGGTGCCGATAGAGGTAGGGTTCAAAAACTACAGCTAGGCACTTTGCAAAAAAAGGGTCATTTTTCACTGCGAAATTGAAGTGTGACCACGTTGCGTTTTGCGCCGTTTCCTGTCGCAGGCACTAGGCCGACCCACACAAGTGAGGTACCATTTTTCTTGGAAGACTTTGGGGAACACAAGGTGGGTGGAAATTTGTGGATCCACGCAGATTCCAGAACTTTCCACCACAGAAAAGTGGGGAAAATGTGTTTTTTTGGACAATTTTTTAGGTTTGCAAGGGATTCTGGGTAACAGAACCTGGTGGGAGGCAGTCAAGTCACCCCATCCTGGATTCCCCTGGGTGTCTAGTTTTCAAAAATGTATAGGTTTGCTAGGTTTCCCTAGGTGCCGTTAGAGCTAGGGTTCAATAACTACAACTAGGCACTTTGCAAAAAAGGGTCATTTTTCACTGCGAAATTGAGGTGTGACCAAGTTGTGTTTTGCGCCGTTTTCTGTCGCAGGCACTAGGCCGACCCACACAAGTGAGGTACCATTTTTCTCAGAAGACTTTGGGGAACGCGGTGTGGGCAGAAATTTGTGGATCCACGTATATTCCAGAACTTTCCACCACAGAAATGTGGGGAAAATGTGTTTTTATTAACAATTGTTTAGGTTTGCAAGGGATTCTGGGTAACAGAACCTGGTGGGAGGCAGTCAAGTCACCCCATCCTGGATTCCCCTGGGTGTATAGTTTTCAAAAATGTATAGGTTTGCTAGGTTTCCCTAGGTGCCGGCAGAGGTAGGGTTCAAAAACTACAGCTAGGCACTCTGCAAAAAAAGGGTCATTTTTCACTGCGAAATTGAGGTGTGACCACGTTGCGTTTTGCGCCGTTTCCTGTCGCAGGCACCTGGCCGACCGACACAAGTGAGGTACCATTTTTCTCATAAGACTTTGGGGAACACGGGGTGGGTGGAAATTTGTGGATCCACACAGATTCCAGAAATTTCCACCACAGAAATGTGGGCAAAATGTGTATTTTTGGACAATTTGTTAGGTTTGCAAGGGATTCTGGGTAACAGAACCTGTGGGAGGCAGTCAAGTTACCCCATCCTGGATTCCCCTGGGTGTCTAGTTTTCAAAAATGTATAGGTTTGCTAGGTTTCCCTAGGTGCCGGCAGAGGTAGGGTTAAAAAACTACAGCTAGGCACTTTGCAAAATAAGGGTCATTTTTCACTGCGAAATTGAGGTGTGACCACGTTGGGTTTTGCGTCGTTTACTGTCGCGGGCACTAGGCCGACCCACACAAGTGAGGTACCATTTTTCTCGGAAGACTTTGGGGAACGCGGGGTGGACAGAAATTTGTGGATCCACGCAGATTCCAGAACTTTCCACCACAGAAATGTGGCGAAAATGTGGGGTTTTTTTACATTTTTTTAGGTTTGCAAGGGATTCTGGGTAACAGAACCTGGTGGGAGGCAGTCAAGTCACCCCATCCTGGATTCCCCTGGTTGTATAGTTTTCAAAAATGTATAGGTTTGCTAGGTTTCCCTAGGTGCCGGCAGAGGTAGGGTTCAAAAACTACAGCCAGGCACTTTGTAAAACAAGGGTCATTTTTCACTGCAAAATTGAGGTGTGACCACGTTGCGTTTTGCGCCGTTTCCTGTCGCAGGCACTAGGCTGACCCACACAAGTGAGGTACCATTTTTCTCGGAAGACTTTGGGGAACGTGGGGTGTGTGGAAATTTGTGGATCCAAACAGATTCCAGAACTTTCCACCACAGAAATGTGGGGAAAATGTGTTTTTTTTGACAATTGTTTAGGTTTGCAAGGGATTCTGGGTAAAAGAACCTGGTGGGAGGCAGTCAACTCACCCCATCCTGGATTCCCCTGGGTGTATAGTTTTCAAAAATGTATAGGTTTGCTAGGTTTCCCTAGTTGCCGGCAGATGTAGGGTTCAAAAACTAAAGCTAGGCACTTTGCAAAAAAAGGGTCATTTTTCACTGCGAAATTGAAGTGTGACCACGTTGCGTTTTGCGCCGTTTCCTGTCGCAGGCACTAGGCCGACCCACACAAGTGAGGTACCATTTTTCTTGGAAGACTTTGGGGAACACGGGGTGGGTGGAAATTTGTGGATCCACGCAGATTCTAGAACTTTCCACCACAGAAATGTGGGGAAAATGTGTTTTTTTGGACAATTTTTTAGGTTTGCAAGGGATTCTGGGTAACATAACCTGGTGGGAGGCAGTCAAGTCACCCCATCCTGGATTCCCCTGCGTGTCTAGTTTTCAAAAATGTATAGGTTTGCTAGGTTTCCCTAGGTGCTGGCAGAGGTAGGGTTCAAAAACTACAGCTAGGCACTTTGCAAAAAAAGGGTCATTTTTCACTGAGAAATTGAGGTGTGACCACGTTGCGTTTTGTGCCGTTTCCTGTCGCAGGCTCCAGGCCGACCCACACAAGTGAGGTACCATTTTTCTTGTAAGACTTTGGGGAACGCGGGGTGGGCAGAAATTTGTGGATCCACGCAGATTCCAGAACTTTCCACCACAGAAATGTGGGGAAAATATATATTTTTTGACAATTTTTTAGGTTTGCAAGGGATTCTGGATAAAAGAACCTGGTGGGAGGCAGTCAAGTCACCCCATCCTGGATTCCCCTGGGTGCATAGTTTTCAAAAATGTATAGGTGTGCTAGGTTTCCCTAGGTGCCGATAGAGGTAGGGTTCAAAAACTACAGCTAGGCACTTTGCAAAAAAAGGGTCATTTTTCACTGCGAAATTGAAGTGTGACCACGTTGCGTTTTGCGCCGTTTCCTGTCGCAGGCACTAGGCTGACCCACACAAGTGAGGTACCATTTTTCTTGGAAGACTTTGGGGAACACAATTTGTGGATCCACGCAGATTCCAGAACTTTCCACCACAGAAAAGTGGGGAAAATGTGTTTTTTTGGACAATTTTTTAGGTTTGCAAGGGATTCTGGGTAACAGAACCTGGTGGGAGGCAGTCAAGTCACCCCATCCTTGATTCCCCTGGGTGTCTAGTTTTCAAAAATGTATAGGTTTGCTAGGTTTCCCTAGGTGCCGTTAGAGCTATGGTTCAATAACTACAACTAGGCACTTTGCAAAAAAAGGGTCATTTTTCACTGCGAAATTGAGGTGTGACCAAGTTGTGTTTTGCGCCGTTTCCTGTCGCAGGCACTAGGCCGACCCACACAAGTGAGGTACCATTTTTCTCAGAAGACTTTGGGGAACGCGGTGTGGGCAGAAATTTGTGGATCCACGTATATTCCAGAACTTTCCACCACAGAAATGTGGGGAAAATGTGTTTTTATTAACAATTGTTTAGGTTTGCAAGGGATTCTGGGTAACAGAACCTGGTGGGAGGCAGTCAAGTCACCCCATCCTGGATTCCCCTGGGTGTATAGTTTTCAAAAATGTATAGGTTTGCTAGGTTTCCCTAGGTGCCGGCAGAGGTAGGGTTCAAAAACTACAGCTAGGCACTCTGCAAAAAAAGGGTCATTTTTCACTGCGAAATTGAGGTGTGACCACGTTGCGTTTTGCGCCGTTTCCTGTCGCAGGCACCTGGCCGACCGACACAAGTGAGGTACCATTTTTCTCATAAGACTTTGGGGAACACGGGGTGGGTGGAAATTTGTGGATCCACACAGATTCCAGAAATTTCCACCACAGAAATGTGGGCAAAATGTGTATTTTTGGACAATTTGTTAGGTTTGCAAGGGATTCTGGGTAACAGAACCTGTGGGAGGCAGTCAAGTTACCCCATCCTGGATTCCCCTGGGTGTCTAGTTTTCAAAAATTTATAGGTTTGCTAGGTTTCCCTAGGTGCCGGCAGAGGTAGGGTTAAAAAACTACAGCTAGGCACTTTGCAAAATAAGGGTCATTTTTCACTGCGAAATTGAGGTGTGACCACGTTGGGTTTTGCGTCGTTTACTGTCGCGGGCACTAGGCCGACCCACACAAGTGAGGTACCATTTTTCTCGGAAGACTTTGGGGAACGCGGGGTGGACAGAAATTTGCGGATCCACGCAGATTCCAGAACTTTCCACCACAGAAATGTGGGGAAAATGTGGGTTTTTTTACATTTTTTAGGTTTGCAAGGGATTCTGGGTAACAGAACCTGGTGGGAGGCAGTCAAGTCACCCCATCCTGGATTCCCCTGGTTGTATAGTTTTCAAAAATGTATAGGTTTGCTAGGTTTCCCTAGGTGCCGGCAGAGGTAGGGTTCAAAAACTACAGCTAGGCACTTTGTAAAACAAGGGTCATTTTTCACTGCAAAATTGAGGTGTGACCACGTTGCGTTTTGCGCCGTTTCCTGTCGCAGGCACTAGGCTGACCCACACAAGTGAGGTACCATTTTTCTCGGAAGACTTTGGGGAACGCGGGGTGTGTGGAAATTTGTGGATCCAAACAGATTCCAGAACTTTCCACCACAGAAATGTGGGGAAAATGTGGTTTTTTTGACAATTGTTTAGGTTTGCAAGGGATTCTGGGTAAAAGAACCTGGTGGGAGGCAGTCAACTCACCCCATCCTGGATTCCCCTGGGTGTATAGTTTTCAAAAATGTATAGGTTTGCTAGGTTTCCCTAGTTGCCGGCAGATGTAGGGTTCAAAAACTAAAGCTAGGCACTTTGCAAAAAAGGGTCATTTTTCACTGCGAAATTGAAGTGTGACCACGTTGCGTTTTGCGCCGTTTCCTGTCGCAGGCACTAGGCCGACCCACACAAGTGAGGTACCATTTTTCTTGGAAGACTTTGGGGAACACGGGGTGGGTGGAAATTTGTGGATCCACGCAGATTCTAGAACTTTCCACCACAGAAATGTGGGGAAAATGTGTTTTTTTGGACAATTTTTTAGGTTTGCAAGGGATTCTGGGTAACATAACCTGGTGGGAGGCAGTCAAGTCACCCCATCCTGGATTCCCCTGCGTGTCTAGTTTTCAAAAATGTATAGGTTTGCTAGGTTTCCCTAGGTGCTGGCAGAGGTAGGGTTCAAAAACTACAGCTAGGCACTTTGCAAAAAAAGGGTCATTTTTCACTGAGAAATTGAGGTGTGACCACGTTGCGTTTTGTGCCGTTTCCTGTCGCAGGCTCCAGGCCGACCCACACAAGTGAGGTACCATTTTTCTTGTAAGACTTTGGGGAACGCGGGGTGGGCAGAAATTTGTGGATCCACGCAGATTCCAGAACTTTCCACCATAGAAATGTGGGGAAAATATATATTTTTTGACAATTTTTTAGGTTTGCAAGGGATTCTGGATAAAAGAACCTGGTGGGAGGCAGTCAAGTCACCCCATCCTGGATTCCCCTGGGTGCATAGTTTTCAAAAATGTATAGGTGTGCTAGGTTTCCCTAGGTGCCGATAGAGGTAGGGTTCAAAAACTACAGCTAGGCACTTTGCAAAAAAAGGGTCATTTTTCACTGCGAAATTGAAGTGTGACCACGTTGCGTTTTGCGCCGTTTCCTGTCGCAGGCACTAGGCCGACCCACACAAGTGAGGTACCATTTTTCTTGGAAGACTTTGGGGAACACGGGGTGGGTGGAAATTTGTGGATCCACGCAGATTCCAGAACTTTCCACCACAGAAAAGTGGGGAAAATGTGTTTTTTGGACAATTTTTTAGGTTTGCAAGGGATTCTGGGTAACAGAACCTGGTGGGAGGCAGTCAAGTCACCCCATCCTGGATTCCCCTGGGTGTCTAGTTTTCAAAAATGTATAGGTTTGCTAGGTTTCCCTAGGTGCCGTTAGAGCTAGGGTTCAATAACTACAGCTAGGCACTTTGCAAAAAAGGGTCATTTTTCACTGCGAAATTGAGGTGTGACCAAGTTGTGTTTTGTGCCGTTTCCTGTCGCAGGCACTAGGCCGACCCACACAAGTGAGGTACCATTTTTATCAGAAGACTTTGGGGAACGCGGTGTGGGCAGAAATTTGTGGATCCACGTATATTCCAGAACTTTCCACCACAGAAATGTGGGGAAAATGTGTTTTTATTAACAATTGTTTAGGTTTGCAAGGGATTCTGGGTAACAGAACCTGGTGGGAGGCAGTGAAGTCACCCCATCCTGGATTCCCCTGGGTGTATAGTTTTCAAAAATGTATAGGTTTGCTAGGTTTCCCTAGGTGCCGGCAGAGGTAGGGTTCAAAAACTACAGCTAGGCACTGTGCAAAAAAAGGGTCATTTTTCACTGCGAAATTGAGGTGTGACCACGTTGCGTTTTGCGCCGTTTCCTGTCGCAGGCACCTGGCCGACCGACACAAGTGAGGTACCATTTTTCTCATAAGACTTTGGGGAACACGGGGTGGGTGGAAATTTGTGGATCCACACAGATTCCAGAACTTTCCACCACAGAAATGTGGGCAAAATGTGTTTTTTTTGACAATTTGTTAGGTTTGCAAGGGATTCTGGGTAACAGAACCTGGTGGGAGGCAGTCAAGTCACCCCATCCTGGATTCCCCTGGGTGTCTAGTTTTTAACAATGTATAGGTTTGCTAGGTTTCCCTAGGTGCCGGCAGAGGTAGGGTTCAAAAACTACAGCTAGGCACTTTGCAAAAAAAGGGTCATTTTTCACTGCAAAATTGAGGTGTAACCACGTTGCGTTTTGCGCCGTTTCCTCTCACAGGCACTAGGCCGACCCAAACAAGTGAGTTACCATTTTTCTAGTAAGACTTTGGGGAACGCGGGGTGGACAGAAATTTGTGGATCCACGCAGATTCCAGAACTTTCCACCACAGAAATGTGGGGAAAATGTGTTTTTTTTGGACATTTTTTTAGGTTTGCAAGGGATTCTGGGTAACAGAACCTGTTGGGAGGCAGTCAAGTCACCCCATCCTGGATTCCCCTGGTTGTATAGTTTTCAAAAATGTATAGGTTTGCTAGGTTTCCCTAGGTGCCGGCAGAGGTAGGGTTCAAAAACTACAGCCAGGCACTGTGCAAAAAAAGGGTCATTTTTCACTGCGAAATTGAGGTGTGACCACGTTGCGTTTTGTACCGTTTCCTGTCGCAGGCACTAGGCCGACCCACACAAGTGAGGTACCATTTTTCTCGGAAGACTTTGGGGAACACGAGGTGGGTGGAAATTTGTGGATCCACGCAGATTCCAGAACTTTCCACCACAGAAATGTGGGGAAAATGTGTTTTATTGGACAATTTTTTAGGTTTGCAAGGGATTCTGGGTAACAGAACCTGGTGGGAGGCAGTCAAGTCACCACATCCTGGATTCCCCTGGGTGTCTAGTTTTCAAAAATGTATAGGTTTGCTAGGTTTCCCTACGTGCCGGCAGAGGTAGGGTTAAAAAACTACAGCTAGGCACTTTGCAAAACAAGGGTCATTTTTCACTGCGAAATTGAGGTGTGAACACGTTGTGTTTTGCGCTGCTCCTGTCGCAGGCACTAGGCTGACCCACACAAGTGAGGTACCATTTTTCTCAGAAGACTTAGGGGAACGCTGGGTGTGTGGAAATTTGTTGATCCACACAGATTCCAGAACTTTCCACCACAGAAATGTGGGGAAAATGTGTTTTCTTTGACAATTGTTTACGTTTGCAAGGGATTCTGGGTAACAGAACCTGGTGGGAGGCAGTCAAGTCACCCCATCCTGGATTCCCCTGGGTGTCTAGTTTTCAAAAATGTACAGGTTTGCTAGGGTTCCCTAGGTGCCGGCAGAGGTAGGGTTCAAAAACTACAGCTAGGCACTTTGCAAAAAAAGGGTCATTTTTCACTGCGAAATTGAGGTGTGACCATGTTGCGTTTTGCGCCGTTTCCTCTCACAGGCACTAGGCCGACCCACACAAGTGAGGTACCAATTTTCTCGTAAGACTTTGGGGAACACGGGGGGTGGGCAGAAATTTGTGGATCCACGCAGATTCCAGAACTTTCCACCACAGAAATGTGGGGAAAATGTGGGTTTTTTGACAATTGTTTAGGTTTGCAAGGGATTCTGGGTAACGGAACCTGGTGGGAGGCAGCCAACTCACCCCATCCTGGATTCCCCTGGGTGTATAGTTTTCTAAAATCTATAGGTTTGCTAGGTTTCCCTAGTTGCCGGCAGAGGTAGGCTTCAAAAACTACAGCTAGGCACTTTGCCAAAAAAGGGTCATTTTTCACTGCGAAATTGAGGTGTTACCACGTTGGGTTTTGTGCCGTTTACTGTCGCGGGCACTAGGCCGACCCCCACAAGTGAGGTACCATTTTTCTCGTAAGACTTTGGGGAACACGGGGGGTGGACAGAAATTTGTGGATCCACGCAGATTCCAGAACTTTCCACCACAGAAATGTGGGGGAAATGTGTTTTTTTGGACAATTCTTTAGGTTTGCAAGGGATTCTGGGTAACAGAACCTGGTGGGAGGCAGTCAAGTCACCCCATCCTGGATTCCACTGGGTGTATAGTTTTCAAAAATGTATAGGTTTGCTAGGTTTCCCTAGGTGCCGGCAGAGGTAGGGTTCAAAAACTACAGCTAGGCACTTTGCAAAACAAGGGTCATTTTTCACTGCGAAATTGAGGTGTGACCACGTTGTGTTTTGCGCTGCTCCTGTCGCAGGCACTAGGCTGACCCACACAAGTGAGGTACCATTTTTCTCAGAAGACTTAGGGGGACGCGGGGTGTGTGGAAATTTGTTGATCCACACAGATTCCAGAACTTTCCACCACAGAAATGTGGGGAAAATGTGTTTTTTTTACAATTGTTTACGTTTGCAAGGGATTCTGGGTAACAGAACCTGGTGGTAGGCAGTCAAGTCACCCCATCCTGGATTCCCCTGGGTGTCTAGTTTTCAAAAATGTATAGGTTTGCTAGGTTTCCCTAGGTGACCGCAGAGCTAGGGTTCAAAAACTACAGCTAGGCACTTTGCCAACAATGGGTCATTTTTCACAGCGAAATTGAGGTGTGACCACGTTGCGTTTTGTGCCGTTTCCTGTCGCAGGCACTAGGCTGACCCACACAAGTGAGGTACCATTTTTCTCGTAAGATTTTTGGGAACATGTGTTGAGTGGAAAATTGTGGATCCACGCAGATTCCAGAACTTTCCACCACAGAAATGTGGGGAAAATCTGTTTTTTCTGACAATTTTTTAGGTTTGCAAGGGATTCTGGGTAACAGAACCTGATGGGAGGCAGTCAAGTCACCCCATTCTGGATTCCCCTGGGTGTCTAGTTTTCAAAAATGTATAGGTTTGCTAGGTTTCCCTAAGTGCCGGCAGAGCTAGGGTTCAAAAACTACAGCTAGGCACTTTGCCCAAAAAGGGTAATTTTTCACTGCGAAATTGAGGTGTGACCACGTTGCGTTTTGCGCCGTTTCCTGTTGTAGGCACTAGGCCAGCCCACACAAGTGAGGTACCATTTTTCTCATAAGACTTTGGTGAACGCGGGGTGGGTGGAAATTTGTGGATCCACGCAGAATCCAGAACTTTCCTCCACAGAAATGTGGGGAAAATGTGTTTTTTTTTACAATTGTTTAGGTTTGCGAGGGATTCTGGGTAACAGAACCTGGTGGGAGGCAGTCAAGTAACCCCATCCTGGATTCCCCTGGGTGTCTAGTTTTCAAAAATGTATAGGTTTGATAGGTTTCCCTAGGTGCCGGCAGAGCTAGGGTTCAAAAACTACAGCTAGGCACTTTGCCTAAAAAGGGTCATTTTTCACTGTGAAATTGAGGTGTGACCACTTTGCGTTTTGCTCCGTTTCCTATCGCAGGCACTAGGCCGACCCACACCAGTGAGGTACCAGTTTTCTCGTAAGACTTTGGGGAACGGGGGTGGGTGGAAATTTGTGGATCCAAGCAGATTACAGAACTTTCCACCACAGAAATGTGGGGCAAATGTGTTTTTTTTGACAATGTTTTAGGTTTGCAAGGGATTTTGGGTAACAGAACCTGGTGGGAGGCAGTCAAGTCACCCCATCCTGGATTCCCCTGGGTGTCTAGTTTCCAAAAATGTATAGGTTTGCAAGGTTTCCCTAGGTGCCGGCAGAGCTAGGGTTCAAAAACTACAGCTAGGCACATTGCAAAAAAAGGGTCATTTTTCACTATGAAAATGTGGTTCGTCCACGTTGCGTTTTGCGCTGCTTCCTGTCGCGGGCACTATGCCTACCCACACAAGTGAGATACCATTTTTTTCGGAAGACCTTAGGGAACGCGGGGTGGGTGGAATTTTGTGGATCCACGCAGATTCAAGAACTTTCCACCACAGAAAAGTGAGGAAAATGTGTTTTGTTTACCAATTTTTTAGGTTTGCAAGGGATTCTGGGTAACAGAACCTGGTGAGAGCCAGACAAGTCACCCCATCCTGAATTCCCCTGGGTGTTTAGTTTTCAAAAATGTATAGGTTTGCTAGGTTTCCCTAAGTGCCCGCAGAGCTAGGGTTCAAAAACTACAGCTAGGCACTTTGCAAAAAAAGGGTAATTTTTCATTGTGAAAATGTAGTAAGTCCACATTGCATTTTGAGCCATTTCCTGTTGTGGGCACAAGCCCTACCCACACAAGTGAGGCACCATTTTTATCGGGAGACTTAGGGTAACCCATAATTGTAGAGCAACTGTTATTACCTATTGACTTTCAATGCATTTCTGCCTTCCAAATGAAAGACAATGTGTAAAAAATAAGTCATTTTGAAAAATGACCTAAATTCTCATGCTAGTATGGGTACTCCCAATTTCGGAAATGTGCAAATATCTACTGTTTCTAAAATCTACATTTTGTTCCCATTTCAGAAATACATAGGTGTCTTTCATAACAATTTTTCCATGTATACATTTTCCCAAAATAATTGCTAAATACCCGGTACATAATAAAAAACCATTGCAAGATGCTGCTCAGTTATTGGCTCTGGGTTCGTCGGGTTCTTGGTGAACCTACAAGTCCTATATATCCCCACAACCAGAAAGGTCCAGCGGATATAACGGTATATTGCTTTCAAATAGCTGTCATAATTAGAAGAAGTTACAGGTGAAAACGTTGACACAAATGGCTGTTTTTTTCAACTAATTTTCAATGTTTCCTTCATTTAACTGTTAGTTTCTATAAGGAAAACTTTAAGGATCTACACAAATCACCCCTTGCTGAATTCATAATTTTGTCTACTTTTCAGAAATGTATGTCTTTCCAGGATCCATTATTGGTTTCATACCCATTTCTACCATTAACTGGAAGGAGGTTGAAAGCACAAAAATAGCAAAAATAGGCTATGGCCCAGAAAAATGCCAAAACTGTGTAAAAAATGTTGGTTTTCTGACAAAAGTCTGCTTGTCCCTGAAAGCTGGGAAGATGGTGATTTCAGCACCACAACCCCTTTTTAATGCCATTTACAGGGAAAAACAAGACGCTTTCATCTGTAGCCCTTTTTTCGCATTTTTCCCAATAAAAACAAACTTTTGCTGTATTTTGGATCATTTCTGGGTCCCCTCCAGGGGAATCCACAAACCCTGGGTACCTTTATAATCCCCATGATGTTAGAAAAGAAGGACGCAAATTTGGCGTGGATACCTTTTGTGGCCAAAAAGTTACAGGGGCCTAAGCACGCACTACCCCAAATAGCCAAAAAAAGGCTTAGCACAGGGGGGGGGAAAGGCCTAGCAGCGAAGGGGTTAATATAGGACATGATGTTTGTATATGTTTAAGGAAGATTGAAATGATCTCTATGATTAACTGTAATTTAATGTACTTGATAGAGAGATTTGATATTGAGAATTGCCAACATAAGGATGGTGGGTAAAATTTGCATTTGTACATTAAAGATATGTGGCCTCAATGATAAGAAAAAAGGGGCATGCTGGCTAAGAACCTTCGCTACATGCAGATTGATGTAGTCTGTCTTCAGGAAACTCACATACCCTGGAGCAAGCAATGGTGGCTAAGGGACTTAGGCTTTAATATGTTAGCATGCACACTGCCGGGGACAACCTCAAGGGGGTCACAATCCTGCCAAGATACGGTTTAGGTCTGTGCAAGAGAGTTAAGGAAGATAAGCCGGGGCGATGGGCCATAGTGGAATACAAATTTCCAGCTAATAATGATTATATTACAATCTGCTCTATCTATGGGTCTAATTTAGATGATCGAACTTGTCCTTTGGCCGCGGATCTTGATCCTTTGTGGAGATTTTAATATTCACTTAGATAGCAATTTTAATATAAATGCTGATCTACCATATCAGGGCAGGAAAGTAAGGGTCTTTAAATCCCTGCAAGGTTTGGTGAGAGAACAGGGTCTGATCGATAGCTAGTACAAGTGTAGATCAGAAGATCCAGGATTCACCTTTTATTTGGCTCCCCATAATAAATTAGTCCGGCTGGATTCTTTTTTATTTCTGACCAACTGGTTAAAATAGCTAAATTGGAGAGCTATCCAAGGGTCATCTTGGATCATAATGCTTTAGTAGTCGAAGTCTCATTGTCCGGTGTTACTAGGGCTCAGAGGTCCTGGACCTTCTTAAGAAAACTCCTGGGTGATCAATTATATCGGGATCTTTTGACTAATTGGATTGCCCAATTCTTTGATATTAACAGAGGTTCATCCTCTGATACTATAGTTTGAGATACTTTTAAGGTGGGGATTCATGGAGAGACCTTGAGCTTCTCCATCTCCCGACAGAAAGCTCTCCAGAAGGAAATTGGGAAATGGTTCTAGCAGTTAGAAATGGCGGAGCTTGAACTTATGGGAAAAGTAAGTAAGGGGCTTAATATCGAGGAGTGCCAACAGGAAATCTCAATTACTAAATCTAAACTACATCAACATTTTGGCTCAGAGGTGGCAGCTAAATATGTACAGCATAGGGCTGAATGATATGAATTGGGGGAAAATACTGGGCGGGTCCTAGCAAAACGCCTTCAACAACGAGAGGTGACAAACAGAATTGTTAAAATTAAAGATCATTTAAACCAAATTCAAGAGTCCCCAACAGAAGTACTGAATGTTTTTAGAAATTATTGTGAACAATTGTATACTGAGGGAGGGACTCGACCAGATGGGGGATCTTTAACAGACTTTTTGAAGGATCTAGAAACGATGGAGGTCACATATGCACAAAATGAAATCCTTCCATCCCCAATTACTTGGGAAGAACTGGAAACAGCTTTAACCTCTTTAGCCCTTGGTAAGGCTTCCGGCCTGATGGCATTCCCCTGGAGTTTTATAGGGCATTTTCAAAATCAATTCAGCAAGAGATGCTGCAAATTTTCCAACTGGCCCAAAGGGGATATGCCCCCAGATCATGGCAGAAGACTGCTAAAGTTGTGTTTAAAAAAAAGGGGAAACCTGATCTGATACCAGCATCGTATCGACCCATATCGCTTATAAATTGTGATAGTAAAATCTATTCTAAAATACTCGCAACCAGACTGGGAAAGGTCATCACCCATCTGGTATCACTCTGTCAGCATGGGTTCATCCCCGGCAGGGACACAAGAGATCATGTCCGCCGGGTTATAGCCCTCCTTGACTGGGCTCAGGCCACGGAATCACTGCTGGGGGTAGTCCTGTTGGACACCGAGAAAGCTTTCAACAGGGTCTCCTGGCGGTATCTGTGGTCTGTCCTGCAGTGGAAGGGATTTTGTGGGGAATTTATCCAGGCGATCAGGGAACTATATTTTTCGCAAAAAGCTGTAATCCGCATTTCTGGGCAGGACTCAAAGGAGCTAAATATTAGTAGAGGCACAAGGCAGGGTTGCCCGTGCTCTCCTCTGCTCTTCGCCCTCTGTATTGACCCTTTTTTAAGAAAACTGGAACTGGACATTAACTTCAAGGCGGTGAAGGTCAATGATATTGACTATAGAGCATTGGAGTATGCAGACGACATTGCAGTGCTATCTACAGATGTTGTTTTAGCAATCCCAGAGTTAACCCCTTCGCTGCTAGCCCTTTCCCCCCCCCTGTGCTAAGCCTTTTTTTGGCTATTTGGGGTAGTGCGCGCTTAGGCCCCTGTAACTTTTTGACCACATAAGGTATCCACGCCAAATTTGCGTCCTTTTTTTCTAACATCATGGGGATTGTAAAGGTACCCAGGGTTTGTGGATTCCCCTGGAGGGAACCCAGAAATTAGCCAAAATACAGCAAAATATTGGTTTTTGGGGAAAAATGCGAAAAAGGGCTACAGATGAAAGCGTCTTGTTTTTTCCCTGCAAATGGCATCAAAAAGCGGTTGTGGTGCTGAAATCACCATCTTCCCAGCTTTCAGGGACAAGCAGACTTTTGTCAGAAAACCAACTTTTTTACACAGTTTTGGCATTTTTCTTGGACATAGCCTATTTTTGCTATTTTTTGTGCTTTCAACCTCCTTCCAGTTAATGGTAGAAATGGGTATAAAACCAATAATGGATCCTGGAAAGCCATACATTTCTGAAAAGTAGACAAAATTCTGAATTCAGCAAGGGGTCATTTGTGTAGATCCTTAAAGTTTTCCTTATAGAAACTAACAGTTAAATAAAGGAAAAATTGAAAATTAGTTGAAAAAAACAGCCATTTGTGTCAACGTTTTCACCTGTAACTTCTTCTAATTATGACAGCTATTTGAAAGCAATATACCGTTATATCCGCTGGACCTTTCTGGTTGGGGGGATATATAGGACTTGTAGGTTCACCAAGAACCCGACGAACCCAGAGCCAATAACTGAGCAGCATCTTGCAATGGTTTTTTATTATGTACCGGGTATATAGCAATTATTTTGGGAAAATGTATACATGGAAAAATTGTTATGAAAGACACCTATGTATTTCTGAAATGGGAACAAAATGTAGATTTTAGAAACAGTAGATATTTGCACATTTCCGAAATTGGGAGTACCCATACTAGCATGAGAATTATAGGTAATTTTTCAAAATGACTTATTTTTACACATTGTCTTTCATTTGGAAGGCAGAAATGCATTGAAAGTCAATAGGTAATAACAGTTGCTCTACAATTCGGTGTTACCCTAAGTCTCCCGATAAAAATGGTACCTCACTTGTGTGGGTAGGCCTTGTGCCCACAACAGGAAATGGCTCAAAATGCAACGTGGACGTACCACATTTTCACAATGAAAAATTACTCTTTTTTTGCAAAGTGCCTAGCTGTAGTTTTTGAACCCTAGCTCTGCGGGCACTTAGGGAAACCTAGCAAACCTAGAATCCCTTGCAAACCTAAAAAATTGGCAACAAAAACACATTTTCATCACTTTTCTGTGGTGGAAAGTTCTGGAATCTGCGTGGATCCACAAAATTCCACCCACCCCGCGTTCCCCAAGGTCTTCCAAAAACAATGGCACCTCACTTACGTGGGTAGGCCTAGTGCCCGCGACAGGAAGCAGCACAAACGCAACGTGGATGCACCACATTTTCACAGTGAAAAATGACCCTTTTTTGCAAAGTGCCTAGCTGTAGTTTTTGAACCCTAGCTCTGCCGACACTTAGGGAAACCTAGCAAACCTATACATTTTTGAAAAGTAGATACCCAGGGGAATCCAGGATGGGGTGACTTGACTGCCTCCCACCAGGTTCTGTTACCCAGAATCCCTTGCAAACCTAAATAATTGGCAAAAAAAACATATTTTCCTCACTTTTCTGTGGTGGAAAGTTCTGGAATCTGCGTAGATCCACAAAATTCCACCCACCCGCGTTCCCCAAGGTCTTCCGAAAACAATGGTACCTCACTTGTGTGGGTAGGCCTAGTGCCCGTTACAGGAAGCAGCGCAAAACGCAACGTGGACGCACCACATTTTTACAGTGAAAAATGACCCTTTTTTTGCAAAGTGCCTAGCTGTAGTTTTTGAACCCTAGCTCTGCCGGCACTTAGGGAAACCTAGCAAACCTATGCATTTTTGAAAAGTAGACACCCAGGGTAATCAAGGATGGGGTGACTTGACTGGCTCTCACCAGGTTCTGTTACCCAGAATCACTTGCAAACCTAAAAAAGTGGCAAAAAAACCACATTTTCCTCACTTTTCTGTGGTGGAAAGTTCTGGAATCTGCGTGGATCCACAAAATTCCACCCACCCCGCATTCCCCAAGGTCTTCCGAAAAAAATGGTACCTCACTTGTATGGGTAGGCCTAGTGCCCGCGACAGGAAGCAGCGCAAAACGCAACGTGGACGCACCACATTTTCACAGTGAAAAATGACCCTTTTTTTGCAAAGTGCCTAGCTGTAGTTTTTTAACACTAGCTCTGCCGGCACTTAGGGAAACCTACCAACCCTATACATTTATGAAAAGTAGACACCTAGGGAATCCAGGATGGGGTGACTTGACTGGCTCTCACCAGGTTCTGTTACCCAGAATCCCTTGCAAACCTAAAAATTGGCAAAAACCCACATTTTGCTCACTTTTCTGTGGTGGAAAGTTCTGGAATCTGCGTGGATCAACAAAATTCCACCCACCCCGCGTTCCCCAAGGTCTTCCCAAAAAAATGGTGCCTCACTCGGGTGGGAGGCCCAAGTACCCGCGACAGGCAAGGGCCCACAACGTATTGAGGCGACCTCAAAATGGCCTATCACAAAACGACCTGGTTTTGCAAGGGGGTCCCATGACGTTTTGGCCCGGGGCTCGGCGGCCACCTAGGGAAACCTACCAAACCCACACATTTCTGAAAAGTAGACACACGGGGGATTCCAGGGAGGTATGGCTTGCGTGGTTCCCCCAAAGTTTTCTTACCCAGAATCCCCTGCAAACCTGACATTTTGCTGAACAAATCCCTTTTTTCACACATTTTTGTGTGGTAAAGTTGTGGCATCACGGGGCTGACACAAATTTCCTACCACCCAGCGTTCCCACAGGTCTCCCGATAAAAATGGTGCCTCACTCAGGTGGGAGGCCCAAGTACCCGCGACAGGCAAGGGCCCACAACGTATTGAGGCGACCTCAAAATGGCCTATCACAAAACGACCTGGTTTTGCAAGGGGGGTCCCATGACGTTTTGGACCGGGGCTCGGTGGCCTCCTAAGGAAACCTACCAAACCCACACATTTATGAAAAGTAGACACCCGGGGGATTCCAGGGAGGTATGGCTTGCGTGGATCCCCCAACGTTTTCTTACCCAGAATCCCCTGCAAACCTGACATTTTGCTGAAAAAATCCCTTTTTTCACACATTTTTGTGTGGTAAAGTTGTGGCATCATGGGGCTGACACAAATTTCCTACCACCCAGCGTTCCCCCAGGTCTCCCGATAAAAATGGTGCCTCACTTGGGTGGGAGGCCCAAGTACCCGCGACAGGCAAGGGCCCACAACGTATTGAGGCGACCTCAAAATGGCCTATCACAAAATGACCTGGTTTTGCAAGGGGGATCCCATGACGTTTTGGCCCGGCGCTCGGCGGCCACCTAGGGAAACCTACCAAACCCACACATTTCTGAAAAGTAGACACGAGGGGGATTCCAGGGAGGTATGGCTCGCATGGATCCCCCAACATTTTCTTACCCAGAATCCCCTGCAAACCTGACATTTTGATGAAAAAATCCCTTTTTTCACACATTTTTGTGTGGTAAAGTTGTGGCATCACGGGGCTGACACAAATTTCCTACCACCCAGCGTTCCCCCAGGTCTCCCGATAAAAATGGTGCCTCACTCGGGTGGGAGGCCCAAGTATCCGCGACAGGCAAGGGCCCACAACGTATTGAGGCGACCTCAAAATGGCCTATCACAAAACGACCTGGTTTTGCAAGGGGGGTCCCATGACGTTTTGGCCCGGGGCTCGGCGGCCACCTAGGGAAACCTACCAAACTCACACATTTCTGAAAAGTAGACACCCGGGGGATTCCAGGGAGGTATGGCTTGCGTGGATCCCCCAACGTTTTCTTACCCAGAATCCCCTGCAAACCTGACATTTTGCTGAAAAATCCCTTTTTTCACACATTTTTGTGTGGTAAAGTTGTGGCATCACGGGGCTGACACAAATTTCCTACCACCCAGCGTTCCCCCAGGTCTCCCGATAAAAATGGTGCCTCACTCGGGTGGGAGGCCCAAGTACCCGCGATAGGCATGGGCCCACAACGTATTGAGGCGACCTCAAAATGGCCTATCACAAAACGACCTGGTTTTGCAAGGGGGGTCCCATGACGTTTTGGCCCAGGGCTCGGCGGCCACCTAGGGAAACCTACGAAACCCACACATTTCTGAAAAGTAGACACCAGGGGGATTCCAGGGAGGTATGGCTCGCGTGGATCCCCCAATGTTTTCTTACCCAGAATCCCCTGCAAACCTGACATTTTGCTGAAAAAATCCCTTTTTTCAAACATTTTTGTGTGGTAAAGTTGTGGCATCACGGGGCTGACACAAATTTCCTACCACCCAGCGTTCCCCCAGGTCTCCCGATAAAAATGGTGCCTCACTCGGGTGGGAGGCCCAAGTACCCGCGACAGGCAAGGGCCCACAACATATTGAGGCGACCTCAAAATGGCCTATCACAAAACGACCTGGTTTTGCAAGGGGGGTCCCATGACGTTTTGGCCCGGGGCTCGGCGGCCACCTAGGGAAACCTACCAAACCCACACATTTCTGAAAAGTAGACACCCGGAGGATTCCAGGGAGGTATGGCTTGCGTGGATCCCCTAACGTTTTCTTACCCAGAATCCCCTGCAAACCTGACATTTTGCTGAATAAATCCCTTTTTCACACATTTTTGTGTGGTAAAGTTGTGGCATCACCGGGCTGACACAAATGTCCTACCACCCAGCGTTCCCCCAGGTCTCCTGATAAAAATGGTGCATCACTCGGGTGGGAGGCCCAAGTACCCGTGACAGGCAAGGGCCCACAACGTAGTGAGGCAACCTCAAAATGGCCTATCACAAAACGACCTGGTTTTGCAAGGGGGGTACCATGACGTTTTGGCCCAGGGCTCGGTGGCCACCTAGGGAAACCTACCAAACCCACACATTTCTGAAAAGTATACACCCGGGGGATTCCAGGGAGGTATGGCTTGCGTGGATCCTCCAACGTTTTCTTACCCAGAATCCCCTGCAAACCTGACATTTTGCTGAAAAAATCCCTTTTTTCACACATTTTTGTGTGGTAAAGTTGTGGCATCACGGGGCTTACACAAATTTCCTACCACCCAGCGTTCCCCTAGGTCTCCCGATAAAAATGGTGCCTCACTCGGGTGGGAGGCCCAAGTACCCGCGACAGGCAATGGCCCACAACATATTGAGGCGACCTCAAAATGGCCTATCACAAAACGACCTGGTTTTGCAAGGGGGTCCCATGACGTTTTGGCCCAGGGCTCGGCGGCCACCTAGGGAAACCTACCAAACCCACACATTTCTGAAAAGTAGACACCCGGGGGATGCCAGGGAGGTATGGCTTGCGTGGATCCCCCAACGTTTTCTTACCCAGAATCCCTGCAAACCTGACATTTTGATGAAAAAATCCCTTTTTCACACATTTTTGTGTGGTAAAGTTGTGGCATCACGGGGCTGACACAAATTTCCTACCACCCAGCGTTCCCCCAGGTCTCCCGATAAAAATGGTGCCTCACTCGGGTGGGAGGCCCAAGTACCCTCGACAGGCAAGGGCCAACAACGTATTGAGGTGACCTCAAAATGGCCTATCACAAAACAACCTGGTCTTGCAAGGGGGGTCCCATCACGTTTTGGCCCGGGGCTCGGCGGCCACCTAGGGAAACCTACCAAACCCACACATTTCTGAAAAGTAGACATGCAGGGGATTCCAGGGAGGTATAGCTTGCGTGGATCCCCCAACGTTTTCTTACCCAGAATCCCCTGCAAACCTGACATTTTGCTGAAAAAATCCCTTTTTTCACACATTTTTGTGTGGTAAAGTTGTGGCATCACGGGGCTGACACAAATTTCCTACCACCCAGCATTCCCCCAGTTCTCCCGATAAAAATGGTGCCTCACTCGGGTGGGAGGCCCAAGTACCCGCGACAGGCAAGGGCCCACAATGTATTGAGGCGACATCAAAATTGCCTATCACAAAACGACCTGGTTTTGCAAGGGGGTCCCATGACGTTTTGGCCCGGGGCTCGGCGGCCACCTAGGGAAACCTACCAAACCCACACATTTCTGAAAAGTAGACACCCTTGGGATTCCAGGGAGGTATGGCTTGCGTGGATCCCCCAAGATGGCCGCCGAGCCCGGGGACAAAAACACAGGTGACCCCTCTTGCAAAACCAGGTTGTTTTGTGATAGGTAATTTTGATGTCGCCTCAATAGGTTTTGGGCCCTTTTCTGTCGCGGGTACTTGACCCACCCATGCGAGTGAGGTATCATTTTTATCAGGAGACCCGGGGAACGCTGGGTGGTAGGAAATTTGTGGATCCACGTAGATTCCAGAACTTTCCCACACAGAAATTTGAGAAAACGTGATTTTTTCAGCTAAATTTGAGGTTTGCAGGGGATTCTGGGTAAGAAAATTTTGGAGGACCCACGCAAGCCATACCTCGCTGGACTCCTCCGGGTGTCTAGTTTTCAGAAATGTGTGGGTTGGGTAGGTTTCCCTAGATGGCCGTCGAGCCCGGGGCCAAAACTCATGGGACCCCCCTTGCAAAACCAGGTTGGTTTGTGATAGGTAATTTTGATGTCGCCTCAATAGGTTTTGGGCCCTTGCCTGTTGCGGGTACTTGACCCATCCACACAAGTGAGGTACCATTTTTCACGGAAGACTTTGGGGGACGCGGGGTGGGTGGAATTTTGTACATCCACACAGATTCCAGAACTTTCCACCACAGAAATGTGAGGAAAATGTGTTTTTTTTGACAAATGTTTCGGTTTGCAAGGGATTCTGGGTAACAGAACCTGGTGACAGCCAGTCAAGTCACCCCATCCTGGATTCCCCTGGGTATCTAGTTTTCAAAAATGTATAGGTTTGCTAGGTTTCCCTAGGTGCCGGCAGAGTTAGGGTTCAAAATCTACAGCTAGGCACTTTGCAAAAAAAGGGTCCGTTTTCACTGTGAAAATGTGGTGTGTCCATGTTGCGTTTTGGGCCGTTTCCTGTTGCGGCCACAAGTCCTACCCACACAAGTGAGGTACCAATTTCTCGGAAGACTTTGGGGAACGCGGGGTGGGTGGAATTTTGTGGATCCACGCAGATTCCAGTACTTTCCACCACAGAAATGTGAGGAAAATGTGGTTTTTTGGACAAATTTTTAGGTTTGCAAGGGATTCTGGGTAACAGAACCTGGTGAGAGCCAGTCAATTCAGCCCATCCTGGATTCCCCTGGGTGTCTAGTTTTAAAAAATGTATAGGTTTGCTAGGTTTTCCAAGGTGCCGGCAGAGCTAGGAACCAAATTCAACAGGTAGGCACATTCCAAAAAAAAGTCAGTGCCTAGTGGGCTTTCTGCCGCCCTGGGGAGGGGGAAATCAGGGGCTATTGCCCCAATATGCCCCGAGGGGGCAGAAAGACTGTGGCTATTCTTTTGGGGGTCGGGGCATTGGGATGCCCATTCTGGTCAGTCCCCACCCCTGCGTGTAAAAAAGCCAGCATAATCGCTGGCATATAGTGGGCTTTCTGCCCCCCCCGGGGGGCAGATCAGGGGCTACTGCTCCCATCTGCCTCCTGGGAGGGGCAGAAAGACAGTGGCATCTTTTTGGGGTGGGTGGGGGCATTGGCATGTCCATTCTTGGCAGCCCCCACCCCGAACTTTGTAAAAAAAAAAATCCCTGGTGGCTAGTGGGCTTTCTGCCCCCGGGGGTGCAGATAAGGTGCTATTGCCCCATCTGCCTCCCGGGGGGGCAGAAAGACTGTAGCATTTTTTTTGGGGTGGGGGCATTGACATGCCCATTCTGGGCAGCCCCCACCCCTACCTATATAAAAAATAAATCCCTGGCGCTTAGTGGGCTTTCTGCCCCCTCCCCGGGGGGGCAGATCAGGGGCTATTGCCCCCATCTGCCTCCTGTGGGGCAGAAAGACTGGAATTTCGTGGGGGGAGGGGTGGGGGCATTGGCATGCCCATCTTGGGCAATCCCCACCCCTAAATTTATCGAGGGGAAAAAAAAACCTGGTGTCTAGTGGGCTTTCTGCCCCCCGGGGGGTGCAGCTTGGGGGCTACTGCCCCCATCTGCCCCCCAGGAGGGGCAGAAAGACTGTACCTTTGTGTCGGGGGTGGGGGCATTGGCAAGCCCATATTGGGCAGCCCCTACGCCAAATTATAATTAAAAAAAAATCCCTGGTATCTAGTGGGCTTTCTGCCCCCAGGAGGGGCAGAAAGACTGCACCTTTGCGGCGGGGGGTGGGGGCATTGGCATGCCCATATTGGGCAGCCCCCACCCCTAACTATAATTTTAAAAAACATCCCTGGTATCTAGTGGGCTTTCTGCCCCCCCAGGGGGGCAGATTGGGGGCTACTGCCACATCTGCCCCCCAGGGGAGGCAGAAAGACTAATTTTGTGGCCGGGGGCGTGGGGGCATCGGCATGCCCATTTTGGGCAGCCCCCACCCCTAAGAAATATCCCATAAAAAAATCCCTGGTGTCTAGTGGGCTCTCGACCCCCCTGGGGGGGCAGAGAGACTAATTATGCCAAAATGTTTATGGGGGGAGCAAAGGCCCTTGCCCAAGGGGCCGCTCCCCCCTCTCTGGTGCCTAGTGGGTGGATCCCTGCTTGGGGATCGCCCTCCAGGGGCAATCCCCAAGCAGGGATCCACTAGGGAGGGTACCATTGGAAAGGGAGATTCTCCCTTTCCAACGATACTTCTCCTGAGTTTCTACGTGCTCAGGGGGCTGAGATAGCCCCCTGAGCACGTAGAAACTGAAACTGAAATGAGCCTCTTGGCTCATTTCAGTTTCGCTTCACTGAAATGACATCAGCGCGACGTGCGCGCCGATCGTCATTTCAGGGAAACCAGGGAGCCTCGGGAGCTGGGAAGCTCTTCCCCAGCTCCCGAGGCTTTAGGGAGAAAGGGAATCCCTCTGGTGCCCGCACCAGAGGGATTTCCGATGCTGGCTGTCATGACGAGCTGGACTCGTCATGAGCACACAACCACTGTGTGCCATGACGAGTCCAGCTCGTCATGAGCATGGAAGGGGTTAAAGCTCTTAGCTGAACAGTTTGGAACCCTTTCAGGCTATAAGTTAAACATTGAGAAAACACAAATTCTCTGCTCTGGAACAGTTCAAACTGCAGGTCTCCCGATCGTCCAAGAGGCAATATACCTGGGGGTTAGGATCACAGCTGCTATAGATAAGATCCCTGATATGAATATTATCCCAATAATGGATAATGTGAGCCAAAAATTGGAAAGGCTAGCACCTCTCTTTATGTGGACGAAGTAATGTTATTAAAATGTTGGTCCTCTCGAAGTTTTTATACATTTTTAGAACGGTTTCTCTAGAATTCGCCTCGTCCTCCTTAGCAAGGATTGATAGGAACTGTCAGAGATTCTTATAGGGGTACCGTAAACCAAGAAGGGCTGCCAAATGGATGACCCTTCCAAAACAGCGAGGGGGGGGCTATCCCCAGCTTTTTTCTCTCTTTTTGGGCATCAATTTCACAACATATGGGTATCCTACTAGTCAGGGATAAGGCTGAAATTCCAAAGGAAGCCAGACCAACAATATATGAAATAGGGTTGGGGACTGAAGCTAAGGGCTGTCTGGTCAGGATGCTTGAACCCAGCTATTATTAAAAAAACTAAATTTAAAATATTGAAAGTAGCTTACAGGGTTTGGAGACAGGTACAGCGGAAATTGAAGATTTCAAATCTGAATGCATATACTCCACTTCTCGCTCTCGGTCTACTTCCACCAATCTTTCAGGACCAAGTTATTTTTAGATGGGGAGAAAAGGAATTAGCTCCCTGGGTGATATGTGTAGGGAAGGCCAGCTCTTGTCATTTAGGAATCTGCAGGAAAAGTTTGGGGTGGATAAAAGGGATTTCTTTTAAATATCTGCAGATACAGAGCTTTCTTGGTGGTAGTGAGAATAGGATAAATTTGATATCAGAAAGGATTCCCTTGGTGGAGATAGTGAGGAGTAAGTCCAGGATTAGGAAGATTTACCAAAATCTAATTCAAGCTGCCCCAGATGTTATAGAAGCCCAGAATGCAAAATGGGAAAATAGGCTTGGAAGGGATACGATCTATATTGAGGACTCACTGGAGTTGGCAAACCAGGTGCTATTAACTGGGAGTCTTAGAAGTCAACATTTTATGTCCGTTTTTGATGTGTATTACACACCAGCAAAAGTAGCTAAATGGGCTGAAGGGAGAGGAGGGAGATTGAGGGAAGTGCAACAGATGCAGTCTAGTTGCTGCTGATACCTTACACATGTTCTATTCTTGCCCAAAAATGGACATATTTCTGCAGGACCTTGAGGCCTTCCTAACTAAGGGCTTAGGGTTCCCTGTATCAATTACCCCAACTCTACTTATTTTGGGGCTATCAGATAGCACAGAGTTAAACAAAAGAGCTAGGCCAGAGATAGGTTTGCTGTACATTCCAATGGTTATTGCTCGCTCATGTGTTACTTCTCAATGGATAAGCTCTAACCCTCCTACTTTCTTCAACTGGCGGTCTAGAATGCTGGCTATTTATAATATGGAATCTTCGGTATACATGCTAAGGGGTCGAAGGAAAAGTGATTTTGGGCCAAAAATATGGGCCCCAATTAGAAGCTTGGTTAATTAGTTCCTTTTTTAAACTAAGAAGTTTGTAATTATCAACCTATTTATTGCACAGGCACTTTTTCTATACTCTTAAATGTAACCTACAAGGTGATCCGATCTGCTATTTCTTCATATTTATTGTATATCTGTGAATGAATTCTGTCCATATATCTGATGTGTTATTTATTACGTATCCAGAAAATGTCATGACATGAATTAATCTGGTTTTTTTTTGCAAATGAAAAAATGCAATAAAAATATTTTAAAATGTTTTAAAAAGCAATAAGCGCTTACTTGGGATATCTGGTCACGTCGGACCGGGACGAAGTCAAAAGTTCAGGCCAACCCCGATGGAGTGTGGGCCGGATACAGGGACGCTGTGAGGCCCACTGAAGAAAAGTACCTTGATCCTAGCTGTGTCGACATCAAGGATGTCGGGTGCAGACGAGGCGATGCGCCGATACCGATCCACGCAGTGGCCCGATGCGCTAGTCCTGATCCACGCAGCAGCGGCAATGCATCGGTTCCGATGAGTGGGATGCTGTGATGCGGAGGTTTGTTGTCATCATCAATGGGTATGCGAGGACCTTGCACTGGGAAGAGCATTGTGTGGTAGTGGTTCCGAAGGTGATGCGTTAGTGCCAATCCATGCAGTAGCAACGATCTATCGGTGCCAGTCCACGCAGCATAGGCAATGCACCGGTTCTGATCCATGCAACAGGGATGATGCACCGGTTCTGATCCATGCAACAGGTGTGATGCACTGGTTCTGATCCACACAACAGCAGCAATGTGCTGGTTCGAAAGAAAATGTGTGTGTTCTGTTCGAGCAAACCCCTCGGCCCACTGCCAAGGGTCCAGGACTGGGGTGGCACCACTCAGCAGGGCAGACTCACAGATGGCAGAGTCTAGGTGCAAAAGCAGGGTGATTGGAAGTATTTTATGTCCCTAAGACTTCAGATAAGGAGGCCAGCTAGCTAGCCCTTGGAATCACTCTGGGTCCCAGTGATGCAGGTTCAATCCTTCTCACCCAGTTAGGGGAACAGCAGGTAGTAGGGTGGCACAGCAGTCAGGAGTCCAGCAAAGCCGCAGTCCATCAGAGTGACAATCCTTCCGTAAGCACAGCAGTCCTTAATCCTGGCAGTGTCTTCACAGGTCCAGATATGCACTGAAGTGGTGGTGTCAAAAGTCCACTACTTATATCCAGTTGATCCTTTGAAGTGGGGAAGACTTCAAAGACAGGTCTTTGAAGTGCACAGAGATCCTCCCTTTCTGCTCTGGCTCCGGATTCACTACAGGGGGGTATGCAACCCTTTGTGTGGGGACAGGTGTAATTGAGGTTGGGTCCAGATCCTCCTTTGCATCCTGCCAGGATGGCCCACCAAGTCACACATAAGCTACCATTGTGTGTGGCTGTCTAGGGGAAATATACAAAGCCAAGCTGTCGCACTCCCAAAATGTCTATCAGAGACCGGTAACAGTCACTAAAGATAGAGAATGCCAACTTTCTAAAAGTGGCATTTTTAGAATTGCAATTTAAAATACGACATCACCATAAATTAGATTTTGAATTGTGATTCCGGAGACACCAAACTCGAAATGTCCATCTCTTCACAATTGGGAATGACACTTATAAAATGTTATAAGGTAATTCCAATGTTATCCTATGGGAGAGTTAGGCTAGGACATGTAAAGGTTAAAAGTACATGTCCTACCTTTTAAACACACTGTACCTTGTCCTCTGGATTATCCAGGGCCTACCTTAGGGGCAATTTATATGTACCAAAAGGGAAGATATGGACCTGGCAAAATGGTTATCTTGCCAGGTCGACATAGCAGTTTAAACTGCACACATAGGCTCTGCAATAGCAAGCCTGAGCCATGGTTAGAGGGCTAATTAAGTGGGTGGTACAATACTGCAGATGCAGACCCACTAATAGCTTTTAATTTACAGCTCCTGGGCATATGTAGTGCACTTTTCTAGGGACTTATAAGTAAATTAATTATGCTGATTGAGGATGAGCAAATATTACCATGTTTTAGGGGAGAGAGTACAAGCACTTTAGCACTGGTTAGCAGCGGTAAAGTGAACAGAGTCCTAAAGCCAGTAAAATCTAGGTCAGAAAAGTAGAGGAGGTAGGCAAAATGTTTTGGGGAAGACCACCATAAGGCTGTCAGGTCTAACAGATTGGATCTGACGGAGTTAAAAGATTACAGACCTAAATCTCTGCTAATCCTTCTGGCTAAACTACTAGAGGCCCATGTTGACTCTGAATTGTGTAAGCACCTACAGGTTAAAGAATTTCTGCATCCTTTTTAAGCTGGATTCTGTCCTTTGCGAAACACATATTCAAATCTATTGTCTGTAATAGATGATTTAAGATGGAAAGTAGACATGGGGAAAAATGTAATACTGGTACTTGATCTATCTGTGACTTTTGACACGGTCAATTATAAGATATTGATTGATCGGGTGAAGGATGCAGGGATATGAGACAGTGCACTCCTCTGGATTGAATCATTTCATGTGGATCATACACAGTCAGTAAGACTAGGGCCTTTTCACATCCCAGGCAAAAAGATTGGAATGTGGGCTCCTCCAAAGATCATCAGTGTCAACCCATTTATTCAATCTTTATATAAGGCCCCTCACCGTGGAATTGATAAACGAGGGTGTAATGTCTATAATTATGTTGATGACACCCAGATAGCATTCCAACTAGATGGTACTCCTACAGCGTATGTACATTTCTAGGATACCATCAGATATATTTCCGGTTGGATGGAGCTGAACCAACTTAAGTTAAGCGCCGACAAGATGGAGGTAGTATTGTTAAGATCTTTGTCTGGGATCAACATTACTGGCCTACTGAACAAGGTCCTCCACCATCTCCCTCATCAGCGGTTAAGAGCCTGGGGGTCATGATTGATGGTAGTCTTTCAATGCAGACAATCAAGGTGATGCAAGGGCAACTCAAGCCCTTAAGTGAGATTTACTATGTCATGCAGAGCCACCTCGCATGGCTCTGCATGACATATTAAATCTGGAGTAAAGCAAGCCAGTGCAAGTTGCTGCCTTGTGTTACTCAGCCCTGGGAAGTAGTCCCGTGGGTGGAGCATGGGTGTTCCCACATATCCAACCATTATTTTGGCGTATTCCCATATTTACTAACAATTAGACTCAGACAACATTTTTATTCAAAGAAAGGAATTAGAGAATGTTGGCAACTCTTTTAATCATGCATGTGGATTGAATATACATTAATTGTATATGAAGAAGACCCCTATCTGGTAACTTCCACAATTTTTTTTTTTTTTTTTTAAGGAGTTTTGTATAGCGCGAACTTGACCCGATTCGGGTATCAGAGCGCTTTACATAGCACCAGTTGCATTACATGAGGACACATTTATTTTTTTGTTAGGCACGGGGAGATTAAGTGATTTGCCCAGAATTACAGGATGTTCAGCGTCATTGCCGAGACTCGAACCCAGTTCCCCAGATTCGAGGTCGACTGCCCTAGCCGTTAGGCCAACTCCTCTCCCTTTTAAAATAGCTTCTCTAAAGAGACATCCAACAGAACAATTTTTGAATTACAACTACATTGATTTACAAGATGCTAAGAAATACCAGGATACTCCATTATCTTGATACTTGATTCAGATAATAAGCACAAACAGGGACCTCCTCCTCTCTGTCTGATCTTGGTGCCTGTTATCATAGCTCCTAGCACACCAGCTCCTCTTTTTGGACATACTTTCCAATACATGTTGATTTGCCTCCTCTGATCCCGAAACAATGTCATAAATCCTTGTAGAATCCATCCTGAAAGAGATACCACAGAATGGAGATACCATAACCAAGCATGAATCCAAGACATGTGATGCCTCCTTTGAACTTAAATTAATACACACAGAATCTCATTGACGCTTCGAACCAAAGTCTTGAAGATGTTGAATCTCGTTGGCAAACTTCTGGACTATGGTCTAGACATCTGATACCTTAGAAATAAAGTAGCAAGCCATGAAGATCTCTCAAGTCGGAACTGAATCCATCTATCTGGTGCTCCTGAAGTGTTAGAAGACCAAGACATGTTGAGCTTTCTATCAGACATTCTCCCGAAGCTACTGGAGAGATCTTCCCAACCCTCCTCAAATTCCAAAGAGCAGACCAGATCAGACAGGCGATCCTGACATGATAAACATCTGAGACCTATTATCGTATGTCTTATATGTCACCTAGATGTACAAATGATCATTAATGCAGCTAAAAAGAAGGAAGGGAAATTTATGCTGAAAGAAAACCCCAGTTACATCTCTTCTGACTACTGCTCTGAAACAAATATCAAATAGGCCTGGACGTAGAAATTCACTCCGCTCGCGGAGTTGTAGAAATTTGGGAACTCAGCGCTGTGCGTCTAATGCGGAGTTCTCACTAAATTCCACCATCCAACTCATGGTGGAATTATTTTGCCGTTGGCGCGCGCAAGACTTGATTTGGTGTGCACTGGCAAGTGTGACAAGACTTGCCAGCTGATAGTGAGAGTACTCAAATTTGGTGGCTTCTAAGCTAAGCTGGCTGATGAGGGGTGATACCCCAAAACTGATACTAGCATGCTTGTTTCTGGTCCAGGGAGGGCCAGGCCTGGCAGTTTGGGCAGACTGTTCCTATGAGGAGCAGGAACAAGACTGATTTGCATATGGCAGAGTCCAAACTGGGGTGGCTTAGTGAGCAGAAGATGGAGTCAACTCAGATCTGTGAATGGGGGTGACTGTCTGAAAAGTTTCATCAGAATTAATTTTTTATGGATTATTCAATTTCCCCCTGGACCACCTGCCTGCCATTGGTGCACACACCACAGAATTTATTGTTTAATGATTATCCCATTTCCTCCTGCCCCTCCATGACTGCCACAGGTAACTTAGATGTGCATAAAGCAAACAGTTACATCTGTATGTCATAATCCTGAAATGAAATATATTATGTTATGGTGGTCTGGTTTGACTTTGGAATGGAATACACTATTGTTGTTAAGTATTTAGGATAATAACTTAAGTAACCATAACCACACCAAATTATATTGTCACAGTCTGTACTAAGCCAAACTGCAACAATTACAAGGCCCCATTTCACTAAATGTTTTTCTTGCTTGTTTCCTTTTAGATGCACAAGAATCATCACCCACAGGACTGCCAGACAGAAGGTCTGTACAAGGTGACATCACCACACAATACGTAAAGTGAGTTCTCCAATCTCTTCCGCTTGTGCAGCTAAGTGCCACTGCCAACTGACAGCTTCAAAATGGCCCCAAAGAAAGGTGCTGCCAAGTAAGTTGCCAGTGAGAAGAAGCAGCTTTCCACCACTGGCATGCCCACCACTGTCTTGGGGAGCAAGCTAAGAGCAGCATTCCCACATCAACGACACCACCCCAAACTAAGCCAAAGCCCTTGTCTCTCAGCGAGGCAGCCACTGCAATCATGGCGACGCCAATGAACAATGACATTGAATTGGATTTGTTTCTTTCACAAAGTAGTACCCAATCGTTGCAGGAAACTGAGCAAAGTGGACAACAGCCGCAGCCAGCAATAATAGACCTTCCTGAAGTAGGAGCAGAACAGGAGGTTGAGCTTCCTGCTGAGCATGGTCCTCCTCTTTTAGAACCACTGGCTTCCAGATCGCCATCAAAAAAAGGAAGGGTACTCCACCGTCTTCTCCAAGCCTCCATTATGATGTTCTGGACAAGGATTAGATCTCAGTTAAGTCAGAAACATGCCAGGAGGTGCAAGGGAAAAGGAAAGTTTCTGAAAGCATTACAAGTTTGGAAGGGGATGAGGATGATGAGCCAGTCCCAGAGGAGACCAACATTACCCCTCCTATTCAATCTTCTGAGAGGTATGTAGCACTGATACTACCACCATCGCCAGCGACAGCTCCCATATTTGTAAGGCCACTGCTGAGACCTGCATCCACCACTACCTCAGTAGAAGTACGCACTGCAGAGAGGTAATCATACTCATACCCATCTACCTCCAGTTCTTCGGGCATTGGCAGTAGCACCAGTTGCCCACTGAAAAATTACACCTCCCCAGTGTGGGACTTCTTTATGATTAGCAAGCAGGAGGATAACATTGCAAGATGCTTTATTTGCCACGCAAGTGTTTGTCGAGGTAAGCCTCGAGGTTCACACCATGGTACTGGAGGCCAAATGACCTGTATGAAAAAATATCATGCAATCCACACGGAGGCGCAAATTAAAAAAATTGCTGGTGGTGGTGGTGAAGGTGATGAGAACGCGGAACCTGCTCTGATCACTGTAGAAGGTGAAGGTGAAGGTGATGAGGAAGAAGAGGATGACATCTTTCGCAAAGCAGCTCTGTCCCCAGTAGTGCACAAGTATCACCCGCATCAGCAACCTCGAAGTGACACAGACAGAGACACCACAGTAATAGCATACCGTGACTGCCACAAGATCCACATTGAGTCTACCTGCTGCTTCTTCTCTCCGGAAGTCACGTGCGTCAGTTGCACCAGAAAATAAAAAAATCCAGACTACTATTACGGAGAGGTTTAGGCATGAGGTGCCCTACTAACACAGCCACCCAAAGGCAAGTTTGTATAATGGGAAGCTGGCTAAAATGCTAGCGCTGGACCTCCTCCCTTCTTCTTTTGTGGAAAGAGTGGGTTTTTTAGAGTTTGTGGCAGCCATCTGCCCATATATTTTGCCAGGGTTGGTGTTCCAGCACACCTTCACGATGTGCTTCAATTGGTTGGATAAGCTTTGCATCAAAGCACTTTTCACACTATCCACCTGATGACAGACATGTGGACAAGTTGTCAAGCCACTGATTACATGTGTATCACTGCACACTGGATCTCCTTTGTGGAGTTTAGGCAACAGCTACCTTCAGGTCTCAGTGCTGCAGACACTGTTAAGGGCTTTCAGAGGCATGCAACAGTAGCCATGTTTGCCATGGAGAAATCCCTTACAGCTGCGTACATCTTGGAAGACTTTAACAGCAAGGTGTTTGATGGGCTGTGACCATAGGTCTCAGATTTGGATTTGTTGCCACGGACAATGGCAGTAATATAGTTAAGGCCATAGCAGATAGTGGCTATTTAAGGGTCATGTGTTTGGCGCATTGCATCAACCTGATTGCACAGGACTTTCTCAATAAAGAAGACATAGTGAGCAAATTAATGACTACCTGCAGAAAACTCTACACTCATTTCAGCCATTGTTTTAAAGCCCCAAAGCAACTGAGGATCATTCAGCCTGCTAATAGAGTACCACTTAAAGATCTCATACAGGACGCGTCAACACATTGGAACTCGACCTATTACATAATGCAACGTCTTTTTGAGCAGTAGAAACTGATCAATGACTATGTAATTCAAAGATGAGGGGATGCAACTGGGAAAAACATGACCATATAAGTGGACTAATGGGGCCCAGTCGAATGCCTGACACAGATGCTACTTTGTTTTGAGTTTTTCACATAGGAAGTCAGCAAAGAGGACAGTACGATAGGCTAAGCTATCCCATTGTTATATCTGCTACAGGCCCAGTTAAAAAAGGTGTCTGAAAGGTTTGCAGGTGTGAACGAAAACACAGAATTGCATGCCTTGGTTGAGAGCTTAATCTCTAGCTTGGCTGTTAATACAAGGCTGCAAAGGAGCATTGTGACATCCAAAGCCACAATACTTGATCCAATGCACAAAAAATACTGGCCACTTTCATTCCTCTTTTAGAAGGGGTTGTTTCACAATACAAGACATGGATTTTTGAGCAAGTCGTAGACCTTGAAGAAGAGCAGATGGAAATTAGAGTTTCACTTCCAGGCAGAAGTTCTGGGATGCAGCCTTCAACTTCCAGAGATGGCAGCCCTGGTGTCTGTCAGCAGCCAACACCAGCTCTAAGAACATCAGCAAAAAACACAAAAACAGGAACAAAAGAATTGACCCCAACCTACCTCTGCATTGGCTTGGATTCAAGTGGCAGGTCTTAAGTCCAGTGCAGAGGAGAAGGCAAAAGAGGTAGAGCAAGTGGCAACACCAATGACAATTCAAAGGATGTTTCAGGACTTACCAGGCTGACATTAAAGTATTTGGCTTGTCTGACAGCCAGTATGCATGCTAAGCATATGTTCAGTGCAGCTGGCACAGTTGTCACAGTGAGAAGGACTAATCTCCTGCCTCAAAATGTAGAGAGATTGACCATGATCAAAATGAACCAACACTTCATACCACACAATTACACTGTTCCTGAAATACCACAGGAGGAGCGAGATTGGTCAGACACAAATGTGTTAGCTGGCTAACTTCTGGAAGTGTGTTGGCTGACCTACATCTGGGTGAACCACCTGGGTTTGAGGATGAACTCTTCTTGACTGACTCTGAGTAGGCCCACCATAGAACTTTTTAATTATTTATCACCGAATCACCCCCCTCCACAAAAAAAAGGATATAGCTGCTGGAACATTATGTTTGTGTCTGACTTATGCAGCCCCACCATTTTTATGCACATGTATAGCTGGATTGGAGTTGGACCAGTGTGCAGTAAAGAAGCCTCCCCATTCCCTTCAGGACACTGGAGACAGTGCCTGCCTCCCTCCCATGCCTATCCTTATTTTTGTCATCACCTAGCAGTTCTGCCCCAGAAGATCACTTGATTTTGCAAGACTGCCAAATTCCAATGTGTTGCTTGCAACAAAGAGGAGATACAATTGTTTACCTACTACTGTGCTTGGACTGGAACAGGTTACTCTTGCAACAATGAGTGATATATTATTGAGTGATTGTGAGTGATGATTAATGATTCATGTGGTGGCAGACAATGAGGGAGGGTGTTCAATACTAATTTGTAAACTTGATTTTGATGATTTGCAATGTTTGGAGTCTGATTGGTGATAATTTTTCCTGAAGGTGATTGGCCCTTTCACACTTAGCGAGATTTACTTGCATGGTCAATTCCTTTTTCTTGGTTCTTCAGAGACCAGTCAAGTCCCTTCCGTTAATAAACACATATCTACACAAAATATTCAAATTATTTTTCTCTTTTTGTTGTCAGCAGCAGTGCACTACAGGTCTATCTCGCTGAGGTTGGGACAGAGTTGAACTGATATGTTACTCGAAGTCAGGAGGAGGATACATGGCCTAGGGGTGGGACTACCTCATTAGCAAGAAGAAGGAAGGTATTGAGTCTATTGACTTCAAAGGGAAACCAACCAACATGATAATAACTCTGAGGCCTAATCAGCTATGTGAACTGGAGAGAGGTGCATTGGTTTGGGAAATGCTGCTGAGTGTGTGTTCTCGTTTCTAATGTGGAACTCCTCTTATGTGGTTGTGGACGGGGGGCTGTTGAATCATCATCATCATATGATGCACACACTTGGATAAATGTTATGATGACAGTTGTGATAATGATCAGCCGGGTACATGCAGCTACTTGACTATGATTGGTTGCAAATTTCTCTCACTTCTCAATTAATCGATCTACCATGAGGGATAAAATGAATGATTGCAGCAGCCTATGCTCTTGCTCTGCCTCCGAGTCTTGGTAGTTAGCACACTCTTCTTGAAGCTTACCTTTTGTCCTTCTCCTTGACTCTACAATATCATTTCTATTTTACAGTACACAGGCCTTTACTTCTCCTGCATGAAAGGCGAAAGCTCCATAACACTCCTGCTTACCTCACCGGTGAGGTTCAGCCAGGCAGCTTTTTCTTTTGACAATGTCGATTTTTAGGATTATGTGGGTTCACTAATTACAGAGAGAGCAAAGCTGTACAAACTTTGATCGAGGTTGTACAGTAAACTTTATCATGGACTTTCAAACCCCTTCCCCCACTGTGAGACCATGATTCCCATACCTCTGTGCCTCCGACACCTTTTTTGACTGCTCAGTACCCCATCTCATTGCCTCTAAATTTTCCCCCCTGGTACCTCAAACTTTGTAGTGCACCAACCCATTTTCAAGACTATGAGTGACCACTAACAAACACCCTTCCTATTTGCCCTACATTCGCATTCTCTCATTAAACCAGCTGCTTCTGTCACTGTTCAGTCTCAAGTGGACAGTTGGATGCACATTGCTCGGGTATCTAGGCACTTAGCACTCTGTACAGCCACTCTTACCACACCCAGACTACACTTCTTGGTTTTCACTCCTCGAAAATTTTTACTTTTCAAACCTCGATGACAAAACATTTAGATATACACTCACTTGGGTTTCTGGGGCTGAAGGACTGTTTGCAATGCATTTAACTGAACTGTAAATCCCTAAGATGTGGAGCGCCATTGGGCCTATTCCCAGTCGCACAGCGATGTCCATTAGTACACAAAAATACTCAATTTCAATAATGTGGTCCATATTTAACCATTTAATTGCAATTTCATCCAACATCTTTTAATTTCTTTCTCGATCCACATGTAAGGTTTCATGCTTTTCCAATGCTTCTGATGCTAGAGATATGCCCATCCAGGCCTTTTTCTAAAGCACGTGTAAAAATGCATTATTCGTCCTAGGCAGTCTTTTCCACTTCAACCCAGTGCATTTCGGGCTCAATAGCCACAGGAGGGAGTGTTCATGCCCATGGTTGAAATGGATCGTCACCTGGGAGATGGCAGTTGAACACTTTCACAATGGTGCTTTGGAAAGCAGCTGAGTCTGTTTTCCTGTTGAACGTGGGATGATGTTTTTGCAGTTACCCCCAAAGAAGGGCTATTGAGCAGCAGATTAAAAAAACAGGTTGCATGAAAAGGCAGCAGTGCAATGTAAACGTAAAACACAAAAAAACTACTTCAGGCATAAAGTATCAGAAGAATATTTTTTCCCTTTACATTCAACAATATAAATAAAAGTTTAAAAACCACCGTCTTCACCCAAAACAGGCCCACCCCTCTTCCCAAACAAATCACCCTAAAATCAATTGGTGTTGCGGTGGAACGCCCACCGCAACACCCACTGCCCACCCTTTTCACGCTAAGCATAGTGTGAAAGGGGGCCTTATTTACAAGGCAGTGTTAAGCCACGTTAAGTAATAAGGCGAAGACCCTATCGCCACGGGAACGTCGCAAAAAGTGACTTTCCAATGGCATTAGGGGCTTGTAAATATGCCCCTAAGAGTTTTCCCATTGTACTTTAACAGGACTCTATGCTATCTCTCCCTTTATTAATTAAAGCCTGTCTGTCCTGTAAAAATCGCACACCCTTTGAACACTTACTTATGAAGAAGTGTATTTCATCGGCAAGAGTGGACTGCAGCTTGGGTTCAGCGTTCTCTACCCGTTGGGCTCATAGTTTAACCACTGATGCTTTTGACTAGCCACATGACATTTACTAGTTTTTCATTGGAAGACTAAGATGGTTTTGAGTCATTTGAATATGGCCTCATCACGTGGACCAGGTTTTCATTCCTGGGTTTGGCAGTTCTGTTTGCTTTTGCCCTTAGAGTGGTCAAAATATTGCTCCAACTGTATAGATTTTCACGCTCCTTTCGTTTTAAAACATGCAGAATTTTGCTGCCACCATGGCATACATTTTAAAAAAGTTCTTTGGAAGTGCTCTTAGTGTTTTGAAATAAATCTATCTTCTGCCCTCCCCTAAACTTAATTCCAAAAGAACTTCTGACATTCGAGTAGTCAGTATTCTCAGCTATAAACCAGCTTGAAAGTAAAAAAGAGTTTGTCAAAAGCAACATGAATATGGTGTCATTATCTTGTAGACTACTTAAGGCTAATAGTTGATTAGCCTTAAGAAGTCTACAAGATGACGACACCATAGTTTTTGAAGAGTCTGACAAAGGTGGAGCATTTGTAATTTGGTCGAGAGAAGATTACAAAAACGAAGGCTACAGACAGATTATTAACCAAGAATTTCATTAGAAAATTCCAAGAGATCCTACAAAGAAAAGTGAAGTCTCTGTGATTCTCCAAGAAGCTTTTGAAAGTGGACACAATGGTCAGAACAACTGAATTTCATAAACAATTGAGCCCATGCATGCCGGTTATGTATTTCCATCCAAAAAAACACAAGGACAAAGAAATATCCCCTGGGATGTACAATTGTCTAGGGCTGCGACTCAGTCCTCGAACCCATCTCACAACATGTGGATGTGAGTCCAACAAGTTCCATCTTACCTTAGGGATAGAATGGATCTCATCAACAAAATCAAGGGCTTGGATTTCAATCCCAAAACACAATGGCTGGCAACCTTTGAAGTAGTTTCACTCTATACTCAAATTCCCCAAGAGGATGGTGTTAGACTTGGCTCTTTTTACAGGTTTATCCCCAAACTCATTGCCTTTTGCCTCCTATTTTTCTGACCCTGTTTTTGTTGGTAATAGTATTTCTGGGCACTTTGCCACTGCTGATCAGTGCTAAAGTGCATATACTCTCTGTATTAATTGTGAATATGATTGGTTATCCATGATTGGCATATTCGATTTTCTGGTAAATCCATAGTAAAGTGCACGGTGTGTGCCAGGGCCTGTAAAGTAAATGCTACTAGTGGGCTTGCAGCACTGGTTGTGCCACCCATATGAGTAGCCCTGTAAATGTATCCTACCGCTGCCACCAATGTTAGAAATTGGGTTTTTGTTTGGCTAGGGTATGCACCTAAGCCAGGCAGAACCCACCACTCTAGTCAGGATAAGGGAGTTACACATCCAAGATAACCCCTGTTCACCCCCTTGGCAGCTTTGCAGAGCATTCAAGCTTATCCCAGAGGCAATGTGTAAAGTGGTTGCGCAACACACACATACACCAATGACACACTAGGCACACCACGAAAGAGACTCCACACAAAGTCATATAAAAATATCCCTTTGTATTATACATAAAACACATTAGACCACAATCACATAAATCAACAACAGCAATTGTGATAAACATCACAGAAATCAGAAATTATTTTGCCATCAGGCAATTGAAGCACACCCATGTATTGCACTAAGCAATACTGATAAGCTACACAAGTCATCGATCATCATGGAAACATTAGGCATAACATCCTCGTTATTGAAATAAATCAATATAATTGCACTCATCAGGAAAACATCATGAAAAACAATTACTATACATATTGTGCCCCTCTAGCAGCAAAAAATGTTCTAAATGGCCTTCCTCCAGTTCAGGGATTCTCTAACCTCGGATTCTCTAACCATATAGAGAGGGGGCCTCTGTACAGGTCTTCCTTGTGATGCCTGCATAAACAATGCCCCCAAAAGTGAGTGTTAGCTGCCCACAGACACATGGTGCTGCCATCAAGACAAATGCGGAGGGGCCGGACAGCTTTGCTTAGGCCACTGGCACCAGCCGAGCCACCAGAATGCCTACTAAGGAAAGCAATGCCTCCCAAGTTAGGGGTCAGGCTGGGGGGGACAAAACGCCTGGCCGCTGTCAGCGGGGAGACCTCACTGGGTCCCTCGCAAGCAGAATGGCCCCAATTGCAGCTGCCTGTGAGTGCGTTGCAGCTGTGACGTACAGAAAGGAGTTGCTTGGTCCAGCCCAGGGCTCACACCGACCAGACCCCTAGCGGACTGCTGGCTGTCGCAAGCTCTTCTGCTCTTCTCTGCCAATCTGCTTCTTGGTGTGACGTCAGGGACTCTGGGCGGCCGTGTTGGTTACCTGGCAATGCCGGCAACTATTTTCTTTGCTGACTAGCCACTGCGCCTTCCTCTTCCTGACTGTGGTGCCCTCGTGCTTCCCTCCCCCTTCGACAGGGACAAGCAGCGACTGAGGCGCTGATAAGCCTTGCCCTGCAGTGAGGTCTTCGGCCCCAGGAAACCGACGTGCAGCTGCTCCCCCACTGGGAAAGTGCAGCAGGGCCGTCAAGCGTTGCCTGGCAACCAAAACCGGAACATCTCCACAGTGGCCAGCAATGCCTGTTCAGGCTGCCCGAGGTTCTTGAGCAGTCAGAGGAAGGTGTGGCAGTTCATCAACAAAGAAAAGAGATGCAAGTGCTGCTAGGCAACCAAGGGGGCCGCCCGGAGTCGCTGATGTCCTGCTCAGAAGCAGTGTAAGTGGCTCTATGGGTGGGGTAAGTGGGTGTATAATAACTGTATGGGTGAGTGAGTAGGTGTCTGAATGGCTGTATGAGTGAGTGACTGGGAGTATAAGTGGCTGTATGGGTGAGTGAGTGGCTGTTTGAGGGGGTGTTTGGTTAAGTGAGTTGTGGGAGTGGCTGTTTTGGAGAGTGAGTGTATGAATTGCTGTATGAGTGACTGAGCGGATGTGTGAATGCTTGTATGGATGTGTGAAAGGGTATGTAAGTTCAGAGGCTGTATGGCTGAGTGTGTGGCTGTGTGAATGGCTGTATTGGTGAGTGACTGGTTGAGTGAGTGGCTGTACGAGTTAGTGAGGGGGTGTGTGAGTGGCTCTATGGAGGAGTGAGTGGGTGTGCAAGTACTGGTATGGGTCTGTGACTGGGTAAGTGGGTGGTCGTGTGGGTGTGTGAGTGGGTGTACAAGAGGTTGAAGTGGGGTGTGGGTGGGTGTGCGATTGGTTCTCTGAATGTTGTCATCAGTGATATCACTTGAGATGTCATCAGTGATGTCACTGACCATGTCATGAGTGATATAAGATGTGAGGTCATAAGCAGTGTATTGCGGTGGCATGAGTTATAGTTAACTCAACTAACTATAACTGCTGAATTTTGCTGGTTTTGTACAAGTGAAATCTGAGCCTAACTATAAGGTCCCTGTAACCTTTGTTTTTTTCAGTGAATTTCCAAGGTTTTCACAATGCTAAATCCTGACTATTACGTCCCTGTAACCTTTGTTTTTTTCAGTGAATTTCTAAGGTTTTTTAAGTAGTAGTTGCATTTGCAGAGTGGTGGAGAAAGAGGGCTGGGCCTCCAACCAGCTCAGAGGAATACCGCTGTGTAGGACTTGCAGGAGGTACCAAGAGGGCTTATTGGCCCCCAAGGTCCCCCAAGAGTAAAGTGGAATTCATTCCCCAACCAGCAGTACACCAGGTGGCACGTTTGGAGAGTGGTGAAGAAAGGAGGAATGGCCTCCAAGTCTTCTCAGCAATCCCACTGTCTGGGACTTACTGGAGGTAACAGAAGGGGTTCTTGGACCCCAAGGACCCTCAGCATCCAAGAGGACTTCATCCCCCAACCACCAGTGTGCCAGGAGGCTTGTGTGCAGAGTGGTGGTAAAGGGAGCGTGGCCTCCAGTGACTTGCCAGAGGTTTTTTGTTGTATTTTTTTTAAGGGAGGGAGGCTGTGTGCCCCCCCTTCCCTGTGCCATTTTCAGTCCCAGGGACCCCATCCCCCTAGGCCAAGCCTTTTCTTTTTTTTATATATTTAAAGGGAGGACTGCTGAGCGGCCCCACTCCTGACCATTTTTGGCCCCAGGGACCCCATCCGCGGGGCCTGCCCCTTTAAAAAATAAATAAATAATGGAGGGCGCTGTTTGGCCCCCCTCCCACATTGATTTCGGCCCCGGGGACCCCATCTCCCTAGGCCAGTCCTTTTCTTTTTTTTATTTATAATTTGAAGGGCGGGGGGCTGAGCGACTGCCCTCCCAGGCCATTTTCGCCCCCCGGAAACCCTTCCCCCGGAGCCTGCCTCTTTTTTTAAATGTCTTTTTTTTAAAAAGGGAGGGGGGCTGCGCAACCCCCTCCCGGGCCCGATTCAGCCCCTGTGACCCCATCCACCAGGTCCCAGTCTGTATTGTGGGTGCCCTGGTACCACCCAGGGCACCCACTTACATTTGCTGGGTACCACAGGGGAGCTTGAAGGCCCCCGCAATCCCGGTCGGCTCCCCACCTCCTGCGGGAGCTGGCATTGCTTTTACACATAGGGAGCTGCTAACATGCAGCTCCCTGTGTGTAAAAGCGATTCTGCTCCGCTTCTAGTAAACAAGCGCATTTTCTGCTCTTGCTTATTAGAAGTGGAGCAGTGTTTGCAATGGCTTGGTGGGAGCAGTGCATCCCGGGACTTTCCTGGAGCCGTCCCTAGGGGGTGGTGGTCCCCAGGGAATCTATGGCTCCAGGAGGGGCACCGCATGGCCCCCTTCTTTCTTTCATGTAGCACTGGGAAAGTGGTGGTTCCCTGGGTCAGGGGTCCACAATGGGTCGCAGGGTCTCCCCAGCATTTCTTTTAAAAAAAATCAGCATGCCACAGGGAGGTGGCGGTCTCCAGGGCTGTGGGTGGGCCCTGCATTTCTAGTGTTTACTGCCCCGGGGAAGTGGCAGTCCCAGGGCTTAGTATGAGCCTAGGAGGGGGGCCCCATGAACTCTCCTCCTTCATTTCCTTCATGCCCCTGGGATTCGGCCTCCCGGCTGCTTTAAAAAAAAAGACGCGCAGGAATCCGTTATTTTTTTTTTCTACATTTTGCCACAGTCCCAACTGCAAGGACTCACGTCTCCAGATATCTATATTTTTAAAACTTTAATATCTCTGAAACTACTGAACAGATTTACACCAAATCACATAAAGCTCCCTTTCTGGACCACCATCTAGCATTCTGAAAAATTTAGTGCAATTCTGTTCAGCAGTTCGGGTTGTAGTCGTGTTCAAAAAATGAAAAATCCACATAGACATAACAAGGGAAAAACAAGTTTTGGGCCCCCCTCCCCCTTTTTCTTGGCCCCCGCTTGATGAAACCTTCACCACAGCAACTGAACCAAAAAGGGGAAGTTTTTTAAAATATATATGTCTATATATCTATATATATATACATATGTATATATGTATGTGTACATATATATATTTCTATATAACCTACTGGCGGTCACCAGCAGGTAGTTAAAGTAGGTAGTTAAAGTTAGGACCTTGTTTCTATTCAAACAGCATTTTTCTTTTGCCAATATCTTTGGTGCCGTTTGACAACTCTTCGCAAAATTTTCAAAACTAATGGCACGCTTATGTCAGCTCCTGTCTTGAAAGTTTTTGGGTGATTCGTCAAGCGGGGACAGAGAAAAAAGGGGGTTACAAAATGCATTTTCTCCATGTTAATTTCGATAGGAAACTTTAGACAAGGCTACAGCGTGAACTGCTAAATGGAATCATACCAAATTTGGCAAAAATGTAGCTCTTGGTTCAGAAAGCGACCTTTTTTTTAAAAAATGGTGTAAATCCACTCAGTAGTTCCTGAGAAATTCATATATAAAAGAATATGTATATCTGGTAACAGCAGTGGATCCACAAACCCTCCAGAGCACGAGCTTGACTCTGATTGGCTGCCAACACTTCAAAACAGGAAGTGTTGGCAGCCATCTTGTGACTCGGTTGAACCGAGTCACAAGAAAAAAGATAAAAAAACAAGAAAAGGGGGCAGGGTAGGAACACCCTGACCCCCTAGGCCTGCTCAGGGGTCCTACAGGGACCCCGAGGGCCGAAGGGTCTGTGAATCCCGCTGAAAACTTTTAAAGAAATTAAGGGGCATATTCTCAAGGACTCATCGCCGATTTATCAGCACTTTAGCGCCGCAAAAGTGGCAATAGATTTTTCACCCTATTTACAAGCTGGTGCAAACTGCCGACATCGCCAGTTTTCCTGTGATAGCTACTGCAAAAAACAGATGAGCGCAACAACTAATGCTAATGATATGCAGAGTAGGCATTCCCATGCAAAAACACATGAAAACACCACTTTGCGCGATTCTCAATGACCAGTCAGAACTGCGATGCGAACCAAGAACAGGCGATAAGGCGCATTAGCTGCAGGGATTTAACACCTGCCTTTAGCTGGTGCTAAGCAGGATGACTACCTGCAGTATGAAAGGGAGCCCAGCCCAGAGCCACAACTGAAGAACCGCAGATGCAATGGAGCCAATGAACATGCAGCTTGGAGACCCAAGAGGGCCACAACACCCACTGCCACCACCCCAAGGACCTCCCCCTCCAGACCCCCCCAGACTACCACCGAGGCAGCGAAGGACAAGATAATGGACCTTCCAAAAACAGCATGGCCCCTCAGCCACACAAGTGCAGAATGGTGAGAGAGGTGGGAACCAAGTATGTGTGAAGGAGGCAACTCACCCATGAAGAAGAATGTACACAATGCCAAGTGTGGCGGTGATGTGCTGGACAGACCTCAGAATGCAGAGCACAGACATGTCCATGTGGACATATACTGCAAGGGTTTGTAGTTTTATGGACAGTGGCGCAAACATGTTACCTCAGGCAGTGGGGAAGAACCTGCACATGTAGCTGTGCTGTCCCCCCCTGTAAGCGTAAGTGCAGTGAGCTGGGCCAGTGTTCGCCACTCCAGCGTAGGAGTGCAGATAAAAAGGCCGGGGCTCAGGGCGTGGTTCTCTACCATGATGGGCAATGCATCTGCCAGGGTGGCGAACCTCACCCTGCCACGAGTCAGCCACCGTGACCTTCAGACTCCGCGACATAGGCCCCCAGCGCATCCAGCGGCACAGCAACACGGAGTCATGTGTGTGCCGGATACTGCCTTAGTCCTACACTGCGGTCAGCAGGTCCCACAATTCAAATTGTGCCACATTTCTGTTAATGGAGGAAACCACTAGTCAACAGACATTGCCCCCAGTGCGGCCCGCCCGGACAACGCATCATCGTTGGCTGTGCACCTGCTGAGCACTCCAGGTGCCACTGACCCTGTGCAACACAAGTCGACGCCACATGGCCGTGGGCCCTTGCTGACTGCTGCCTCCAGCCTACACTGCGGTCAGCAGTCTCACATGTCACATCCTGACCTGCAAAGACACCCCATCATTGTTGGCTGTGCACCTGTTGAGCGCTCCAGGTGCCACTGACCCTGTGCAACACAAGTCGACGCCACGTGGCTGTGGGCCCTTTCTGACCGCTGCCTCTGGCCTACACTGTGGTCAGCAGGTCCTCCAAGTCAATTTCAGCGTTGATTCATTTATGGCAGAGTCCAGTAGGCAACAGACATTGCTGCCAGGGCGGCCCACCCGGATGACGCATCATCGGTGGCTGCACACCCGCTGAGCGGTCCAAGTGCCACTAACTCAGTGCACCACAAGTCATCGCAACGTGGCTGTGGGCCCTTGCTGACTGCCGCCTCCGGCCTACACTGTGTTCAGCAGGTCCCCCAAGTCAAACGACGCATCATTGCACGCCGCATACCCGCTGAGCACTCCAGGTGCCACTAACTCTGTGCAGCTCAAGTCATCACCACGTGGCTGTGGGCCCTTTCTGACCGCCGCCTCCGGCCTACAATGCAGTCAGCATGGCTCACAATTCAAATTTGAGTCTTCATTTATTCATGGTGCAGTCCAGTAGGCAACAGACATTGCTTCCATGGTAGACCGCCCGGACGATGCATCATCGCAGGCCGCGCACCCGCCGAGCGCTTCCGGCGCCACAGACTCAGTGAAGCTCAAGTCATGGACCCTTTATGATGTAATCATATATGTGTGAGTCCAGTTCTGGTGCCCCTACCTCAGTGCACTGCAAGTCATGGACCCTTCTTGAGTGACTCTGTGTGTGTGATCCGATGATCACTGTTCTAGTTGTTGCCAGCACCAACCAGTCCCTGAGGGCTTGCTTACACTCATCCCATACCCATCCAGCACAGACATCACTGGACATGTGACACTGGTAATAAAAAGGGGCCGGGCGCACATGTCCGTAGCCAGTTCCACTATCTATCTAAGTGTGTCTGTGTGGTCATTATGTATGCATGATGGCCCCTGGCCCTACCACATCACATCATACTGTGGACAGCAGATGCAAGCATGTCACCTCAGGCAGCGGGTAAGACCTTGGACATTTAGCTTTGTCTTCCCCCCTGTAAGCATAAGCAGAGTGGGCTGGGCCGGCATATGTCAGTCCAGCGTAGGGGTGTGTAGAATTAGCCCGGGGCTCAGGGCGTGGTTCAGTTCTGGCCTGGACAAGGAAGTCACCAATGCTTGTGTCTCTGTTGTAGTGTCGGCACCACCCGGCCCACAATTGACAATGTTGCAATATAGCATGCACCCGGAGGGCGGTCTCGCATGAACGGAGAAATGAAGGAGCGCATGACCGCTCGGGGTCTTGGCTCATACATGCCAAGTGTTGTGTGTATCTGCATTGCCGCAACATGAGCCAAATGCCTAGCCTTAGTGGCAGCGTGAGTTCAGCCAGGCATGAACTCTACATCTGTGTCTGCACTATCCTTACCATAGGCCTACACTCACGTGGCTGCCCACCTTCAATGGCCAACATCACAGTGTCATTGTTAGGCTTGTGGACATGCGTAGACAGGCACGACAATGGTGTGCCGTTGGAGTGCAAGTGATGCAACCGCGCAGCGCACACAAGTAAATAGGCTCGGGTGGAGGGAGGAGCAGCTGTGAGGCAACGCAACACACAGTGATGCCGCTCATTTACCACATGCAAGTCATGTCAAACATGGATCCCAAAGTCGCACACATCCCACCCCACACCCAACAAGGCACATCACACTTCATGAATGCAAGCAGATGATAAACTGACATTAGGGATGAAAGCTCCTTCGTCTGAACTATCAGGCAGAAGCACATCTGCACATCCGACCTCGGAATTGCATGTGCCCGGCACCCCCTGACAGATACGATAGCAGTTGAGGACAACTCACACACTACGCACAGCCCAAAGACAGACCAATGGATACACACTCCACACACAGAAGTCCTTGCTCAGAGTTATCTTGCATGGAATGGCCTTCACACTTACTCCCACACCATCCCAGGCGTACAACCATTGCACACTTAAACAACTCATTGATCCGAGCTGTGGCATTTCATCCACAGGACTGGTGCAGGTCAGTACAGTGCCGCTTCAACCAGAGCCACTAACACAATGGCAGACCATCCCGGACACATGCACAACCCCTGTCATGTGGAACTGTACCGTGCGCGTATGCTGCATTTACTGGGGGCACTACCATTGGTAGTGCTACGGATCAGTTACCGGCTGAGCTTCCGCCTTGCCAACGTCACCTGCGTGCAGCCTGTGTTGCATTGTCGCTCGTGCATATTCTAGTGGTCCATGGATGTCTGCCTATCCAACAGGATGGTAGCCGAACTGGATTTTGACATGTGTGTGCGCCCCCTGTTGGCCCACGACCATGAGTGTCACCGTGACACCTGTCTATGGGATTCCTGGATACTTGGCATACATGCTGGCAGCTGGACCTGGGAAATTGCAGAACTCCTCGTGTGCAGTGACCACATTGAGCTGCTCCCCTATTGGGCTGTAGTGCTAATTGGTGAAAGGGGGTGAATGAACGCAGCACATCTGTCTGGACCTGCTAATGGTTAGCCTCACCATCCTGTTTGATGAAGTCGACAACGACCTCATGTTGGAAATGATTGCCTACGAAGCTGCACTCGCTTTCATGGACGTGTAACTACGTACCTGCAGACACAACAGTTTGGAACACATTGCACATGTCCCAACACCTTGTTGGGACTTGGGGTTCTGGTCACATCTCACACAACGACAATGGAAGTGGCTGCATTCACCTGGACTCCGAATACATAAGCGGACAACAACAATCAATCAATCAATCAATAAGGGGTTGATAAAGCACGCTACTTACCCGTGAGGGTCGCAAGGCACTGGGGGGGTGCAGCTCCGGTTCAGTCAAAGAGCCAGGTCTTGAGGTTCTTCCTGAAGGTGTGCAGGGTCGGGGGGCGTCTGATGTTATTTGGGAGCTAATTCCAAGTCTTGGTGGAGATGTATTAGAAGGCTCTTACGCCTGCTCTGCGGATGCGGATGAGGGGGGTCTCTGCCAGGGTGAGGTCAGCGGAGTGGAGGTTCCTTTGGTTACGTGGAAGGAGACACGGGTAACAACACAGGTAAACACACACCTGTGAATGGTGTGGCACTCCCCCGGAGTGGACAGCGGCGCTTATCAACGTTCCACGCTCTGACATACTGCTGCATTGGTCTGCATGTTGTGGCACTTATCTTGGCTGTACTGACACGCATATGCTAATAAAGTCTACGCACCTTCACTTGTATTCAACTGTGATGAGTGTTGATTTGTATGACAATGTGTGTCTCACTGCCTATCTGGGTCACGGCCATACATGCATTACTACACCATCAGGGATGTGGGGTTGTACTAGTACATCATCATCTCACAGTTTCCAGCTATGCCACATGCGAATGGCCATTTTCAACACAGAAACGGCAGCAGTTGTATCCTCTGTTCTGTTGTGCTGGTGTTTCTGTTTGTTCAACATTGTTGTAAATGTTGCAATGCTCTGGATGTTATGTGTGTGTGCTGCATTGTAGGTGAGTTGCCCCTTCAGCTCTGATTTGGCTGGCACTTATCCCTTTCAGGCGGTGTGGCTTTCACTTCTGTGCTTATGCAGTGCTGTGATGTTTCAGACTTGGGTAAATTGGGCTCTTGGTTGGAGTTGTGACTCTTGGCCATGGTTTGTCCGCAGATGTGCTCTATTTAATTGTGCATGTGTGCCATTGTGCCCATCTCCCCCGTCCCCCAGTACCTGGTGGTTACTCACCCTGTTGCTGTTGTGTTGGGTCATGTTGAGCAGTGTCCAGTCCCCCAACTCCTGCCACCATCGCCCCACTGATGACTGTGGTCACCATTTCCTCCATCTCATCCAGCTCCTCCTGTGGTGCTGGACTCCCACCTCCAGTCTGGATTGCTGCCTTCTGGTTGTCTGCGAGTTTCTGCTTGGTCTTGTGCTTCACATCATTCCATCACCTCTTGACCTCGTCCACTGTCATCCTCAGCACTCCGACTGCATTCGCCTTGTCCACGATGGACTGTCATATTCCATTTTTTGTTGCCAATGACACAGTGGAGGTGACGAACAATTGTTGATGGTGTTCTATCACCTCCGTGATCAGGATCCTGTTTTCCTGCGGACTGAACCATGTCTTCCCCTTCTTCTTGTCCTTGCTCTTCCCTGACCTTGAGGTCCCAGGCTGGTCCTCTGGGGGGGCTTGTGGGGTTCATTTCGTCCTGTGTACCTGCTCCGGCTGCCTTCATTGTGCTTCGGTGTAGTTTGTTTTTTGTTTTGTTTTTCTGCTTTTGTAGTGGTTTTTCATGCCTGACGTGTGTGAATTGCAGAACTGGCGCTGCTTTTCGCTGTTTGTCTAATCGCAGTTGGGCCCATCGCAACATTTTTCGCGTTCGGGTTTGGATTCTTTTCGCCATCCCGGTACTGTTATCGTGGAATTTTGCAGCGTTATCGGGGTACTATCGCATGTTACAGCCGTGTTGAGAATGTCACGTTGACACAGTTATTTTCCCGCGATAGACGGCAATATGAAAACTTGCGTTAACCTATTTTGGAGATGTTTATCGCACGTTCTTGAGAATATCCCCTAAGTGCGGTCTCCCACACTTCGTTTTCTTGAAGCCCCCAAGTGGGCCAGGTCCCAGGGGCAATGCTCAATTATGATGTGGGGGCCTCCCTGATGATATGCTAATGATATGCATGGGGCCACATGGGCCCCCTGCAGCCCCGGGACCGCCACTTACCTGGGCTTTAATTAATTGTGGGCATGGGGCCTCGCAGCCCCCTGCAGCCCCGGGCACCGCCACCTCCCCTGGGCTTTTTTAAAAATTAATATGGTGTGGTATGTGGTATTTAGTGTATAGGAATTATGTAGAGTGGGATTATGTGTTATGGAGAGTAATTTTGTGGTATGGTAGTCTGTGTTGTGGAGCGGTAACCTCAGTTTAGTCTTCCTCGTTTCCATAGAAGCTAAACTATAAACTCAATGAGACAAAAAAAGAAGGAACCACTGAGGAGCACCTCTGGACCTAGTCAGAGATATGAGCAGAGCCACTGGAATTATGCGAGTGTTTGGCTTCACCGCCTTTCACACAATTATGCATTTTTCGCATTTGCCACATAATCCATCATCTGCTGCATAATCTGCAGGTTTGAACAAAAAAACCTGGTTGTAGCTCAAACGGCTCAAACGTTACCAAAAATGCAGTGACAAGTGTTACAGCGTGATGGAAGGCCCTCTGCAAACCTAGAATGATCACCTGTTACTTATTGCTAAATGTGGGTGTGAAATTGGTACTAATGGTGTGCAAACCACTCTTGCTTCTTTCTGCGCCTCTCTTGCCTCTTTCTGTATTTCTATTGCTTTTCTCTGAACCTTTCTTCCTTTTTTGCAATTCTGTTGCTTCTTTCTGCACATCTCTTCTACTTTCTAAACCTCTCTTGACTCTTTCTGCACCTCTGTTGCCTCTTCTGCACCTCACTTGCTTCTTTTTGCACCACTCTTACCTCTTTCTGCACCCTTCTTCCCTCTTTCTGCTCCTCTCTTGCCTTTGTCTGCACCCTTTTTTCCTCTTTGTGCACCTCTCTTGCCTATTTCTGCACCTCCCTTCCCTCTTTCTGCACCCCTCTTGCCTCTTTCTGCACCTCTGTTCCTTCCTTCTGCACTTCTCTTGCTTCTTACTGCACCTCTCATGCTTCTTTCTGTACCCCTCTTGCCTCTTTCTGCACCCTTCTTCGCTCTAGCTTCACCTCTCTTGCCTCTTTCTGCACCTCTCTTCCCTCTTTCTGCACCCCTTTGACTCTTTCTGCACCTCTGTTCCTTCTTTCTGCAGTTCTTTTGTTTCTTTCTGCACATCTCTTGCTTCTTTCTGCACCTCTCATGCCTCATTCTGTATCCCTCTTCCCTCTTTCTGCACCCCTCCTGCCTCTTTCTGCACCTCTGTTCCTTCTTTCTGCACTTCTTTTGTTTCTTTCTGCACCTCTGTAGCTTTTTTCTACACCCCTCTTGCCTCTTCTCCACCCCTCTTCCCCCTTTCTGCATCTCTGTTGCTTCTTTCTGTACTTCTCTTGCCTCTTTCTCCACCCCTCTTCCCTCTTTCTCTACCCCTCTTTCCTCTTTCTGCACCTCTGCTGCTTCTTTTTTCACTTCTCTTTCTTCTTTCTGCACCTCTCATGCTTCTTTCTGCACCCCTCTTGCCTCTTTCTGCACCCTTCTTCCCTCTTTGTGCACCTCTCCAGCCTCTTTCTGCACCTCTATTCCCTCTTTCTGCACCCCTTGTGCCTCTTTCTGCACCTCTGTTCCTTCTTTCTGCAGTTCTTTTGTTTCTTTCTGCACCTCTTACTTCTTTCTGCACCTCTCATGCCTCTTTCTGCACCCCTCTTCCCTCTTTCTGCACACTCCTGCCTCTTTCTGCACCTCATTTTCTTCTTTCTGCACTTCTGTTCCTTTTTTCTGCGCTTCTTTTGTTTCTTTCTGTACCTCTGTTGCTTCTATCTACACCCCTCCTGCCTCTTCTCCACCCCTCTTCTCCCTCTCTGCATCTCTGTTGCTTCTTTCTGCACTTATCTTGCCTCTTTCTCCACCCCTCTTCCCTCTTTCTGCACCCCTCTTGCCTCTTTCTGCAGATCTGTTGCTTCTTTCTGCAATTCTCTTGCTTCTTTCTGCACCTCTCTGGCTTCTTTCTACACCTCTCATGCCTCTTTATGCACCCCTCTTCCCTCTTTCTGCACCACTCCTGCCTCTTTCTGCACCTCTGTTCCTTCTTTCTGCACTTCCTTTGTTTCTTTCTGCATCTCTGTTGCTTCTTTCTACACTTCTCTTGCCTCTTTCTCCACCCCTCTTCCCTCTTTCTGCACCTCTGTTGCTTCTTTCTGCACTTCTCTTGCTTCTTTCTGCACCTCTCTTGATTCTTTTGCAACCCTCGTGCCTCTTTATGCACCCCTCTTCCCTCTTTCTGCACCCCTCCTACCTCTTTCTTCATTTTCCTTCCCTCTTTCTGCTCCTCTCTTGCCTCTGTCTGCACCCCTGTTTCCCCTTTCTGCACCTCTCCTGCCTCTTTCTGCACCTCTGTTCCTTCTTTCTGCACTTCCTTTGTTTCTTTCTGCATCTCTGTTGCTTCTTTCTACACTTCTCTTGCCTCTTTCTCCACCCCTCTTCCCTCTTTCTGCACCTCTGTTGCTTCTTTCTGCACTTCTCTTGCTTCTTTCTGCACCCCTCTTGCCTCTTTATGCACCTCTGTTTCTTCTTTCTGCAGTTTTTTGTTTCTTTCTGCACCTCTCTTGCTTCTTTCTGCACCCCTCATGCCTCTTTATGCACCCCTCTTACCTCTTTCTGCACCCCTCCTGCCACTTTCTGCACCTTTGTTCCTTCTTGCTGCAATTCTTTTGTTTCTTTCTGCACCTCTGTTTCTTCTTTCTATACCCCTTGTGCCTCTTCTCCACCCCTCTTCCCTCTTTCTACACCCCTCTTTCCTATTTCTGCAGCTCTGTTGCTTCTTTCTGCACTTCTTTTGCTTCAGTCTGCACCTCTCTGCCTTCTTTCTGCACCTCTCATGCCTCTTTCTGCACCCCTCTTCCCTCTTTCTTCACGCCTAATGGCTCTTTCTGCACCTCTGTTCCTTCTTTCTGTACTTCTTTTGTTTGTTTCTGCACCTCTGTTGCTTCTTTCTATACCCCTCCTGCCTCTTCTCCACCCCTCTTCCCCCTTTCTGCATCTCTGTTGCTTCTTTCTGCACTTCCCTTGCCTCTTTCTCCACCCCTTCCCTCTTTCTGCACCTCTGTTGCTTCTTTCTGCACTTCTCTTGCTTCTTTCTGCACCTCTCTTGATTCTTTTGCAACCCTTGTGTCTCTTTCTGCACCCCTCTTCAATCTTTCTGCACCGCTCTTACCTCTTTCTGCATCCTTGTTCTCTCTTTCTGCTCCTCTCTTGCCTTTGTCTGCACGCCTGTTCCCCTTTCCGCACCTCTCCTGCCTCTTTCTGCACTTTGCTTGCTTCTTTCTGCACCCCTCTTTTCTCTTTCTTCACCTCTGTTGCTTCTTTCTGCACTTCTCTTGCTTCTTTCTGCACCCCTCTTGCCTCTTTCTGCACCCTTTCTCCCTCTTTGTGCACCTCTCTTGCCTCTTTCTGCACTTCTCTTCCCTCTTTCTGCACCCCTCTTGCTTCTTTCTGCACCTCTGTTCTTTCTTTCTACAGTTCTTTTGTTTTTTTCTGCACCTCTCTTGCTTCTTTCTGCACCCCTCGTGCCTCTTTCTGCACCCCTCTTCCCTCTTTCTGCACCCCTCTTGCCTCTTTCTGTAGCTCTGTTGCTTCTTTCTGCACTTCTCTTGCTTCTTTCTGCACCTCTCTGGATTCTTTCAGGACCCCTCATGCTTTTTTCTGCACCCCTCTTCCCTCTTTCTGCAACACTCCTGCCTCTTTCTGCACCTCTGTTCCTTCTTTCTGCACTTCTTTTGTTTCTTTCTGCACCTCTGTTGCTTCTTTCTACACCCCTCCTGCCTCATTCTCTATCCTCTTCACCCCTTCCTGCATATATGTTGCTTCTTTCTGCACTTTTCTTGCCTCTTTCTCCACCCTTCTGCCCTCTTTCTCTTTCTGCACTTCTCTTGGCTCTTTCTCTACCCCTCATCCCTCTTTCTCATTCTGCACTTCTCTTGCTTCTTTCTGCACCCCTCATGCCTCTTTCTGCACCTCTGTTGCTTCATTCTGCACTTCTCTTGCTTCTTTCTGCACCTCTCTTGCTTCTTTCTGCACCCCTCTTGCCTACTTCTGCACACTTTTTCCCTCTTCATGCACCTCTCTTGCCTCTTTCTGCAACTCTCTTCTCTCTTTCTGCACCCCTCTTACCTCTTTCTGCACCTCTGTTCCTTCTTTCTGCAGTTTTTTTGTTTCTTTCTGCACCTCTCTTGCTTCTTTCTGCACCCCTCGTGCCTCTTTATGCAACCCTCTTCCCTATTTCTGCACCCCTCTTGCCTCTTTCTGCAGCTCTATTGCTTCTTTCTGCACTTCTCTTGCTACTTTCTCCACCTCTCTGGCTTCTTTCTGGACCCCTCAATCCTCTTTCTGCACCCCTCTTCCCTCTTTCTGCACCCCTCATGCATCTTTCTGCACATCTGTTCCTTCTTTCTGTACCTCTGTCGCTTCTTTCTACACCCCTCCTCCCTCTTCTCCACCCCTCTTCCCCCTTTCTGCATCTCTGTTGCTTCTTTCTGCAATTCTCTTGCCTTTTTCTCCACCCCTCTTCCCTCTTTCTCCACCCCTCTTTCCTCTTTCTGTACCTCTGTTGCTTCTTTCTTCACTTCTCTTGCTTCTTTCTACACCTCTCATGCTTCTTTCTGCACCCCTCTTGTCTCTTTCTGCACCCTTCTTCTATCTTTGTGCACCTCTATTGCATCTTTCTGCACCTCTCTTCCCAATTTCTGCACCCCTTTTGCTTCTTTCTGCACCTCTGTTCCTTCTTTTTGCAGTTCTTTTGTTTCTTTCTGCACCTCTCTTGCTTGTTTCTGCACCTCTCATGCCTCTTTCTGTACCCCTCTTCCCTCTTTCTGCACCCCTCATGCTTCCTTCTGCAGCTGTGTTGCTTCTTTATGCACTTCTCTGGATTCTTTCTGCACCTCTCTGGATTCTTTCTGGACCCCTCCTGCCTCTTTCTGCACCCCTCTTCCCTCTTTCTGCACCACTCCTGCCTCTTTATGCACCTCTGTTTCTTCTTTCTGCACTTCTTTTGTTTCTTTCTGCACCTCTGTTGCTTCTTTCTACACCCTCTTGCCTCTTCTCAACCCCTCTTCCCCCTTTCTGCATCTCTGTTGCTTCTTTCTCCACTTCTCTTGCCTCTTTCTCTACCCCTTCCCTCTTTTTGCACCACTGTTGCTTCTTTCTGCACTTCTCGTGCTTCTTTCTGCACCTCGCTTGATTCTTTTGCAAACCTTGTGCCTCTTTCTGCACCCCTCTACCCTCTTTCTGCACCGCTCTTACCTCTTTCTACAGCCTTTTTCCCTCTTTCTGCTCCTCTCTTGCCTTTTTCTGCACCCCTGTTCCCCCTTTCAGCACTTCTTCTGCCTCTTTCTGCACTTCTCTTGCTTCTTTCTGCACCCCCCTTTTCTCTTTCTGCACCTCCCTTGCTTCTTTCTGCATCCCTCTTGCCTCTTTCTGCACCCTTTTTCCCTCTTTGTGCATCTCTCTTGCCTCTTTCTGCACCTCTCTTCCATCTTTCTGCACCCTCTTGCCTCTTTCTGCACCTCTATTCCTTCTTTCATCAGTTCTTTTGTTTTTTCTGAACCTTGCTTGCTTCTTTCTGCACCCCTTGTGCCTCTTTCTGCACCTCTCTTCCCTCTTTCTGCACCCCTCTTGCTTCCTTCTGCAGCTGTGTTGCTTCTTTATGCACTTCTCTGGATTCTTTCTGCACCTCTCTTGCTTGTTTCTGCACCTCTCATGCCTCTTTCTGTACCCCTCTTCCCTCTTTCTGCACCCCTCATGCTTCCTTCTGCAGCTGTGTTGCTTCTTTATGCACTTCTCTGGATTCTTTCTGCACCTCTCTGGATTCTTTCTGGACCCCTCCTGCCTCTTTCTGCACCCCTCTTCCCTCTTTCTGCACCACTCCTGCCTCTTTATGCACCTCTGTTTCTTCTTTCTGCACTTCTTTTGTTTCTTTCTGCACCTCTGTTGCTTCTTTCTACACCCCTCTTGCCTCTTCTCAACCCCTCTTCCCCCTTTCTGCATCTCTGTTGCTTCTTTCTCCACTTCTCTTGCCTCTTTCTCTACCCCTTCCCTCTTTTTGCACCACTGTTGCTTCTTTCTGCACTTCTCGTGCTTCTTTCTGCACCTCGCTTGATTCTTTTGCAAACCTTGTGCCTCTTTCTGCACCCCTCTACCCTCTTTCTGCACCGCTCTTACCTCTTTCTACAGCCTTTTTCCCTCTTTCTGCTCCTCTCTTGCCTTTTTCTGCACCCCTGTTCCCCCTTTCAGCACTTCTTCTGCCTCTTTCTGCACTTCTCTTGCTTCTTTCTGCACCCCCCTTTTCTCTTTCTGCACCTCCCTTGCTTCTTTCTGCATCCCTCTTGCCTCTTTCTGCACCCTTTTTCCCTCTTTGTGCATCTCTCTTGCCTCTTTCTGCACCTCTCTTCCATCTTTCTGCACCCCTCTTGCCTCTTTCTGCACCTCTATTCCTTCTTTCATCAGTTCTTTTGTTTTTTTCTGAACCTTGCTTGCTTCTTTCTGCACCCCTTGTGCCTCTTTCTGCACCTCTCTTCCCTCTTTCTGCACCCCTCTTGCCTCCTTCTGTAGCTCTGTTGCTTCTTTCTGCACTTCTCTGGCTTCTTTCTGCACCTCTCTGGATTATTTCTGGACCCCTCATGCCTCTTTCTGCACCCATCTTCCCTCTTGCTGCACCGCTCCTGCCTCTTTCTGCACCTCTGTTCCTTCTTTCTGCACTTCTTGTGTTTCTTTCTGCACCTCTGTTGCTTTTTTCTATACCGCTTCTGCCTCTTTCTCCACCCTCTTTCCCCTGTCTGCATCTATGTTGCCTCTTTCTGTACTTCTCTGCCTCTTGCTCCACCCCTCTTTCCTCTTTCTCTTTCTGCACTTCTCTTGCCTCTTTCTCTACCCTTCATCCCTCTTTCTCTTTCTGCAATTCTCTTGCTTCTTTCTGCACCTCTCTTGCCTCTTTCTCCACCCCTCTTTGCTCTTTATCCACCCCTTTCCTCATTCTGCACCTCTGTTGCTTCTTTCTTCACTTCTCTTGCATCTTTCTGCACCTCTCATGCTTCTTTCTGCACCCCTCTTGCGTCTTTCTGCACCCTTCTTCCCTCTTTGTGCACCTCTCTTGCCTCTTTCTGCACCTCTCTTCCCTCTTTCTGCACCCCTTTTGCCTCTTTCTGCACCTCTGTTCCTTCTTTCTGCAGTTCTTTTCTTTCTTTGTGCACCTCTCTTACTTCTTTCTGCACCTCTCATGCCTCTTTCTGCATCCTCTTCCCTCTTTCTGCTCCCCTCCTGCCTCTTTTTGCACCTCAGTTCCTTCTTTCTACACCCCTCTTGCCTCTTCTCCACCCCTCTTCCCTCTTTCTGCACCACTCCTGCCTCTTTCTGCACCTCTGTTCCTTATTTCTGAACTTCTTTTGTTTCGTTCTGCACCTCTGTTGCTTCTTTCTACACCCCTCTTGCCTCTTCTCCACCCCTCATCCCCCTTTCTGCATCTCTGTTGCTTCTTTCTCCACTTCTCTTGCCTCTTTCTCTACCCCTTCCCTCTTTTTGCACCTCTGTTGCTTCTTTCTGCACTTCTCTTGCTTCTTTCTGCACCTATCTTGATTCTTTTGCAAACCTTGTGCCGCTTTCTGCACCCCTCTTCCCTCTTTCTGCACCGCTCTTACCTCTTTCTACACCCTTCTTGCATCTTTCTGCTCCTCTCTTGCCTTTGTCTGAACCCCTGTTCCCCCTTTCAGCACCTCTTCTGCCTCTTTCTGCACTACTCTTGCTTCTTTCTGCACCCCCCTTTTCTCTTTCTGCACCTCTCTTGCTTCTTTCTGCACCCCTATTGCCTCTTTCTGCACCCTTTTTCCCTCTTTGTGCATCTCTCTTGCCTGTGTCTGCACCTCTCTTCCATATTTCTGCACCCCTCTTGCCTCTTTCTGCACCTCTATTCCTTCTTTCAGCAGTTCTTTTGTTTTTTTCTGAACCTCGCTTGCGTCTTTCTGGACCCCTTGTGCCTCTTTCTGCACCCCTCTTCCCTCTTTCTGCACCACTCTTGCCTCCTTCTGCAGCTCTGTTGCTTCTTTCTGCACTTCTCTGGCTTCTTTCTGCACCTCTTTGGATTATTTCTGGACCCCTCATGCCTCTTTCTGCACCCCTCTTCCCTCTTGCTGCACCACTCCTGCCTCTTTCTGCACCTCTGTTCCTTCTTTCTGCACTTCATTTGTTTCTTTCTGCATCTCTGTTGCTTCTTTCTCCACTTCTCTTGCCTCTTTCTCTACCCCTTCCCTCTTTTTGCAACTCTGTTGCTTCTTTCTGCACTTCTCTTGCTTCTTTCTGCACCTCTCTTGATTCTTTTGCAAACCTTGTGCCGCTTTCTGCACCCCTCTTCCCTCTTTCTGCACCGCTCTTACCTCTTTCTACACCCTTCTTCCCTCTTTCTGCTCCTCTCTTGCCTTTGTCTGAACCCCTGTTCCCCCTTTTAGCACCTCTTCTGCCTCTTTCTGCACTTCTCTTGCTTCTTTCTGCACCCCCTTTTCTCTTTCTGCACCTCTCTTGCTTCTTTCTGCACCCCTCTTGCCTCTTTCTGCACCCTTTTTCCCTCTTCGTGCATCTCTCTTGCCTCTTTCTGCACCTCTCTTCCATATTTCTGCACCCCTCTTGCCTCTTTCTGCACCTCTATTCCTTCTTTCAGCAGTTCTTTTGTTTTTTTCTGAACCTCGCTTGCGTCTTTCTGCCTCCCTTCTGCCTCTTTCTGCACCCCTCCTACCTCTTTCTGCACCCCTCTTGCCTCCTTCTGCAGCTCTGTTGCTTCTTTCTGCACTTCTCTGGCTTCTTTCTGCACCTCTCTGGATTATTTCTGGACCCCTCATTCCTCTTTCTGCACCCCTTTTCCCTCTTGCTGCACCACTCCTGCCTCTTTCTGCACCTCTGTTCCTTCTTTCTGCACTTCTTTTATTTCTTTCTGCACCTCTGTTGCTTTTTTCTATACCCCTTCTGCCTCTTTCTCCACCATCTTCACCCTTTCTGCATCTATGTTGCCTCTTTCTGTACTTCTCTGCCTCTTGCTCCACCCCTCTTCCCTCTTTCTCTTTCTGCACTTCTCTTGCCTCTTTCTCTACCCCTCAACCCTCTTTCTCTTTCTGCAATTCTCTTGCTTCTTTCTGCACTTCTCTTGCCTCTTTCTCCACCCCTCTTCGCTCTTTCTCCACCCCTTTCCTCATTCTGCACCTCTGTTGCTTCTTTCTTCACTTCTCTTGCTTCTTTCTGCACCTCTCATGCTTTTTTCTGCACCCCTCTTGCCTCTTTCTGCACCCTTCTTCCCTCTTTGTGTACCTCTCTTGCCTCTTTCTGCACCTCTCTTCCCTCTTTCTGCACCCCTTTTGCCACTTTCTGCACCTCTGTTCCTTCTTTCTGCAGTTCTGTTCTTTCTTTCTGCACCTCTCTTACTTCTTTCTGCACCTCTCATGCATCTTTCTACATCCCTCTTCCTTCTTTCTGCACCCCTCCTGCCTCTTTCTGCACCTCAGTTCCTTCTTTCTGCACTTCTTTTGTTTCTTTCTGCACCTCTGTTGCTTCTTTCTACACCCCTCTTGCCTCTTCTCCACCCCTCTTTCCTCTTTCTTCACCCCTCTTGCCTCTTTCTGCAGCTCTGTTGCTTCTTTCTGCATTTCTTTTGCTTTTGTCTGCACCTCTCTTGCTTCTTTCTGTACCTCTTATGCCTCTTTCTGCACCCCTCTTTCTGCACCCCTCCTGCCACTTTCTGTACCTCTGTTCCTTCTTGCTGCACTTCTTATGTTTCTTTCTGTGCCTCTGTTGCTTCTTTCTACACCCCTCCTGCCTCATTCTCCACCCCTCTTCCCTCTTTCTCTTTCTGCACTTCTCCTGCCTCTTTCTCTACCCCTCTTCCCTCTTTCTCTTTCTGTACTTCTCTTGCTTCTTTCTGCACCACTCTTGCCTCTTTCTGCACCTCGGTTGCTTCTTTCTGCACTTCTCTTGGTTCTTCCTGCACCACTCTTGCTTCTTTCTGCACCCCTCTTGCCTATTTCTGAACCCTTTTTCCCTCTTTGTGCACCTCTCTTGCCTCTTTCTGCAACTCTCTTCTTTCTTTCTGTACCTCTCTTGCTTCTTGCTGCACCCCTCGTGCCACTTTCTACACCCCTCTTCCCTCTTCCTGCACACCTCTTACCTCTTTCTGTAGCTCTGTTGCTTCTTTCTGCACTTCTATTGCTTCTTAATCCTTCTCTCTGGCTTCTTTCTGGGCCCCTTATGCCTCTTTTTGCACCCCTCTTCCCTCTTTCTGCACCCCTCCTGCTTCTTTCTGCACCTCTGTTCCTTCTTTCTGCACTTCTTTTGTTTCTTTCTATACCTCTGTTGCTTATTTCTACACCCATCCTGCCTCTTTCTCCACCCCTCTTCCCCCTTTCTGCATCTCTGTTGCTTCTTTCTGCACTTCCCTTGCCTCTTTCTCCACCCCTCTTCCTCTCTTTCTCTTTCTGCATGTCTCTTTCCTCTTTCTGCACCCATCTTGCCTCTTTCTGCACCTCTGTTCCTTCTTTCTGCACTTCTTTTGTTTCTTTCTGTACCTCTGTTGCTTCTTTCTACACTCCTCCTACCTCTTCTCCATCCCTCTTCTCCCTCTCTGCATCTCTGTTGCTTCTTTTTGCACTTCTGCCTCTTTCCCTACACCTCTTCCCTCTTTCTGCAACGCTGGTGCTTCTTTCTGCACTTCTCTTGCTTCTTTCTGCACCTCTCTTGATTCTTTTGCAACCCTCGTGCCTCTTTCTGCACCCCTCTTCCCTCTTTCTGCACCCCTCCTACCTCTTTCTGCATCCTTCTTCCCTATTTCTGATCCTCTCTTGCCTCTGTCTGCACCCCTGTTCCCCCTTTCTCCACCTCTCCTGCCTCTTACTGCACTTCTCTTACTTCTTTCTGCACCCCTCTTGCCTTGCTGCACCTCTGTTTCTTCTTTCTGTACTTCTCTTGCTTCTTTCTGCACCTCTCTTGCTTCTTTCTGCACCCCTCTTGCCTCTTTCTGCACCCTTCTCTCCCTCTTTCTGCACCTCTATTGCCTCTTTCTGCACCCATCTTCCCTCTTTCTGCACCCCTCTTCCCTCTTTCTGCACCTCTTTTCCTTCTTTCTGCACCTCTCTTGCTTCTTTTTGTACCCCTCGTGCCTCTTTCTGCACCCCTCTTCCCTCTTTCTGCACCTCTTTTGCCTCTTTCTGCAGCTCTGTTGCTTCTTTCTGCACTTCTCTTGCTTCTTTCTGCACCTCTCTGGCTTCTTTCTGGATGCCTCATGCCTCTTTCTGCACCACTGTTCCTTCTTTCTGCACTTCTTTTGTTTCTTTCTGCACCTCTGTTGCTTCTTTCCATACCCTCCTGCCTCTTTCTCCACCTCTCTTCCCCCTTTCTGCATCTCTGTTGCTTCTTTCTGCACTTCTCTTGCCTCTTTCTCCACGCCTCTTCCCTCTTTCTGCACTTTTCTTGCTTCTTTCTGCACCTCTCTTTATTCTTTTGCAACCCTTGTGCCTCTTTCTGCACCTTTCTTCCCTCTTTCTGCACCCCTCTTGCCTCTTTCTACACCTCTCTGGCTTCTTTCTGGAACCCTAATGCCTCTTTCTGCTCCCCTCTTCCCTCTTTTTGCGCCCCTCCTGCCTCTTTCTGCACCTCTCTTCCTCCTTTCTGCACTTCGTTTGTTTCTTTCTGCACCTCTGTTGCTTCTTTCTATACCCCTCCTGCCTCTTTCTCCACCCCTCTTCCCCCTTTCTGTATCTCTGTTGCTTCTCTCTGCACTTCCCTTGCCTCTTTCTTCTCCCCTCTTCCCTCTTTCTCTTTCTGCACATCTCATCCCTCTTTCTGCACCCCTCTTGCCTCTTTATGCACCTCTGTTCCTTCTTTCTGCAGTTCTTTTGTTTTTTCTGCACCTTTCTTGCTTCTTTTTGCACCTCTTATGCCTCTTTCTGTACCCCTCCTGTCTCTTTCTGCACCCTTTTCCTTCTTTCTGCACTTCTGTTCCTTTTTTCTTCACTTCTTTTGTTTCTTTCTGTACCTCTGTTGCTTCTATCTACACCCCTCCTGCCTCTTCTCCCTCTCTGCATCTCTGTTGCTTCTTTCTGCACTTATCTTGCCTCTTTCTCCACCCCTCTTCCCTCTTTCTGCACCCCTCTTGCCTCTTTCTGCAGCTCTGTTGCTTCTTTCTGCAATTCTCTTGCTTCTTTCTGCACCTCTCTGGCTTCTTTCTACACCTCTCATGCCTCTTTATGCACCCCTCTTCCCTCTTTCTGCACCACTCCTGCCTCTTTCTGCACCTCTGTTCCTTCTTTCTGCACTTCCTTTGTTTCTTTCTGCATCTCTGTTGCTTCTTTCTGCAATTCTCTTGCCTCTTTCTCCACCCCTCTTCCCTCTTTCTGCACCTCTGTTGCTTCTTTCTGCACTTCTCTTGCTTCTTTCTGCACCTCTCTTGATTCTTTTGCAACCCTCATGCCTCTTTCTGCACCCCTCTTCCCTCTTTCTGCACCCCTCCTACCTCTTTCTTCATTCTACTTCCCTCTTTCTGCTCCTCTATTGCCTCTGTCTGCACCCCTGTTTCCCCTTTCTGTACCTCTCCTGCCTCTTTCTGCACTTCTCTTGCTTCTTTCTGCACCCCTCTTGCCTCTTTATGCACCTCTGTTTCTTCTTTCTGCAGTTTTTTGTTTCTTTCTGCACCTCTCGCTTCTTTCTGCACCCCTCATGCCTCTTTCTGCACCCCTCTTACCTCTTTCTGCACCCCTCCTGCCACTTTCTGCACCTCTGTTCCTTCTTGCTGCAATTCTTTTGTTTCTTTCTGCACCTCTGTTTCTTCTTTCTATACCCCTTGTGCCTCTTCTCCACCACTCTTCCCTCATTCTTCACCCCTCTTTCCTATTTCTGCAGCTCTGTTGCTTCTTTCTGCACTTCTTTTGCTTCTGTCTGTACCTCTCTGCCTTCTTTCTGCACCTCTCATGCCTCTTTCTGCACCCCTCTTCCCTCTTTCTGCACGCCTAATGGCTCTTTCTGCACCTCTGTTCCTTCTTTCTGTACTTCTTTTGTTTCTTTCTGCACCTCTGTTGCTTCTTTCTATACCCCTCCTGCCTCTTCTCCACCCCTCTTCCCCCTTTCTGCATCTCTGTTGCTTCTTTCTGCACTTCTCTTGCTTCTTTCTCCACCCCTTCCCTCTTTCTGCACCTCTGTTGCTTCTTTCTGCACTTCTCTTGCTTCTTTCTTCACCTCTCTTGATTCTTTTGCAACCCTCGTGTCTCTTTCTGCACCCCTCTTCAATCTTTCTGCACCGCTCTTACCTCTTTCTGCATCCTTGTTCTCTCTTTCTGCTCCTCTCTTGCCTTTGTCTGTACCCCTGTTCCCCTTTCCGCACCTCTCCGGCCTCTTTCTGCACTTCGCTTGCTTCTTTCTGCACCCCACTTTTCTCTTTCTTCACCTCTGTTGCTTCTTTCTGCACTTCTCTTGCTTCTTTCTGCACCCCTCTTGCCTCTTTCTGCACCCTTTCTCCCTCTTTGAGCACCTCTCTTGCCTCTTTCTGCACCTCCCTTCCCTCTTTCTGCACCCCTCGTGCTTCTTTCTGCACCTCTGTTCCTTCTTTCTACAGTTCTTTTGTTTTTTTCTGCACCTCTCTTGCTTCTTTCTGCACCCCTTGTGCCTCTTTCTGCACCCCTCTTCCGTCTTTCTGCACCCCTCTTGCCTCTTTCTGTAGCTCTGTTGCTTCTTTCTGCACTTCTCTTGCTTCTTTCTGCACCTCTCTGGATTCTTTCAGGACCCCTTCATGCCTTTTTCTGCACCCTCTTCCCTCTTTCTGCACCACTCCTGCCTCTTTCTACACCTTTGTTCCTTCTTTCTGCACTTCTTTTGTTTCTTTTGCACCTCTGTTGCTTCTTTCTACACCCCTCCTGCCTCATTCTCTACCCTCTTCCCCCTTTCTGCATCTATGTTGCTTCTTTCTGCACTTCTCTTGCTTCTTTCTGCACCCCTCTTGGCTCTTTCTGCACCTCTGTTGCTTCATTCTGCACTTCTCTTGCTTCTTTCTGCATCTCTCTTGCTTCTTTCTGCACCCCTCTTGCCTACTTCTGCACACTTTTCCCTCTTCATGCACCTCTCTTGCCTCTTTCTGCAACTCTCTTCTCTCTTTCTGCACCCCTCTTGCCTCTTTCTGCACCTCTGTTCCTTCTTTCTGCAGTTTTTTTGTTTCTTTCTGCACCTCTCTTGCTTCTTTATGCACCCCTCGTGCCTCTTTATGCAACCCTCTTCCCTATTTCTGCACCCCTCTTGCCTCTTTCTGCAGCTCTATTGCTTCTTTCTGCACTTCTCTTGCTACTTTCTCCACCTCTCTGGCTTCTTTCTGGACCCCTCAATCCTCTTTCTGCACCCCTCTTCCCTCTTTCTGCACCCCTCATGCATCTTTCTGCACATCTGTTCCCAATTTCTGCACCCCTTTTGCTTCTTTCTGAAGCTCTGTTCCTTCTTTTTGCAGTTCTTTTGTTTCTTTCTGCACCACTCTAGCTTCTTTCTGCACCTCTCATGCCTCTTTCTGCACCCCTCTTCCCTCTTTCTGCACCCCTCTTGCCTCCTTCTGCAGCTGTGTTGCTTCTTTCTGCACTTCTCTGGCTTCTTTATGCACCTCTCTGGATTCTTTCTGGACCCCTCCTGCCTCTTTCTTCACCCCTCTTCCCTCTTTCTGCACCACTCCTGCCTCTTTCTGCACCTCTGTTCCTTCTTTCTGCACTTCTTTTGTTTCTTTCTGCACCTCTGTTGCTTCTTTCTACACCCCTCTTGCCTCTTCTCCACCCCTCTTCCCCCTTTCTGCATCTCTGTTGCTTCTTTCTCCACTTCTCTTGCCTCTTTCTCTACCCCTTCCATATTTTTGCACCTCTGTTGCTTCTTTCTGCACTTCTCTTGCTTCTTTCTGCACCTCTCTTGATTCTTTTGCAAACCTTGTGCCACTTTCTGCACCCCTCTTCCCTCTTTCTGCACCGCTCTTACCTCTTTCTACACCCTTCTTCCCTCTTTCTGCTCCTCTCTTGCCTTTGTCTGAACCCCTGTTCCCCCATTCAGCACCTCTTCTGCCTCTTTCTGCACTTCTCTTGATTCTTTCTGCACCCCCCTTTTCTCTTTCTGCACCTCTCTTGCTTCTTTCTGCACCCCTCTTGCCTCTTTCTGCACCCTTTTTCCCTCTTTGAGCATCTCTCTTGCCTCTTTCTGCACCTCTATTCCATCTTTATGCACCCCTCTTGCCTCTTTCTGCACCTCCATTCCTTCTTTCAGCAGTTCTTTTGTTTTTTTCTGAACCTCGCTTGCGTCTTTCTGCACCCCTTGTGCCTCTTTCTGCACCCCTGTTCCCTCTTTCTGCACCCCTCTTGCCTCCTTCTGCAGCTCTGTTGCTTCTTTCTGCACTTCTCTGGCTTCTTTCTGCACCTCTCTGGATTATTTCTGGACCCCTCTTGCTTCTTTCTGCACTTCTCTGGCCTCTTTCTCCACCCCTCTTCACTCTTTCTCCACCCCTTTCCTCATTCTGCACCTCTGTTGCTTCTTTTTTCACTTCTCTTGCTTCTTTCTTCACCTCTCATGCTTCTTTCTGCACCCCTCTTGCCTCTTTCTGCACCCTTCTTCCCTCTTTGTGGACCTCTCTTGCCTCTTTCTGCACCTCTCTTCCCTCTTTCTGCACCCCTTTTGCCTCTTTCTGCACCTCTGTTCCTTCTTTCTGCAGTTCTGTTCTTTCTTTCTGCACCTCTCTTACTTCTTTCTGCACCTCTCATGCCTCTTTCTGCATCCCTCTTCCCTCTTTCTGCACCCCTCCTGCCTTTTTCTGCACCTCAGTTCCTTCTTTCTGCACTTCTTTTGTTTCGTTCTGTACCTGTTGCTTCTTTCTATACCCCTCTTGCCTCTTCTCCATCCCTCTTTCCTCTTTCTTCACCCCTCTTGCCTCTTTCTGCAGCTCTGTTGCTTCTTTCTGCATTTCTTTTGCTTTTGTCTGCACCTCTCTTGCTTCTTTCTGCACCTCTTATGCATCTTTCTGCACCTCTTATGCCTCTTTCTGCACCCCTCTTCCCTCTTTTTGAACCCCTCCTGCCACTTTCTGCACCTCTGTTCCTTCTTTCTGCAGTTCTGTTCTTTCTTTCTGCACCTCTCTTACTTCTTTCTGCACCTCTCATGCCTCTTTCTGCATCCCTCTTCCCTCTTTCTGCACCCCTACTGCCTCTTTCTGCACTTCTTTTGTTTCTTTCTGCACCTCTGTTGCTTCTTTCTACACCCCTCTTGCCTCTTCTCCACCCCTCTTTCCTCTTTCTACACCCCTCCTGCCTCATGCTCCACCCCTCTTCCCTCTTTCTCTTTCTGCACTTCTCCTGCCTCTTTCTCTACCCCTCTTCCCTTTTTCTCTTTCTGTACTTCTCTTGCTTCTTTCTGCACCACTCTTGCCTCTTTCTGCACCTCGGTTGCTTCTTTCTGCACTTCTCTTGCTTCTTTCTGCACCGCTCTTGCTTCTTTCTGCACCCCTCTTGCCTATTTCTGCACCCTTTTTCCCTATTTGTGCACCTCTCTTTCCTCTTTCTGCAACACTCTTCTTTCTTTCTGCACCTCTCTTGCTTCTTGCTGCACCCCTCGTGCCACTTTCTACACCCCTCTTCGCTCTTTCTGCACACCTCTTGCCTCTTTCTGCAGCTCTGTTGCTTCTTTCTGTATTTCTATTGCTTCTTTCTCCTCCTCTTTAGCTTCTTTCTGGACCCCTTATGCCTCTTTCTGAAACCCCTCTTCCCTCTTTCTGCACTTCTTTTGTTTCTTTCTACACCTCTGTTGCTTCTTTCTCCACCCCTCCTGCCTCTTTCTCCACCCCTCTTCCCCCTTTCTGCATCTATGTTGCTTCTTTCTGCACTTCCCTTGCCTCTTTCTCTACCCCTCTTCCCTCTTTCTCTTTCTGCATGTCTCTTTCCTCTTTCTGCACCCATCTTGCCTCTTTCTGCACCTCTGTTCCTTCTTTCTGCAGTTCTTTTGATTCTTCTTTATGCACCTCTGTTTCTTCTTTCTGCACTTCTTTTGTTTCTTTCTGTACCTCTGTTGCTTCTTTCTACACTCCTCCTACCTCTTCTCCATCCCTCTTCTCCCTCTCTGCAGCTCTGCTGCTTCTTTTTGCACTTCTCTTGCCTCTTTCTCCACACCTCTTCCCTCTTTCTGCAACGCTGGTGCTTCTTTCTGCACTTCTCTTGCTTCTTTCTGCACCTCTCTTGATTCTTTTGCAACCCTCGTGCCTCTTTCTGCACCCCTCTTCCCTCTTTCTGCACCCCTCCTACCTCTTTCTGCATCCTTCTTCCCTCTTTCTGATCCTCTCTTGTCTCTGTCTGCACCCCTGTTCCCCCTTTCTCCACCTCTCCTGCCTCTTACTGCACTTCTCTTCTTTCTGCATCCCTCTTGCCTTGCTGCACCTCTGTTTCTTCTTTCTGTACTTCTCTTGCTTCTTTCTGCAACTCTCTTGCTTCTTTCTGCACCCCTCTTGCCTCTTTCTGCACCCTTCTTCCCTCTTTGTGCACCTCTATTGCCTCTTTGTGCACCCATCTTCCCTCTTTCTGCACCCCTCTTCCCTCTTTCTTCACCTCTTTTCCTTCTTTCTGCACCTCTCTTGCTTCTTTCTGTACCCCTCGTGCCTCTTTCTGCACCCCTCTTCCCTCTTTCTGCACCTCTTTTGCCTCTTTCTGCAGCTCTGTTGCTTCTTTCTGCTCTTCTCTTGCTTCTCTCTGCACCTCTCTGGCTTCTTTCTGGACGCCTCATGCCTCTTTCTGCACCACTGTTCCTTCTTTCTGCACTTCTTTTGTTTCTTTCTGCACCTCTGTTGCTTCTTTCCATACCCTCCTGCCTCTTTCTCCACCTCTCTTCCCCCTTTCTGCATCTCTGTTGCTTCTTTCTGCACTTCTCTTGCCTCTTTCTCCACGCCTCTTCCCTCTTTCTGCACTTCTCTTGCTTCTTTCTGCACCTCTCTTTATTCTTTTGCAACCCTTGTGCCTCTTTCTGCACCTTTCTTCCCTCTTTCTGCACCCCTCTTGCCTCTTTCTGCACCTCTCTGGCTTCTTTCTGGACCCCTAATGCCTCTTTCTGCTCCCCTCTTCCCTCTTTTTGCGCCCCTCCTGCCTCTTTCTGCACCTCTCTTCCTCCTTTCTGCACTTCTTTTGTTTCTTTCTACACCTCTGTTGCTTCTTTCTATACCCCTCCTGCCTCTTTCTCCACCCCTCTTCCCCCTTTCTGTATCTCTGTTGCTTCTTTCTGCACTTCCCTTGCCTCTTTCTTCTCCCCTCTTCCCTCTTTCTCTTTCTGCACATCTCATCCCTCTTTCTGCACCCCTCTTGCCTCTTTCTGCACCTCTGTTCCTTCTTTCTGCAGTTCTTTTGTTTTTTCTGCACCTTTCTTGCTTCTTTCTGCACCTCTTATGCCTCTTTCTGTACCCCTCCTGTCTCTTTCTGCACCTCTGTTCCTTCTTTCTGCACTTCTGTTCCTTTTTTCTGTGCTTCTTTTGTTTCTTTCTGTACATCTGTTGCTTCTATCTACACCCCTCCTGCCTCTTCTCCACCCCTCTTCTCCCTCTCTGCATCTCTGTTGCTTCTTTCTGCACTTATCTTGCCTCTTTCTCCACCCCTCTTCCCTCTTTCTGCACCCCTCTTGCCTCTTTCTGCAGCTCTGTTGCTTCTTTCTGCAATTCTCTTGCTTCTTTCTGCACCTCTCTGGCTTCTTTCTACACCTCTCATGCCTCTTTATGCACCCCTCTTCCCTCTTTCTGCACCACTCCTGCCTCTTTCTGCACCTCTGTTCCTTCTTTCTGCACTTCCTTTGTTTCTTTCTGGATCTCTGTTGCTTCTTTCTGCACTTCTCTTGCCTCTTTCTCCACCCCTCTTCCCTCTTTCTGCACCTCTGTTGCTTCTTTCTGCACTTCTCTTGCTTCTTTCTGCACCTCTCTTGATTCTTTTTCAACCCTCGTGCCTCTTTCTGCACCCCTCTTCCCTCTTTCTGCACCCCTCCTACCTCTTTCTTCATTCTTCCCTCTTTCTGCTCCTCTCTTGCCTCTGTCTGCACCCGTGTTTCTCCTTTCTGCACCTCTCCTGCCTCTTTCTGCACTTCTCTTGCTTCTTTCTGCACCATTCTTGCCTCTTTATGCACCTCTGTTTCTTCTTTCTGCAGTTTTTTGTTTCTTTCTGCACCTCTCTTGCTTCTTTCTGCACCCCTCATGCCTCTTTCTGCACCCCTCTTACCTCTTTCTGCACCCCTCATTCCTCTTTCTTTCTGCACCTCTGTTTCTTCTTTCTGCACTTCTCTTGCCTCTTTCTCCACCACTCTTCCCTCTTTCTGCACCTCTGTTGCTTGTTTCTGTACTTCTCTTGCTTCTTTCTGCACCTCTCTTGATTCTTTTGCAATCCTTGTGCTTATTTCTGCACCCTTCTTCCCTCTTTCTGCAACACTCTTGCCTCTTTCTGCACCTCTGTTGCTTCTTTCTGCACTTCTTTTGTTTTTTCTGTACCTCTCTTGCTTCTTTCTGGACCCCTCTTGCCTCTTTCTCCACCCCTCTTCTCCCTTTCTGCATCTCTGTTGCTTCTTTCCCCAGTTCTCTTTCTGCACACATCTTGCCTCTTTCGTCACCTCTGTTGCTCCTTTCTGCACTTCCTTTGTTTCTTTCTGCACCTCTCTTGCTTCTTTCTATACCCATCGTGATTCTTTCTGCATCCCTCTTCCCTATTTCTGAATCTCTGTTGCTTCTTTCTGCACTTTTCTTGCCTCTTTCTCCACCCCTCTTACCTCTTTCTTCACCTCTGTTGCTTCTTTCTGCATTTCTGCTTCTTTCTGCACCTCTCTTGCTTCTTTCTGCACCCCTCGTGCCCTTTTCTGCATCCCTCTTCCCACTTTCTGCACTTCTTTTGATTCTTTCTGCACCTTTCTTGCTTCTTTCTGCACCCATCTTGCCTCTTACTCCTCCTCTGTTGCTTCTTTCTGTACATCCTTTGTTTATTTCTGCACCCATCTTGCTTCTTTCTGCACCCCTCTTGCCTCTTTCTCTACCCCCTTTCCCCCTTTCTGCATCTCTGTTGCTTCTTTCTGCACTTTGCTTGCTTCTTTCTGCACCTCTCTTACTTCTTTCTACAACCCTCATGCCTCTTTCTGCACCCCTCTTCCTGCACCCCTCTTGCCTCTTTCTGCACCTCTGTTGCTTCTTTCTGCACTTCTCTTGTTTCTTTCTGCACTCTCTTGCTTCTTTCTGCATCCCTCTTGCCTCTTTCTCCACCACTCTTCTCCCTTTCTGTACCTCCATTGCCTCTTTCTGCAGTTCTCTTGCCTCTTTCTGCACCTGTGTTGAACTTTTCTGCACTTCTCTTGCCTCTTTCTACACACTGTTCCCTCTTTCTGTACCACTGTTCCCTCTTTCTGCACCCCTCTTGCCTCTTTCTGCACCTATGTTGGTTCTTTCTGTACTTCTCTTTCTTCTTTCTGCACCTCTCTTGCTTCTTTCATCACCCCTCTTGCCTCTTTCAGTACCCCTCTTTCCTCTATCTGCACCTCTCTTGCCTCTTTCTGCACCCCTGTTCCCTCTTTCTGAATCTCTCTTGCCTTCTTCTGTACCTCTCTTGCTTCTTTCTGTATCTTTTGTCCTCTTTATTCACCCTCTTCCCTCTTACTGTACCCCTCTTCCCTCTTTCTGCACCTCTCTTGCTTCTTTCTGCAGTTCGCTTACCTCTTTCTGCACCTCTGTTGTGCCTTTCTGTACTTCTCTTACCTCTTTCTGCACCTCTGTTAGTTCTTTCTGCACTTCTCTAGCTTCTTTATGCACTTCTCTAGCTTCTTTATGCACTTCTATTCCTTCTTTCTGCACCCCTCTTTCCTCTTACTGGAACTCTCGTCCCTCTTTCTGCACCTCTCCTGTCTCTTTCTGCACCTCTGTTCTTTCTTTCTATACTTCTCTTGCTCCTTTCTGCACCTTTCTTGCTTCTTTCTGTACCCTTCTTACTTCTTTTTGCAGCCCTCTTCCCTTTTTCTGCAGCTCCCTTGCCTCTTTCTGCACGTCTCTTGCCTCTTTCTGTGTCCTTCTTCTCTCTTTCTGTACCTCTCTTGCTTCTTTCTACACCTCTCTTGTCTCTTTCTGCACTTCTCTTGCCTCAAATGGGACCTCCAAGCTGTCAAGTTTAAAGGTCTGCGTGCTCTCGTGACTCAGGTATATGTCTACTTGCACATGTATTCTCACATGTGTTATACATCTGCAGATGGTAGCTTAAAAAGTGGGTAGCTTCTCCTATAGTTGGACAAATCTTCTCAGTTCTGCTCTGTTATTTGGTTGCACAGGCAGACATGTCTTACGTATGTTGGTGTATCGAGCCCCTCAGATATACTACTGAATACCCAGGTGTCCTGTATTATGAGCAGAAAGAAATACATACACCTTTTTGTACATAAATTTACAGAGTATGCTGTTTGAAACAGAGGTATTCAAGTATTTGTATGTTTCTTTTTATGTAACCTGTCACTAGGTAAAAGCACAGACACACGCATGCATACCTTCAGAAACTTGGTGAGACTTACAACAGTGATATGGTTAGGATTGCTGTTTTACATTTGGTACGCTTAACATTCTGAGCAGTCGATGAATAGTAAACCTTCAAGAGAAAAGTGAGAATTAAGACATCTTGGGAGAAGGATTAGAGACTAGGCTAATTTGTATGAGTCTGTTGAAAGGTACAGTCAAAGTAGGCCTCTTTCTGTATCTCTGCTGCTTTTTTTCTGTACTTCTTTTTCTTCTTTATGCACCTTTCTTCCTCTTTCTGCACTTCTCGTGCCTCTTTCTGCATTTCTCCTGCTTTTTTCTGCACCTTTCTTTCTCTTTCTGGAACTCTCTTGCCTCTTTCTGCTTTTCTCTTCCTTCTTTCTGTGCCTTTCTTCCTGTTTGTGCTCATGTTTTACCTATGTAGGCATAGTTAGCAATTAGCATTTAAATAACCTTAGAAATTCACTGAAAAAAACACAGGTTTCAGAGATGGTATAGTTAGGAATTTGCATTTTTAAAAACCCTAAAAATTCACTGAAAAAAAACACAGGTTTCAGGGACATTATAGTTAGGCTGGCATTTCACTCATACAAATCCAGTGAAATTCAGCCGTTATAGTTAGCTGAGCTAACTATAACTCGTGCCCCCTGCAATGCACTGCTGATGACGTCACATATTACATCACTCATGACATGGTCTGGGACATCACTGATGACATCTAAAATGACATCACTGATGACATCATCCAGTGACTGAGTGTTTCTAAAAAGTTTAAGAATTATATATATATATATATATATATATATATATATATATATATATATATATATATATATATATATATATATATATATACACATTACCTACTGGCGGACGCCAGTAGTAGTTATAGTTAGGACTGACTTTCCCTAGGAAAAGCATTTTTTCATTTGCCAATATCTTTGGCGCCGTTTGACGAATCTTCGCAAAATTTTCAAAATTAATGGGGCGGACCGGTCTGCTCCTGTCCTTCTGCACCCCTGTTCCTTCTTTCTGTACCTTTCTTGCCTGTTTGTGTACCTCTCTTGCCTCTTTCGGCACCTCTGTTGCTTCTTTCTGCACTTCTCTTGCCTCTTTCTGTATCACTCTTGCCTCTTTAAGCACCTCTGTTGCTTCTTTCTGCACTTCTCTTGCTTCTTTCTACACCCCTCTTGCCTCTTTTTCTACCCCTTTTGCCTCTTTGAGCACCTCTCTTGACTCTTTCTGCACCTCTCTTGCCTTTTTCTGCAGTTCTCTTGCCACTTTCTGCACCTCCGTTGGTTCTTTCTGCACTGCTCTTGCTTCTTTTTGCACCTCTGTTGTAAATGTCTGCATTTCTGTACCCCTCTTCCCTCTTTCTGTAGCTCTCTTGCCTCTGCACACCTGTTCTGTCTTTCTGCATCCCTTTGTAACCTGTTTCTGTAACTCTCTTGCCTCTTTCTGCAGTTCTCTTGCCTTCTTCTGCACCTCACTTGCCTCTTTCTGCACTTCTCTTGTTTCTTTCTCTACCCTTCTTCCTTTTTCTGCACATCTCTTGCCTCTTTCTGCACGTCTCTTGCCCCATTCTGCACATCTCTTGGTTCTCTCTGCGCTGCTCTTGCCTCTTTCTGCACCCCTCTTGCCTCTTACTGTACCTATTTTGCTTCTTTCTGCACTTCTCTCTCCTCTTTCTGCACCCCTCTTGACTCTTTCTGCACCTCTGTTGCTTCCTTTTGCACTTGCATTGCCTCTTTCTGCACCTCTCTTGCTTCTTTCTGCAACCCTGTTGTCTCTTTCTACACCCCTGTTGTCTCTTTCTGCACTCGTCTTCCCTCTTTCTGCACCTCTCTTGCTTCTTTCTGCACTTCTCTTGCCTCTTTCTGCACCTCTCTTGCTTCTTTCTGTACCCTTCTTCATTTTTCTGCACATCTCTTGCCTCTTTCTGCACATCTCTTGCCTCATTCTGCACATCTCTTGGTTCTTTCTGCACTGCTCTTGACTCTTTCTGCACCCCTCTTTCCTCTTTGTGCACCTCTTTTGCTTCTTTCTGCACTTCTCTCTCCTCTTTTCGCACCTCTGTTGGTTCTTTCTGCACTTCCCTTGCTTCTTTCTACACCTCTGTTGCTTCTTTCAGCAATTCTTTTTCCTCTTTCTGCACTTCTCTTGCTTGTTTCTGCACCTCTCTTGCGTCTTTCTGTACCTGTGTTGCCTCTTTCTGCACTTCACTTGCTTCTTTATGCACCTCTCTTGTCTCTTTCGGCACATCTGTTGCTGTTTTTCAGTACTTCTCTTGCCTCTTTCTGCACCCTTCGTGCCTCTTTCAGCACCTCTGTTACTTCTTTCTGCACTTCTCTTCCTTCTTTCTGCACTCCTCCTGCCTCTTTCTGTACCTCTCTTGTCTCTTTGTGCACCCCTCCTACCTTTTTCTGCAACCCTCTTGCCTCTTTTTGCACCTCTGTTGGTTCATTCTGCACTGCACGGCTCTTGCTTCTTTCTGTACCTCTCTCGCCTCTTTCGGCACCTCTGTTGCTTCTTTCTGCACTTCTCTTGCCTCTTTCTGCACCTCTGACTTAGAGGTAGTTTTAATCCCCCTGCCCTATTATGTACTAGGGCCTTAAGGGGAGTTCATGCCAATCACAGGGTTAGCCCAACCCATAGTGTACCCTAGTGTATGTAGGTGTTTTCACTGTATTCTAAGTGTCTTTCAGCATAGCACTGGCTCCGGGCCTGGTTAGTCAGAGTCAGTTACCACCAGGACCAGTCAGCAAAAAGTTGGGGGCACAGGATAACTTTGCAACAAGGCCTCTTTCTGCACCTCTGTTGGTTCTTTCTGCATATCTCTTGCTTCTTTCTGCAACTTATTTTGTCTTTTTACACTTCTGTTGCCTCTTTCTGCATTTCTCTTGCTTCTTTCTGTGCTTTTCTTCCTCTTTCTGCACATGTCCTACCTCTGTAGGAATAGTTAGAAATGAGCATTTAAAAAACCTTTGAAATTCACTGAAAAAATCATAGGTTTCAGGGACGTTATAGTTAGAAATTATCATTTAAAAAACCTTTGAAATTCACTGAAAAAACCATAGGTTTCAGGGACATTATAATTAGAAATTAGCATTTAAAAAACCTTAGAAATTAACTGAAAAAACGACAGGTTTCAGGGACGTTATAGTTAGTTAGACATTTCACTCGTACAAAACCAGAGAAATTTGGCCGTTAAAGTTAGTTCAGATAACAATAACACGCGCCCCCACAATGCACTGCTGATGACGTCGCATATTACATCATTCATGACATGGTCAGTGACATCACTGATGACATCTCAAATGATATCACTGATGACATCGTCCAGTGACTGTGTGTTTCTGTAAAGTTTAAATATGTTTTATATATCTATATATATGCCAAGGTGTATTGAAGAATGAGTGGGTATATAAGTGTCTGAATGGATGATTTAGTAGGTGCGTGACTGTCTGTATAAGTGAGTGATTAAACGTGTCTTAGTGAATGCATGGGTGAGTGACTAATATTTTCGAATGTGTGTATCAGTCTATCAGTTGGTGTGTAAGTGGCTGCATGGTTTGTTGAGTAGGTACATGAGTGTCTATATGGGTTATTGATTAGTTGTCTGAGTACCTGTATGGGCGCCTGAGTGCCTGTGTAGGTGGGTGAGGGGGTGTGTGACTCCCTGCATGGATATATGAGTGGGTGAATCCCTGGGTGTATTGGTTCATGAGTATGTCTGTGAGGTACTGTATGGGTGAGTGAGTGTGCGATCAGCGCAACATACTGCACATCGCTGCTTGCGGAATTCTGCGTAGTGCAGTGGAGTTTTTAGGGCACTTAACTCTGCGAACTTCGCCTAGGCCAAGTTATAAAGTCACTAGTAGAAGTAAGTTACTTTACAGGTATTTTTACACCTTTGTTTCAGATGGTGGGGACATGTAACTCTACACTTTTTACAACTGTAATGTTGTTTAAACGTGTAGATTTAAATGTCCACAGCCCCTGAAACAAGAGGTGGAGACAGAGATATACAACTGAAAAGTTAGCACTACTAGTTATAAGTTCACAATCATATTTGACGTTTCTCACACTTGGTGGAGACCTACGTAATCAGGAAGCGATATCTCTGTAGTAAAGTACAGGGAAATTTAGAAAACTTGAAGTTTAAAAACAAATTAATTTACATATTTGTAAGTTAAATCTTAACAGAAATTAATTTCATCTTTATATTATAAATGTAAAACCATTTTGTAAAAAAAGCCATAGCAGTACTAACTAAATTAATTTTTTTAATTGAATACATTTGCATATAATAAATTAAATTAAAATGAGTTCTTTAAATAAATAAGGTAATATGTTTATAGATGACGCAATTCTTAAGTTACTAACGTTATATAAACAATTAATTTACATTATTTTTTTCATTATTTTGTTGTTACATTTATTTTAAATTAAAAATATTGTTAAAATTGCTTTTAATACAATAATATTTAATTATATTTCAATATTAATTTTTACATTAAAATAAATGTGTATGGGTCCGATTCACAAAGGTAAAGTTAGACAAAAGTCTAACTTTATGACTTTCGGTATTCACAAAGGGCATTCACCACTCGTAAATGCCCTTTGTAAATACCAAACCTTGAATTTTACGACTTTCAGTATTCATAGGGGGCATTTACAAGTAGTAAGTGTCCTTTGTGAATATCGAAGGTCGTAAAGTTAGACTTTCGTCTCACTTTACCTTTGTGAATCGGGCCCTAGATCTTTATAAATATTTAAAGAAATTCATTCATTTGAACATTATTTTCTAAGGGGGTCTATTTTAAGTTTATCATTTTCTTTGGGAGGGCGATGGTTTACCTGTGAGTGGCCATGGGTAGTGCTGGACTTACTCCAGCTCTGAGCTGGAGTATATTTATGACAGTCTGTAGTAATTATAGAAGTGCAGTTTGTTAACAGTAATGGACACACTCTTTGGTACATGAGTACTTATTTTCTAACCCCTTTCCTACCTCTCCCATAACCCCTCCTCATGCCTTCCTTAACCCCTCCCATTTAGTAGAAAGTATTCTCTATTTTCCAGCCAATCTCTCCTGTCAATCCCATGTTCACTACTCAACGTATATCTACATGTGCAGAGAATTTCTTACAGCTGAGGCAGAGATCTCTGCACATAAAAGGTAGGAGAGTCGGAGATGGAGACCTCCACACATAGGTTTGTGAATAGCACTTTGTAGTATGCTAGTAGTAGTATTGCAGTACTAATAAAAATACTATGAAATGCAGTTTGTGAATAGGCCCCTCGGAATTCACTTTCACTAAACCAGGTGGATTCTGGGTCATGTCACGCCAAGTCCTTTCCCCCTTCCCTATTTGTCCTTGTTGATATATGTAATGGAGACTAACCCTGTGCGGAGTTTGCGTAGCCGTGCTATGCGAGGCTACGCAAAGCGGCACAAAAACTCTGCAACACTATGCGGAGTTACGCGAGCATGCGGAGTTGCTTGCTCCACATGCTTGCGTGTGCTTGCGTATGCTCGAGAGATGTTTTTGACGTTCGGCAACGCTGATTGCGTGTTCGGAGGGAAATATCGCTCGAACTTCACCACGAGGTCGCCAATGGGCGCGGTCATCTTGTTTTCCTACTCTATGCATGGTTCTGGGGCCTGTTTCTCATCCTGCTCTAATCTTTTCAAACCTTTGTTTTTTACACGTTTCTTCTGATCTTTTTTATTTATCTATCCCTATCTGTCCCTAAGTGTATATTTTGCATTTTATTTCTACTTTTACTGCGTTTTTTTGACTTTTTTCTACTGTTTTATATTACTTCCTTTTTTACTCTCCTACTTCTTCTCCTTACTTTATTTCTTACTCCTACATTTTCTTTTCCGCCCACCACCTACCCAGAACCATGGCTAAGGGTACCTCCAAGTCCAATAGCAAGGGGAAGGTGCCTGCACCTAAGAAGAAGAGCCGCCTTCCTTGTGACAGACTGCGCTCAGAAGGGGTGCAGGCCCGGGTCCTTTTTACCAAGTCGGAGGTGGCCGCCCTTGTTTTTTATGTTCAGCGCCACCTCCCCTTGACCTTGGCAGCAGGCGGCAGGCCTGGCTCCGGGTAGGCTACCCAGGAGCGTCACCTCCGGTGGGCGAGGGTGCGCCAGGCAGTGTTTTGCTGCTCTGGGGTCCGGCGCACCCATAACCAGCTGACCCACCGGTGGTCAGACATCTTGGACCGGGAGCAGGACCTGCTGGAACTACTAGGTGTTGAGGTCGTGGGACTTAGTGAGTGGCTAATTATAGTAGTATTGTGTGTTCTGTTCTGTGTTATTGTGAATATTATTTTTTTCCCAAATAGCAAGAATGCTGCTGCTTACATGCAGGTAAGTTACATTTAAAAATCTTTTGTGATTGTTTTTCTTCTAGGCACTAGACAGGTGCTTGGCGCTGCTAATCTTAGTTGTTTGCAACTTTGCGCTCGCTTGGGCTGATTATGTAAGAGAGTTTACTTTAGAGAACTTAAGTTAGGTAATGCTAGAGAGACTCTAGTCCTTTCCTTTGTCCTCCTGTCACTAAGATAGTGGTGGATTGATAGGTCGTTTATTTGCTTAGTATTAGTTGGTAATTTTTTAGCGGTCTGCGTGATGCATGCTCCGTCATGTCACGTGCTGCTGAGTGCTGACTCCAGTCCTTAGTAGAACCTTTTGTAGTTTGTAAGTGAGTGAGTAATAGGCTTAACACAACATCAGCAGCAACCAACCAACAATTTGTTGTATGCAAATTTATGCATGCGTCCTCCATCTATGCATTTTTGAGGACTAAAATAAATGGAAATGCAGACTTATTGAACAATTGGCCGTCTGTAATAGGTGGGCTAGGTCAGGTGGTACTTAGGTTTAGGATTCTGGAATCAGAATGGAACACTGGATTAGTGTTCATAAATAATAACTAGACGGTCCGCGAATCCCGCGATACTACTAGTCGATCAGATTAGATAGGTCAATTTTATTGCAATTGTTGTTTCCAAAAATGTTTTTTGGAGCGTTTTTTAAAATATTTTATTTGTTTCACACCAATCATCAGTGTTTGTCTATTTCTTTATTATATCTTACATGATTAGCAGCCAGGGGCAAGAAGACGGAGTCAGAGTCGGCGGGAGCTGGAGAAAATGCCTCCCAGGGCCAAGAACGCTCCTCTACTGAGGACTCTGCTGATGTCCCCAGTAAGTCCTCCTGTTGTTAATATTAATAATTATATTTCCCTAACTTTTACTGCACCTTATTTTTTCTGAACTATTATTTCCTTTTGCTAATTCTATTTTTTACCAAATCTTCTTTGATCTATCTGTTTTTAAATTCTTGTTATCCCTGCCTCTAACTGCCTCTGCTCTGACTCTCTGTACTACCACTATTAGTCTGTCTGTAGCTAAGCTTACCCGGTTGGCCACTCTTTATTTTTATTTAAAAAGTTTTAAAACTCAGATTCACCAATTGCTCTAGCCACTGAGTCCAGTCCTTTGGGTTGTCCTCTTCTAGTCTTCTTAATCTTCTTGAGAAGTTTTTCAACAATTCCCACCAACAAAATGCCCAACCAGATATTTTACTATTTTTGATAGAATAGGACATACTACTACTAGTGTCTACTCTACTCTAGTACCCGATTTGTACTAGCGATGTATGTGGTATATGTATGCATTTTAACTATATTTTCAATCTTGCTAGTGAAATAGAATAAATAGTGGGAGGTGTATATGGCATCTAAAAAATGTGTAATGTTTTTCTAGTCGTACCGACCACCAGTGCTGGGGCCAGCGGCGGGGCAGGCGACACCAGCCACGAAGGAGCAGTGGATGCGGCAGCTGCCACAGGGGTGGGTGAGGTAGCAGCAGTTGCAGGTGGTGGTAAGTTATACTTATATTCCTTACTTATTGACAATAGTTACACACTCGCTGCAAGGGTGTACACTGTATGTTGAGAGAGACTAAGTTTTTGTGAACAACGGTTGAAGAAGAAGACACCCTTTACTTAGCATTAGAGCAATAGCATTAGCGGCGGGAGTTGAGTAACTAATGGACTCTTCTATCTGACTTCAACTCAGCTGGGAAAATTTTATGGAGAAGACTAAGAGTCAGACGACCTAGAAGGATGGGTTGAACGAAAAGGGAAAGAACGATGGAAGGAGGAAGGACAGGCGAAATGTAATATATGACTAGCAGAGATGGATGCGTGGGATGCATAGGTGTCTGATAGGAATCAGATGCATGGGTGGTTGAAGGATGGGTGGAAGGTTAAAGAAAAAAGATGCGTGCCTGGATGGGTGAAACTGTATGGGTGATAGGAAGAATCCTCCAGGGTTTTTCATGGGTCAAACTCAAAGGCAAGCAAGGAAGGAAGGATATATGGGTGGTGGTTTAAAGAAAAATAACAAATGTATGTTGTTGGTGAAACTTCAAATTCTTGAGAGATTAAGAAGAATGATAGACATGTTTACTTTGAATAGATGGATGCCTGGATGGTATTCAATTATCATAGCATAGGTGGAGACTGTCACTGGATGAAGAGTCTTTGGAGAGAATATAAAAGAAAAATAAACTGCGCCAGAGTAGCAAAGCCAAGGACAATAGAAGATTAGAATTGATAAAATATGAGGCTAGAAGAGCAATGCAATCATTGATAAATGGAAGAATCGCTGGGAAGAGAAACAGGGCTGTTTTTATGCAAGGGTTTTGATTCAAGGTTGTATTTTCAGAATACTCCCTTGACTCACAGTAGTTTGCAAGCACGGAATATATATTGTGAATGTATTATCAAGCGCCTCCCTCCGACTTCGAGGCCCACTCCTTACCTATGTCATTTATTTTCGACTGTGTCAGACTGCCAGCCTGCCAGCCAGTCAAGCTATCATGGCTGATAAGGGGTGAAACCCCAAAACCGGTCCTAGGATGCTTGTTTCGAGCCCAGGGAGGACCTGGCCTGGCAGTCGGTCTGGACTGTTCCCATTGAGCACAGGGTCAAGACTGATTTGCATATGGCTGGGTTCAAACTGGAATGGCATGGTGAGCAAAAACACGATGTATTTAGGCCCAGATCTCTGTACTGGGGTGAATGTATGACATTGTTCTGCATTCTGTCCATCAATTGTTGTTTTTGCATTTGTCACCCCGAGTGGGACAGGTATGCCCAGACGTGGGTCCCGAGCTCTCCATGCCTCTGGAGTCAAGCTATCCTGGCTGATGAGGGGGGAAACCCCGAAACTGGTCCTAGGATCCTGGTTTCCAGTCCAGGGAGGACCTGGCCTGGCAGTTCGGGCTGGACTGTTCCCATTGGGCACAGGGTCAAGACTGATTTGCATATGGCTGGGTTCAAACTGGAATGGCATGGTGAGCAAAAAAACGAGGGATTTAGGCCCATATCTCTCTACTGGGGTGAATGTATGACATTGTTCTGCATTCTGTCCATCAATTGTTGTTTTTGCATTTGTCACCCCGAGTGGGTCAGGTATGCCCAGACATGGGTCCCGTGCTCTCCATGCCACTGGAGTCAAGCTATCCTGGCTGATGCAGGGTGAAACCCCGAAACCGGACCGAGGATGCTTGTTTCCAGTCCAGGGAGGACCTGGCCTGGCATTTCAGGCTGGACTGTTCCAATTGGGCACAGGGTCAAGACTTATTTGCATATGGCTGGGTTCAAACTGGAACGGCATGGTGACCAAATAAACAATGGATTTAGACCCAGATCTCTGTACTGGGTTGAATGTATGACATTGTTCTGCATTCTGTCCATCAATTGTTGTTTTTGCATTTGTCACCCCGAGTGGGACGGTTATGCCCAGACGTGGGTCCAGTGCTCTCCATGCCACTGGAGTCAAGCTATCCTGGCTGATGAGGGTGAAACCCCGAAACCGGTCCTAGGATGCTTGTTTCCAGTCCAGGGAGGACCTGGACTGGCAATTCGGGCTGGACTGTCCCCATTGGGCAAAGGGTCAAGACTGATTTGCATATGGCTGGGTACAAACTGGAAAGGCATGGTGAGCTGAAAAACGATGGACTTAGGCCCAGATCTCTGTACTGGGGTGAATGTATGATATTGTTCTGCATTCTGTCCATCAATTGTTGTTTTTGCATTTGTCACCCCGAGTGAGACTGGTATGCCCAGACGTGGGTCCCGTGCTCTCCATGCCACTGGAGTTAAGATATCCTGGGTGATGAGGGTTGAAACCCCGAAACCGGTCGTAGGATGCTTCTTTCCAGTCCAGGGAGGACCTGGCCTGGGAGTTCGGGCTGGACTGTTCCCATTGGGCACAGGGTCAAGACTCATTTGCATATGGCTGGGTTCAAACTGGAATGGCATGGTGAGCAAAAAAACGATGGATTTAGGCCCAGATCTCTGCACTGGGGTGAATGTATGACATTGTTCTGCATTCTCTCCATCAATTGTTGTTTTTGCATTTGTCTCCCCGAGTGGGACGGGTATGCCCAGACATGGGTCCCGTGCTCTCCATGCCACTGGAGTCAAGCTATCCTGGCTGATGAGGGGTGAAACCCCGAAACCGGTCCTAGGATGCTTGTTTCCAGTCCAGGGAGGACCTGGCCTGGAAGTTTGGGCTGAACTGTTCCCATTGGGCAAAGGGTCAAGACTGATTTGCATATGGCTGGGTTCAAATTGGAATGGCATGGTGAGCAAAAACATGATGTATTAAGGCCCAGATCTCTGTACTGGGGTGAATGTATGACATTGTTCTGCATTCTGTCCATCAATTGTTGTTTTTGCATTTGTCACCCTGAGAGGAACGGGTATGCCCAGACGTGGGTCCCATGCTTTCCATGCCACTGGAGTCAAGCTACCCTGGCTGATGAGGGGTGATACCCCGAAACTGGTCGTAGGATGCTTGTTTCCAGTCCAGGGAGGACCTGGCCTAGCAGTTCGGGCTGGACTGTTCCCATTGGGCACAGGGTCAAGACTGATTTGCATATGGCTGGGTTCAAACTGGAATGGCATGGTGAGCAAAAAAACAATGGATTTAGGCCCGGGTCTCTCTACTGGGGTGAATGTATGACATTGTTCTGCATTCTGTCCATCAATTGTTGTTTTTGCATTTGTCACCCCGAGTGGGACAGGTATGCCCAGACGTGGGTCCCGAGCTATCCATGCCTCTGGAGTCAAGCTATCCTGACTGATGAGGGGTGAAACCCCAAAACCGGTCCTAGTGTAGTGTAGCTCCTATTTCCCTAATAGGCTCTGCGCATTGGAATAATATATCCTATAGGTTTGACATAGGACTGAGGTCAGTATGTCCCTATCGAGTATATTAAACTTAATTACTTGTGCCAGCTAGCTCAGAGGCCACTAGAAACTTCTTGACAACAAGAAGGGAGTAGTTTCTGGCAGCCACAAAACTTGACCACTTTGTTTCCCTTACAGAGTCAGGACGTGTCCCAGAGTCGTAGAAACAATAGATAACTATTTCACTCAGCTCAGTTGTGCAGGATTCAGTTACTTCTCAAAGTTACACAGAAATAACAGACGGGCGTTTCAATAAAAAGGTTTATTGAACAGTCTTGTTTCTGTTGTAAGTTAGATGTGCTGTTACGATCACAAGACAGTATGCGAGATAAATAATGTACAGAGTGAGCAGTAGAAATAAATAATACTGCGTTAGCATTATCTTTTCAGCATATATGCATTTACATAAAATGACACAGCCTAAAAATGCGAGTACTCATACGATGCGTTTCTATCCTAGGTCTACCCAGTGTGCCTAACCTTTCCTAGGTGTAGGGAGAAGTAGAAGTAGGTGCTGTATTCCTGACTAGAGTATACTAAGAGTAAGTTACGCCTAGTATGCCAAGAGTCTAGTATGCCAAGAGTCCCTCTAGGTTCTAGTCTGCTCCATACCTGAAGAATGAGAGAGGTAGGAATCTCTTTTCCGGACTCGAACTCCAACACCCCGCAAGGGAAGTTAGATCACTGGAAGCTGGACTCTCTGCGTGCAGGAATGACAGCGTCTTCTCAGTGCGTCCGGCCGGGAAACGGGCTCCTCTGAAGTCGAGGTCTCCTCTGATTTACAGGGGTTTGGGAAGGTATATTTATACCTGAAAATGTTAGCATTGACGTGAGTTGGGCAGCGAAAGACGTCATGAATGAACCTCTAGGGATTAACGGTTCATGCATAATGTATGAGTCCTTGAAGAAATCAATAGTCCTGGGCAAGGGAAACTCCCGCAGCCTGAGGGTCTGTTTTTTTCATGGACTCGTTGAGACGCTAGGGTGGACGGATGTCGGAATCCATGCCTGTATTTGGAGTGCATGGTTTATGCCTAAATAAGGTCTGGGATTTTATGCCTATATAAGGGCAAGGCGAATTGTGCCTATATAAGGACATGAGTCTAGAAAGCCCGTTTATGGACACCCTATAAAGTATACAACACCCACTCCTCTTTTGTGTATACAACAATACTAAAATGCTAAACATTTAAAATGCTAAACATTAAAATGGAGTACCGCATATTAAAACATATCCTAATAAAGCTTTAAAAGATACATTAAAATGCAAAGGTTTCCATACATCATTAAGCAGTGCTTCATATTTCCAGCATAAAGTATGAAATAAATGCATTTGGAACGAAATATAAAAGCAATATTTACATATGACGAAAATGATCGATAAGGTTGTTCAAAATCAAAGTCATTTCCTATCATGAAATTTAAATGAACTGATTTAGACACACAAGATGACTAAGTGTCCCTGGAAGTACTGCCAAGTCTGTATTATAAGGCTAGTTTTACTTTAAGCAGATTGAAGTGCCATTTTTCGTTCAAAAAATGGGAAAAAGTTCAAATTTGGTAAAGTTCCAAGGTTTCTGAAAAATGAAGGCCAAATTGTTGCTGTTGCACTGGAACAGAGTATGCCGAATCAGAGTCAGTTTACGGGTCTGGTGTAAACATGAGATCATCTACTTCAATAGACAAAACATCATCTATTGCCGCTGGTGTAAGTTGGAACACCTCGTGTAGAAGATTGATCGCACAAAGATGGGAAGCATCGCTCTCAGCATAGGTCGCCGCAGCAATGTTCGCGTCCGTTGTTACCTGTGTGCCTGGAGTTGTTTCTCGTACCTCAGCAGCAGCAGGAGGCGACTGTGAGATCTCAATGAATGCTGACATCAGGATTGGAAGCCTCTGGGGACAACACAGAGCATGGGCCGTTATCGGGTCCAGCAAAGTATCGACGTCCTTTGGCGCAGCTGATGGATATGTTAGACAAGCGTCCAACACGCATTCTTTACCGCATAGCAGGCATCGTAGAACAGGTAAGATGCAATCTTGCCAGATTGGTCTAAACGACAGGAACCACGTGGTATTAAGGTCCCGTAGACGAGTCATGCCTAGTAGCTCTACTATTCGCTCACGGCACTGTCTTTCAAGGAGAGTTCTCTCCATTTCGCTCGGAGTGATGTCGGCGAATCGGCTGGCCATAGCGCAATAGCAGACAGATGAATAAAATTCCGGCAACAAGTGCGAGAATTGATGGTATGCCACCAAACACCGAATGTGCAAAGTTGGGGATGATTCCAAGTATTGCCTGGAACGGTGCTAACAGACCGGAGCAAATGCTCTTAAATACATGTACAATTCCTGTTGTATCTGACATGTTAAAGATACGTGATATCATTTCTACGAAATGTATAGGGCAGTTTGTACGTATTAGAGTCTGTATCTCAGCCGAAGTCCTTGCTACTTGTAGATCATAGGTTTCTTTGGCCGAGGTCAAAGGCACTGTTTGCTGCAAAAGCATGGCTTTCATTCTGCTCAAAGTATCAAATCTTATAAAAGAGACGCTCAGCGAAGGCCATAAAGGCGACTCCCTGACTGTGTCTATTGGGGGAAACAATACTTGCATACAGCAAGTGACCCTGGAGTTGACCGTTACTAGATATGGGATGCCTGGCAACATTCCACAGCAGCTCTGATCATTCAACATGAGGTAACTCCCATTCGAAAGTTGTCCAAACGTTGGATTAATCACAGCAGCTGGTGTACCCCGCTGGTGGCAAGACAAGTTTGCCACAGAACCATTACAAGCCCCGTGTAAAGAAATGTCCTGACAAATGAGTGAACCGGTCAGTGCATGTTTACAGTTGGTACCGCTAAGAAACACTTCACGATCCCCACTCCAACATCTATGTGTATACGGTAAATCCCAAGATGTCTTAATGTATTCCTTACCCAACCTTTCATATTTGCCTGCTTGCATCTGTCTGAGGCAATACTGAAACTGAAAAGTTGTCACAGGCAACGTTATTTTGCCATGAATAACCCATTCTGTAGCTGGTTTTTCTGCCACTGTAAATGGTAATTTCTCCAGTTTTTCAATGCTCAGCACTGTATACCTTGCTCCTCTTTGTGCCAATTCGATCTGTTTATCAGTTAGATTGTATTCTGCAAACAGAGACGACGTGTTGATGAAACGCCAAGGCACATAGCCCGCTCGCAATGATTGCAGCGTCCATGTCAATAACACTATAGAACGTAATTGAGATTGACCTTGTTGTAACATAGCCAAATCTTGTTCTAGAATGTCGATAGCAGAGGATACAATGCCATCCAATGAATAAATTCTGGAGGACAAAGTTGTTAACCCATTGTCGACTACAGAGAGTGTTTTCTCTAAATTAATACGATCAAGTTCACGTATTCGTTCTGCAGCCTCTATCTGTGACACTTTCCATGCTTCGTTATAAGCAGCATAGATGCCGGCATATATGAAACGTTTTTGACGCGGTTTTCTTGGTCCAAGCAAGAATTCCCTAAGATCTGCGTCCTCTTTAAGTAAGGTTAAGTGTTGTTTCACATCCTGTAGTGTAGATTTATGCAGCCAATCGAGGCATAATTTACCTACACTGTATGTTGTTACTACCCCCGGATGTTGTCTTTGGACATATCTTGGGTCTGGCCTATGAATAGTAAAGCCCTGAGTTTTGTTCAAGAACCTTTCCTGACAGTTGTTTGTGTCTGTGGGCCAGATCAACCATTTTTTCCAATTTGGATGAGTTCTGTTGAGTTGTAGTATATTGTCAACTGTCACCACTGCCTTTGTATTATTATCACTGGCAGGTGTTGGCACAGAAGGTGTTTTCATCTCTTTGATCTTGGCTAATCCAAGACAAGATGTTTGTTGGACGGTGTCATTCAAAAACAGTATTTGTTCAGGGATGATACAGGCTCTAAATAAAGCTTCTATACCCTGTACTTGCCAATCTTTACTACCCCAGACAGTTTTTGTCTCAATTGTGTCTTTCCATAAGTCGAAACCCTGTGTAGACAGTTGGGCAATAAATGCTTCAGAGTAAATCTGTTTCGTATTTGTTAACATAATTTTCAGTCCTGTTTTGTTTACATTTTTGTAGTAAAACGTTTCTGGGTCAGATGTATTATAACCTGAAAAATATGGAAATTTACTAGCAAAAGTTTTCGAACTACCTTGTGGTGGTGTAGGACAATGTTCCCATTGGTTAAACATAAACACATTTCTTGGATATGCAGTTTTGTGCAAATAATGATGACCATAGTGGTTATAACAATACAGTTCTTCATAATCAGATGAACCCTCTAAAAATTCATTCTTAGAAAATGCAGCAGATTTTTCTAGATCAAACATTATATCGGTCACAGTCTCAAAGTCCCAATCATCTGAATAGGTACTGGACGTAATTAAATCACTTAGTGAAATTTTAAACAAATGTGGAATGTTCAATTGTTCACTTGGACCGAAGATTTCATAATCTGTTTTGTCCCACACTATACCATCCTGTATAGGAACAGCTGTGATGTTCACTGATGACAAGTCTCTTGCTTCACGATGGGAAGATTTATGTGGTTTCAAAAGTACATTCACGTCTTTTCCTTCACTGTTCACATGGATGTATCTGCCATTTATAAGCATGCTTACTGTTGTTACCAAAGCTAGCCAGAGCAGAAAAACAAAAAGTCCAGATGTAATCCAGAGTTCAATCCATGGAGAAACCAGATAAGTCTTTTTCAGAAAGTGAATAAAGTCTTGTACTTGCTGCTTGAGTTTTGATGATGCTGGCGTCGTTTCAGGTTCGCTTGGATCTTCTGAGAACGTATCAAAGTCAATGAAATAGCCAGAAGCAGTTCTGTCAATTGTTGGAATTGCATCAGGATTCGTTGAAATCACAGGAACCAGTTCTTCACGAGTCACGTTAGTGTAGACAGGTGTATTTGGACGAACTGTTACTTGGTTATCAAGAGGGATGAGTTCCATAGCCTGGTTGCTTAGTCCTTCATTTGTTACAGCTGAATTCTCGATCGTGATCAGTCTTTCAGTCTGAACCTCTTGAATAGTAGCGAGAGGAGTGCGTCTGCTACTAGGTCGGAGTCCACGAGGCCTACTGCTTAGTATTGGCCACATACTGTGGTTTGATCAGGTCGATTGACACAAATCTTTTCTCCTTTCTTCCAGCAAGGGGCGGCAGAAGTACTGTCCTTGTTCCTTGAACAGCTAGAACAGGTACCGGTTGTCTGTAAGAAGGTCCAAATTCCTTCTTGTCCGCTATTTTTTCTCTGACTAGATCCCCAACTTTTGGAATCCAGACAGGCCTTGCTGGGACCGCCGATGTTTCCCCAGTGGTGGTTGGCTGTAGGGATACGTTGCTTTGTTTCGTTCTTAATTTGTTAAGATCCTGTAAAACAGCCAAACGATCTTTGATATCAAATGTTTTCATGTCCACCACTGTGCCTACGTGTTCTAAGTCTGGAACCCACATTCTTGTCCCAAATAGGACCTCATATGGAGTGACCCCCCTAGAGAACTTCTTGGCAGGTTGTTAAGTGAGCGCTGAACGCTAATGAGGTGTTTGACCCACCCATCACCCGAGCCTAATACCCTAGCTGTTATAGACTGCTTTATGTCCCGGTTTTTCCTTTCCACAACAGAATTTCCCTCAGGATGGAATGGAGAGGAGTACCGCAATGCAACGCCCAGACTGGCCATGGCCTCCTTGTAAGCCCTAGAGCTAAACGCAGGACCCTGGTCAGAATGTAGCGTGCCTATTGCGTATGTGCCGATAAAGACTCGCAAATCTTTTATAACAGTTCGAGCGTCAGCCGAGCGCTGAGGCCATAACCATAGGAACCTAGATTTAGTATTTGCGGGAATGCCTTTGTCCAGTGGGACGCAGGCGAGTAGATAGCCTAATGCTGTCTAACAGTGGTGTCTGCACTGGGCTGCCGCATTCGCTGCATGGTGTCTGGTGGCTCTCTCGCTGTAATTTACAGTCTAAGCAGTTGTTGATGAATATGTGAATGTGTGTATTCATTCCAGGCCACCAGTACATCTCTTTTAATGTCAAAATTGTTTTTGAGATCCCTTGATGTGACAGACCCTCCCCCAAATGTGTTTCATAAATCAAGGCTGCTCTTCGTTCCATGTTTGGAATTACCCTATCCCCCACTCCAGGGATTCGAGCAAAAGGAACGTTATTCGCATCAATTACATAAGAGTACTTGAGTGGAAACTTTTTGGTAACGCTGCACTGCTGCCTTTGCTTGAAGCATTGACAGCTAACATTATCTCACCGTCTATTTTTGTTTTTGAACGAGTGATCGCAGCTACGGAAGCCGTCTGAACAGCCCCCTTCGCGGCTTCGTCAGCCAATGAATTCCCTGCAACGTGAACGCCATCACGCTGATGACTCAGTGTGTGAATCACGTGAGCCTTTGGTAGTTCGTTTTTCAACTGAACTACTTGTTCCCAAAGCAATTTGTGCTTTATTGTGCCACCCTTCGCATCTTTGAAACCATTTTCAAGCCAGGTTCGTATATAGTCATTATACGACTGAACACAGTAATAGGAATCGCACACTATCAGTGTGAGGAATTCTCGATCCGTACTCTCAAGTGCCAGTTTGAATGCCTGTAGTTCAGCTCGCTGAGCTGTACAATCACCTAGTGACTGAGTTTTTGTGACCATAGGTCTGAAGATGCCATTTCGCATGCGACCTTTAACGATAGCACACGCTGCACTGTAAGCTTGCTTACTCCCTGTTGCGGGCTGTGCGGATCCGTCAGTGTAAATTACGAATTCATACTGATCGAGAGGCAGAATCTCAGTGGGCAGAGGACATTCTTGTTCATATTGGAGAAATGCCTGTGTTTTTAAATCTGGATCAAAAACATATTCAACATCAGTTGCAGCAAGAGAATTAACCCACTGTATCCATCTCGGATGTAAAGCTTTAGCATTTGGAATGCTCGCTTTTGTGACCGCTTCTAAAGCCGGTACTGGGGTAACGACAATTATGCGTTTCCCTTGGGCTAAGGCTCTTTCTTTTGCTACAGCTGTTTGAACTGCTGTCAGAATTTTTTCAGTTGAACTGAAGCGCATTTCCGCTTGTGTATACAAATGTGATTTGTATGCAATTGGTACTTTCTCACCCTCATTAAAGGTTAAGTAAGTGAATCCACATTGACCCGAAATTATTCGAATCACCAAATTTCTTTGACTTACGCGTGTTTGTAAGTGATTTGTTGCTAACATGTTAGCCTGGAGTGAACGCAAAATTTCTGTGTGTTCCTGTGTCCAGTTTTTAATTGTGAAATCAGGTTTGATTAATGCGTAGAGAGGTTTAACCCTTTCTGCGTAGTTTAGAATGTATGTTCTTCCAAAATTTAGGAATCCCAGTATTGATTGTAAGTTTTTTAGCGTTTTTGGAGGTTGGAGCAGCGCACATTTCTCTAGAAAGTTAGCTGCCAAGCTCTTGCCTTCACTTGAAAGCTCATATCCTAAAAATAGGACATTGAGATGGGCAATTCTGGACTTTTTAAAGTTGAACTTGTAGCCCTCAGAGGCGAATCCCAATATAATGGTGCTCACCCTGTTCAAGTGTTTTTCCAAGTCATCGTCTGTCAGATAGATGTCATCGACATAGGACAATGCCTCGTTGTCATAAATTTGTAGTAACTCCGTTACTCTCGCTGAGAATAAACCTGGGCTGTTCTTGAACCCTTGTGGGAGTCGACAAAAGTGACGCTGGGTCCCCATTATGGAGAATGCCGTTAAGTACCTGCTTTCAGGTGCTATATTTTGACAAAAGAAACCGTTTGAGATGTCTAATGTTGTTTTGTATTTTTTACGCACAATGTTATTCATTAATGCTGTGCTGTGTGCATTTTGCACTGCAAAAGTTTTAGAACAAGTGTTTAAATGTCTGTAGTCCAAAACTAGACGATATGTATTGTCTGGTTTGGAGACAGGAAACAAAGGATTGTTCATGGAGGAGGTGCATGTTTCAATCACCCCTTGGTATTCAAGTTGATTTAAAATCTCCCTGACCTGTTTTTTAGCTTCTTGCTTAATAGGATACTGCCTCTGAGCAGTAGGTTCATGTTTCAGATTTATTTTATGGTGAGGTGAGTCCTCATCCCATCCTACATGATTTTTATATAATGCTGGAGCCTGGGCCACTGCCCATTTTCTGGCATATGTATATTTTAAGTGAATTGGTATGTGATTGGAGAAGGCAGGCATAATCATGTCCTCGCCGTGTGGGCACTCCCTGACAAATTGTGGTGGCCAGTCTTTTTCTGCTAGAAGTATGTCATAACCCTTTGATAGTTTTTCCCAAAAAAGTGCTTTAACCTGTCTAGGTTTGTCTCCCTCCATCCGGAGTGTTATTTCATATAACCTTTGTGGAGTACTAACCCTGGTGTCTACAGTCTCTACTGTAATGTACTCATTCAAGTCCACTATCTCCAGAAGTTCCATCAGGTTCTGGCGAGCTATTGTGACTTCTGCTGCACTGTCCAGCATTGTCTGAGCCCATTCTCCGTTCTTGAGTTGAGTTCTCAGAATTCTCGGCATGTCGTACTATTAGACCTGCTACTTTCTTTTTGGAGAATTGAGGTTTAGCTTTAATTTTTGTTGCGTGCTTGTCGTCTTTCGATTTCACGCGTTCTTCTCTATGTTCTGTTCGTCCTCTTCTTTCCGAAGTCTGTGATGAGACCTGAAAGGGACGAGAGGAACGTGTATCATTATCTTGATACCTATCAGGTTTTCTCAAATTATCCCTATTCCTGAGGTTGTACCTCCTTTCAGAGGGCTCCTTTTGAGGAGACCTACCTCGGGATTGAGATCTTTTCTCATTTGAATTTTGTTTAGTAGACTCCCACTTCTTTTTAGAAGATGTAGGAGTTTGTTTAATTGAGTCCTTCTCAGGACTTTCAGATAGTTTTGGTTTAACTGGTCTCCCACCCAAACTATCTCTGCCTAATTCTGCATATGATTGTTCTATAATTCTGGGTAGCTCTGTTTGATGTTCTGTAACATCAAATTCCCTTAATTTTTGTCGGATCGCCACTGCTGCTGCCTCCCCTTTAATATTTGATAATATTATTGTTGAGACCTGGTCGAAATTTCTCAGTAATTTCATACCTAAATTTAAAGCAGGCTCTGCCCCGTATTCGTTTTGAATTTGTTTTAGGACATCAGGTATTACCGCAATTGACGGAATGCCGTGTGTTTTAGTGTAGATGGCAGCAAAGACTGAGCCCCAAGTGGTGCAGTCTTCCAGTTGTGGTGTGATCCCCATTGGTAAACTAATGGTTAGGATTCTGTGTTTCTCATGCGGGCTAGTATTTGGAAATACTGCTTCGATTTGAGTAATTTTTTGAGCTATCCAAAATGGAATTTGCTCCCGCTTAGTGGGCATTTTACCCATGACTGCGTATAGAGTCTGTGGTGTAATTTTTAGAGTGTTCCCCTGGTGAGGGGTCTGATTTGGAAGTGTTAATGGTGGTTGGACTGTGAAAGTCCGCATGACATATTGAACCAATTGTCTGTAGATTTTTATTAGTTCTTGTAGTTGAACAAGTAAGTCCTCATCTGACATTATGTCAAGTTCAGGATGAGGTGTGTAGCCGGCTAGAATCGGCCAAGTTGCTCCTGGTCTACCTAGTGGACCGAGCCTGGTTATATTTCTGTGATGTTTTAGGGCGCCTTTAAACCAGAGCTGATGCTCCTGGTATGTTAATGGAATCTCTATATCCTCGAAAGGAATGTATTCCTCTGGTGTTTCATCTTCCTTGTAGAAGTGAAACATTTTAGTTACTGGATTAGATTCAGGAAATATTACCCATGAATAGAATACCTCTGTCTGAAAGGATTCATGTGCCTCAATCACGAAAACTGCTCTACCTCCTCTCGGTGGTAGGCCATGTTTTATAAGTTTTAGAGTAATGGCTCTTCTTAAGTTTGGAGCGATGTAAATGACACCCTCCTCGGTTTCATTTAAACCGGTGAAGTTAAAGAGTGCTGGTTGGGCTGGATCAGCCGCAGCTACACCGTTTCCGGCGTCATTGTCCCCGTTTAAGGACATTTTGTTTTATGAAAAATGTAGAACAAATTTCAAGGAAACAAAGATAAGGTGCACAATATTGTGGAACACTGTATCCTTCAACGTTGAGCAAACCAAACAGCTAATATATAGGGTACTGCCCTATGTAGCAGTGGCGGATACTATCCCTGCCCACTCCAGACGTCTTTTGGAGTATATGGGTAGGGGTCTCTGAGAGAGAAAAGAATAATATGCACAGCTGAGTTACTCAGTATCTAACGTTGAATTACTGCGTTACCAAACCGTTGGGCGCCATGTAGTGTAGCTCCTATTTCCCTAATAGGCTCTGCGCATTGGAATAATATATCCTATAGGTTTGACATAGGACTGAGGTCAGTATGTCCCTATCGAGTATATTAAACTTAATTACTTGTGCCAGCTAGCTCAGAGGCCACTAGAAACTTCTTGACAACAAGAAGGGAGTAGTTTCTGGCAGCCGCAAAACATGACCACTGTGTTTCCCTTACAGAGTCAGGACGTGTCCCAGAGTCGTAGAAACAATAGATAACTATTTCACTTAGCTCAGTTGTGCAGGATTCAGTTACTTCTCAAAGTTACACAGAAATAACAGAAGGGCTTTTCAATAAAAAGGTTTATTGAACAGTCTTGTTTCTGTTGTAAGTTAGATGTGCTGTTACGATCACAATCTCAGTATGCGAGATAAATAATGTACAGAGTGAGCAATAGAAATAAATAATACTGCATTAGCATTATCTTTTCAGCATATATGCATTTACATAAAATGACACAGCCTAAAAATGCGAGTACTCATACGATGCGTTTCTATCCTAGGTCTACCCAGTGTGCCTAACCTTTCCTAGGTGTAGGGAGAAGTAGAAGTAGGTGCTGTATTCCTGACTAGAGTATACTAAGAGTAAGTTACGCCTAGTATGCCAAGAGTCTAGTATGCCAAGAGTCTAGTCTGCCAAGAGTCTAGTATGCCAAGAGTCTAGTATGCCAAGAGTCCCTCTAGGTTCTAGTCTGCTCCATACCTGAAGAATGAGAGAGGTAGGAATCTCTTTTCCGGACTCGAACTCCAACACCCCGCAAGGGAAGTTAGATCACTGGAAGCTGGACTCTCTGCGTGCAGGAATGACAGCGTCTTCTCAGTGCGTCCGGCCGGGAAACGGGCTCCTCTGAAGTCGAGGTCTCCTCTGATTTACAGGGGTTTGGGAAGGTATATTTATACCTGAAAATGTTAGCATTGACGTGAGTTGGGCAGCGAAAGACGTCATGAATGAACCTCTAGGGATTAACGGTTCATGCATAATGTATGAGTCCTTGAAGAAATCAATAGTCCTGGGCAAGGGAAACTCCCGCAGCCTGAGGGTCTGTTTTTTTCATGGACTCGTTGAGACGCTAGGGTGGACGGATGTCGGAATCCATGCCTGTATTTGGAGTGCATGGTTTATGCCTAAATAAGGTCTGGGATTTTATGCCTATATAAGGGCAAGGCGAATTGTGCCTATATAAGGACATGAGTCTAGAAAGCCCGTTTATGGACACCCTATAAAGTATACAACACTAGGATGCTTGTTTCCAGTCCAGGGAGGACCTGGCCCGGCAGTTCGGGCTGGACTGTTCCCATTGGGCACAGGGTCAAGACTGATTGCATATGGCTGGGTTCAAACTGGATGTCACGGTGAGCAAAAAAACAATGGATTTAGGCCCAGATCTCTGTACTGGGGTGAATGTATGACATTGTTCAGCTTTCTGTCCATCAATTGTTGTTTTTGCATTTGTCACCCCGAGAGGAACGGGTATGCCCAGACGTGGGTCCTGTGCTCTCCATGCCACTGGATTCAAGCTATCTTGGCTGATGCGGGGTGAAACCCCGATACTGGTCCTAGGATCCTTGTTTCCAGTCCAGGGAGGACCTGGGCACAGGGTCAAGACTGATTTGCATATGGCTGGGTTCAAACTGGAATGGCATTGTGAGCAAAAAAATGAGGGATTTAGGCCCGGATCTCTGTACTGGGGTGAATGTATGACATTGTTCTGCATTCTGTCCATCAATTGTTGTTTTTGCATTTGTCACCCCGAGTGGGACGGGTATGCCCAGACGTGGGTCCCGTGCTCTCCATGCCACTGGAGTCAAGCTATCCTGGCTGATGAGGGTGGAACCCCAAAACCGGTCCTAGGATGCTTGTTTCCAGTCCAGGGAGGACCTGGCCTGGCAGTTCGGGCTGGACTGTTCCCATTGGGCACAGGGTCAAGACTGATTTGCATATGGCTGGGTTCAAACTGGAATGGCATGGTGAGCAAAAAAATGATGGATTTAGGCCCAGATCTCTGTACTGGGGTGAATGTATGACATTGTTCTGCATTCTGTCCATCAATTGTTGTTTTGGATTTGTCACCCCGAGTGGGACGGGTATGCCCAGACGTGGGTCCCGTGCTCTCCATGCCACTGGAGTCAAGCTATCCTGGCTGATGAGGGGTGAAACCCTGAAACCGGTCCTGAGGATGCTTGTTTCCAGTCCAGGGAGGACCTGGCCTGGCAGTTTCAGGCTGGACTGTTCCCATTGGGCACAGGGTCAAGACTTATTTGCATATGGCTGGGTTCAAACTGGAACGGCATGGTGACCAAATAAACAATGGATTTAGACCCAGATCTCTGTACTGGGTTGAATGTATGACATTGTTCTGCATTCTGTCCATCAATTGTTGTTTTTGCATTTGTCACCCCGAGTGGGACGGTTATGCCCAGACGTGGGTCCCGTGCTCTCCATGCCACTGGAGTCAAGCTATCCTGGCTGATGAGGGGTGAAACCCCGAAACCAGTCCTAGGATGCTTGTTTCCAGTCCAGGGAGGACGTGGCCTGGCAATTCGGGCTGGAATGTCCCCATTGGGCAAAGGGTCAAGACTGATTTCCATATGGCTGGGTTCAAACTGGAAAGGCATGGTGAGCTGAAAAACAATGGATTTAGGCCCAGATCTCTGTACTGGGGTGAATGTATGACATTGTTCTGCATTCTGTCCATCAATTGTTGTTTTTGCATTTGTCACCCCGAGTGGGACTGGTATGCCCAGAAGTGGGTCCCGTGCTCTCCATGCCACTGGAGTCAAGATATCGTGGGTGATGAGGGTTGAAACCCCGAAACCGGTCGTAGGATGCTTCTTTCCATTCCAGGGAGGACCTGGCCTGGGAGTTCAGGCTGGACTGTTCCCATTGGGCACAGGGTCAAGACTCATTTGCATATGGCTGGGTTCAAACTGGAATGGCATGGTGAGCAAAAAAACGATGGATGTAGGCCCAGATCTCTGTACTGGGGTGAATGTATGACATTGTTCTGCATTCTGTCCATCAATTGTTGTTTTTGCATTTGTCACCCCGAGTGGGACGGGTATGCTCAGACTTGGGTCCCGGGCTCTCCATGCCGCTGGAGTCAAGCTATCCTGGCTGATGAGGGGTGCAACCCTGAAACCGGTCCTAGGATGCTTGTTTCCAGTCCAGGGAGGACCTGGCCTGGCAGTTGGGGCTGGACTGTTCCCATTGGGCACAGGGTCAAGACTGATTTGCATATGGCTGGGTTCAAACTGGAATGGCATGGTGAGCAAAAAACGATGGATTTAGGCCCAGATCTCTGTACTGGGGTGAATGTATGACATTGTTCTCCATTCTGTCCATCAATTGTTGTTTTTGCATTTGTCACCCCGAGTGGGACGGGTATGCCCAGACGTGGGTCCCTTGCTCTCCATGCCACTGGAGTCAAGCTATCCTGGCTGATGAGGGGTGAAACCCCGAAACCAGTCCTAGGATGCTTGTTTCCAGTCCAGGGAGGACCTGGCCTGGCAGTTCGGGCTGGACTGTTCCCATTGGGCACAGGGTCAAGACTGATTTGCATATGGCTGGGTTCAAACTGGAATGGCATGGTGAGCAAAAAAAAACTATGGATTTAGTCCCAGATCTCTGTACTGGGGTGAATGTATGATATTGTTCTGCATTCTGTCCATCAATTGCTGTTTTTGCATTTGTCACCCCGAGTGGGACGGGTATGCCCAGACGTGGGTCCTGTGCTCTCCATGCCACTGGAGTCAAGCTATCCTGGCTGATGAGGGGTGAAACCCCGAAACCGGTCGAAGGATGCTTGTTTCCAGTCCAGGGAGAACCTGGCCTGGCAGTTGTGGCTGGACTGTTCCTGTTGGGCACAGGGTCAAGACTGATTTGCATATGGCTGGGTTCAAACTGGAATGGCATGGTGAGCAAAAAGATCGATGGATTTAGGCCCAGATCTCTGTACTGGTGTGAATGTATGACATTGTTCTGCATTCCGTCCATCAATTGTTGTTTTTGCATTAGTCACCCTGAGTGGGACGGGTATGCCCAGACGTGGGTCCCGTGCTCTCCATGCCACTGGAGTCAAGCTATCCTGGCTGATGAGGGGTGAAACCCCGAAACCGGTCCTAGGATGCTTGTTTCCAGTCCAGGGAGGACCTGGCCTGACAGTTCGGGCTGGACTGTTCCCATTGGGCACAGGGTCAAGACTGATTTGCATATGGCTGGGTTCAAACTGGAATGGCATGGTGAGCAAAAAAACGATGGATTTAGGCCCAGATCCCTGTACTGGGGTGAATGTATGACATTGTTCTGCATTCTGTCCATCAATTGTTGTTTTTGCATTTGTCACCCCGAGTGGGACGGGTATGCCCAGGTGTAGGTACCGTGCTCTCCATGCCACTGGAGTCAAGCTATCCTGGCTGATGAGGGGTAAAACCCTGAAACATGTCCTAGGATGCTTGTTTCCAGTCCAGGGAGGACCTGGCCTGTCTGTTACGACTGGACTGTTCCCATTGGGCACAGGGTCAAGACTGATTTGCATATGGCTGGGTTCAAACTGGAATGGCATGGTGAGCAAAAGAACGATGGATTTAGGCCCAGATCTCTGTACTGCGGTGAATGTATGACATTGTTCTGCATTCTGTCCATCAATTGTTGTTTTTGCATTTGTCACCCCGAGTGGGATGGGTATGCGCAGACGTGGGTCCCGTGCTCTCCATGCCACTGGAGTCAAGCTATCCTGGCTGATGAGGGGTGAAACCCCAAAACCAGTCCTAGGATGCTTGTTTCCAGTACAGGGAGGACCTGGCCTGGCAGTTCAGTGCTGGACTGTTCCCATTGGGCACAGGGTCAAGACTGATTTGCATATGGCTGGGTTCAAACTGGAATGGCATGGTGAGCAAAAAACGATGTATTTAGGCCCAGATCTCTGTACTGGGGTGATTGTATGACATTGTTCTGCATTCTGTCCATCAATTGTTGTTTTTGCATTTCTCACCCCGAGTGGGACGGGTATGCCCAGATGTGGGTCCCGTGCTCTCCATGCCACTGGAGCCAAGCTATCCTGGCTGATGAGGGATGAATCCCCGAAACCGGTCCTAGGATGCTTGTTTCCAGTCCATGGAGGACCTGGCCTGGCAGTTCGGGCTGGACTGTTCCCATTGGGCACAGGGTCAAGACTTATTTCCATATGGCTGGATTCAAACTGGAATTGCATGGTGAGCAAAAAAACGATGGATTTAGGCCCAGATCTCTGTACAGGGGTGAATGTATGACATTGTTCTGCATTCTGTCCATCAATTGTTGTTTTTGCATTTGTCACCCGAGTTTGACGGTATGCCCAGACGTGGGTCCCTTGCTCTCCATGCCACTGGAGTCAAGCTATCCTGGCTTATGAGGGGTGAAACCCCAAATCCGGTCCTAGGATGCTTGTTTCCAGTCCAGGGAGGACCTGGCCTGGCAGGTAGGACTGGACTGTTCCCATTGGGCACAGGGTCAAGACTGATTTGCATATGGCTGGGTTCAAACTGGAATGGCATGATGAGCAAAAAAACGATGAATTTAGGCCCAGATCTCTGTACTGGGGTGAATGTATGACATTGTTCTGCATTCTGTCCATCAATTGTTGTTTTTGCATTTTCACCCAGAGTGGGACGGGTAAGCCGAGACGTGGGTCCCGTGCACTCCATGCCACTGGAGTCAAGCTATCCTGGCTGATGAGGGCTGAAACCCCGAAACTGGTCCCAGGATGCTTGTTTCCAATCCAGGGAGGACCTGGCCTGGCATTTCAGGCTGGACTGTTCCCATTGGGCACAGGGTCAAGACTGATTTACATATGGCTGGGTTCAAACTGGAATGGCATTTTGAGCAAAAAAACGATGGCTTTAGGCCCAGATCCCTGTAATGGGGTGAATGTATGACATTGTTCTGCATTCTGTCCATCAATTGTTTTTGCATTTGTCACCCCGAGTGGGACGGGTATGCCAAGATGTAGGTACCATGCGCTCCATGCCACTGGATTCAAACTATCCTGGCTGATATTGGGTGAAACCCTGAAACCTGTCCTAGGATGCTTGTTTCCAGTCCAGGGAGGACCTGGCCTGGCTGTTCGGGCTGGACTGTTCCCATTGGGCACAGGGTCAAGACTGATTTGCATATGGCTGGGTTCCAACTGGAATGGCATGGTAAGCAAAAGAACGATGGATTTAGGCCCAGATCTCTGTACTGGGGTGAATGTATGACATTGTTCTGCATTCTGTCCATCAATTGTTGTTTTTGCATTTGTCACCCCGAGTGGGACGGGTATGTCCAGACGTGGGTCCCGTGCTCTCCATGCCACTGGAGTCAAGCTATCCTGGCTGATGAGGGCTGAAACCCCGAAACCAGTCCTAGGATGCTTGTTTCCAGTCCAGGGAGGACCTGGCCTGGCAGTTCAGTGCTGGACTGTTCCCATTGGGCACAGGGTCAAGACTGATTTGCATATGGCTGGGTTCAAACTGGAATGGCATTTTGAGCAAAAAACGATGGATTTAGGCCCAGATCTCTGTACTGGGGTGAATGTATGACATTGTTCTGCATTCTGTCCATCAATTGTTGTTTTTGCATTTGTCACCCTGAGTGGGACGGGTATGCCCAGACGTGGGTCCCGTGCTCTCCATGCCACTGGAGTCAAGCTATCCTGGCTGATGAGGGGTGAAACCCCGAAACCGGTCCTAGGATGCTTGTTTCCAGTCCAGGGAGGACCTGGCCTGGCAGTTCGGGCTGGACTGTTCCCATTGGGCACAGGGTCAAGACTCATTTGCATATGGCTGGGTTCAAACTGGAATGGCATGGTGAGCAAAAAAACGATGGATTTAGGCCCAGTTATCTGTACTGGGGTGACTGTATGACATTATTCTGCATTCTGTCCATCAATTTTTGTTTTTGTATTTGTCACCCCGAGTGGGACGGGTAAGCCCAGACGTGGGTCCAGTGCTCTCCATGCCACTGGAGTCAAGCTATCCTGGCTGATGAGGGGTGAAACCCCGAAACCGGTCCTAGGATGCTTGTTTCCAGTCCAGGGAGGACCTGGCCTGGCAGTTCGGGCTGGACTGTTCCCATTGGGCACAGGGTCAAGACAGATTTGCATATGGCTGGGTTCAAACTGGAATGGCATGGTGAGCAAAAAACGATGGATTTAGGCCCAGATCTCTGTACTGGGGTGAATGTATGACATTGTTCTGCATTCTGTCCATCAATTGTTGTTTTTGCATTTGTCACCCCGAGTGGGACGGGTAAGCCCAGACGTGGGTCCCGTGCTCTCCATGCCACTGGAGTCAAGCTATCCTGGCTGATGAGGGATGAAACCCCGAAACCGGTCCTAGGATGCTTGTTTCCAGTCCAGGGAGGACCTGGCCTGGCAGTTCAGGCTGGACTGTTCCCATTGGGCACAGGGTCAAGACTGATTTACATATGGCTGCGTTCAAACTGGAATGGCATTTTGAGCAAAAAAACAATGGATTTAGGCCCAGATCCCTGTACTGGGGTGAATGTATGACATTGTTCTGCATTCTGTCCATCAATTGTTGTTTTTGCATTTGTCACCCTTAGTGGGACGGGTATGCCCAGACGTGGGTCCCGTGCTCTCCATGCCACTGGAGTCAAGCTATCCTGGCTGATGAGGGGTGAAACCCCGAAACCGGTCCTAGGATGCTTGTTTCCAGTCCAGGGAGGACCTGGCCTGGAAATTCGGGCTGAACTGTCCCCTTGGGCAAAGGGTCAAGATGGATTTGCATATGGCTGGGTTCAAACTGGAATGGCATGTTGAGCAAAAAAACAATGGATTTAGGCCCAGATCCCTGTACTGGGGTGAATGTATGACATTGTTCTGCATTCTGTCCATCAATTGTTGTTTTTGCATTTGTCACCCGAGAGTGGGACAGGTATGCCCAGACGTGGGTCCCGTGCTCTCCATGCCACTGGAGTCAAGCTATCCTGGCTGATGAGGGGTGAAACCCCAAAACCAGTCCTAGGATGCTTGTTTCCAGTCCAGGGAGGACCTGGACTGGCAGTTCGGGCTGGACTGTTCCCATTGGGCACAGGGTCAAGACTCATTTGCATGTGGCTGGGGTCAAACTGGAATGGCATGGTGAGCAAAAAAACGATGGATTTAGGCCCAGATCTCTGTACTGGGGTGAATGTATGACATTGTTCTGCATTCTGTCCATCAATTGTTGTTTTTGCATTTGTCACCCCGAGTGGGACGGGTATGCCCAGACGTGGGTCCAGTGCTCTCCATGCCACTGGAGTCAAGCTATCCTGGCTGATGAGGGGTGAAACCCCGAAACCGGTCCTAGGATGCTTGTTTCCAGTCCAGGGAGGACCTGGCCTGGCAGTTCGGGCTGGACTGTTGCCATTGGGCACAGGGTCAAGACAGATTTCCATATGGCTGGGTTCAAACTGGAATGGCATGGTGAGCAAAAAAACGATGGATTTAGGCCCAGATCTCTGTACTGGGGTGAATGTATGACATTGTTCTGCATTCTGTCCATCAATTGTTGTTTTTGCATTTGTTACCCCGAGTGGGACGGGTAAGCCCAGACTTGGGTCCTGTGCTCTCCATGCCACAGTCAAGCTATCCTGGCTGATGAGGGGTGAAACCCCGAAACCGGTCCTAGGATGCTTCTTTCCAGTCCAGGGAGGACCTGGCCTGGCAGTTCAGGCTGGACTGTTCCCATTGGGCACAGGGTCAAGACTGTTTTACATATGGCTGGGTTCAAACTGGAATGGCATTTTGAGCAAAAAAACAATGGATTTAGGCCCAGATCCCTGTACTGGGGTGAATATATGACATTGTTCTGCATTCTGTCCATCAATTGTTGTTTTTGCATTTGTCACCCTTAGTGGGGCGGGTATGCCCAGACGTGGGTCCCGTGCTCTCCTTGCCACTGGAGTCAAGCTATCCTGGCTGATGAGGGGTGAAACCCTGAAACCGGTCCTAGGATGCTTGTTTCCAGTCCAGGGAGGACCTGGCCTGGCAGATCGGGCTGGACTGTTCCCATTGGGCACAGGGTCAAGACTTATTTGCATATGGCTGGGTTCAAACTGGAATGGCATGGTGAGCAAATAAACAATGGATTTATTCCCACATCTCTGTACTGGGGTGAATGTATGACATTGTTCTGCATTCTGTCCATCAATTGTTGTTTTTGCATTTGTCACCCGAGTGGGACGGATATGCCCAGACGTGGGTCCCGTGCTCTCCATGCCACTGGAGTCAAGCTATCCTGGCTGATGAGGGGTGAAACCCCGAAACCGGTCCTAGGATGCTTGTTTCCAGTCCAGGGAGGACCTGGCCTATCAATTCGGGCTGAACTGTCCCCATTGGGCAAAGGGTGAAGAAGGATTTGCATATGGCTGGGTTCAAACTGGAATGGCATGGTGAGCAAAAAAACGATGTATTTAGGCCCAGATCTCTGTACTGGGGTGAAATTATGACATTGTTCTACATTCTGTCTATCAATTGTTGCTTTTGCTTTTGTCACCCTGATTGGGATGGGTATGCCCAGACATGGGTCCGGTGCTCTCCATAACACTGGAGTCAAGATAACCTGGCTGTTGAGGCGTGAAACCCCGAAACTGGTCCTAGGATGCTTGTTTCTAGTCCACGGAGGACCTGGCCTGGCAGTTCGGGCTGGACTGTTTCCATTGGGCACAGGGTCAAGACTGATTTGCATATGGCTGGGTTCAAACTGGAATGGCATGGCGAGCAAAAAATCGATGGACTTAGGCCCAGATCTCTGTACTAGGTGTGAATGTATGACATTGTTCTGCATTCTGTCCATCAATTGTTGTTTTTGCATTTGTCACCCCGAGTGGGACGGGTATGCCCAGACGTAGGTCCGGTGCCCTCCATGCCTCTGGAGTCAAGCTATCCTGGCTGATGAGGGGTGAAACCCTGAAACCTGTCCTAGGATGCTTGTTTCCAGTCCAGGGAGGACCTGGCCTGGCAGTTCGGACTGGACTGTTCCCATTGGGCACAGGGTCAAGACTGATTTGCATATGGCTGGGTTCAAACTGGAATGGCATGGTGAGCAAAAGAACGATGGATTTAGGCCCAGATCTCTGTACTGGGGTGAATGTATGACATTGTTCTGCATTCTGTCCATCAACTGTTGTTTTTGCATTTGTCACCCCGAGTGGGACGGGTAAGCCCAGACGTGGGTCCCGTGCTCTCCAGGCCACTGGAGTCAAGCTATCCTGGCTGATGAGGGCTGAAACCCCGAAACAGGTCCTAGGATGCTTGTTTCCAGTCCAGGGAGGACCTGGCCTGGCAGTTCAGGCTGGACTGTTCCCATTGGGCACAGGGTCAAGACTGATTTACATATGGCTGGGCTCAAACTGGAATGGCATTTTGAGCAAAAAAACAATGGATTTAGGCCCAGATCCCTGTACTGGGGTGAATGTATGACATTGTTCTGCATTCTGTCCATGAATTGTTGTTTTTGCATTTGTCACCCTTAGTGGGATGGGTATGCCCAGACGTGGGTCCCGTGCTCTCCTTGCCACTGGAGTCAAGCTATCCTGGCTGATGAGGGGAGAAACCCTGAAACCAGTCCTAGGATGCTTGTTTCCAGTCCAGGGAGGACCTGGCCTGGCAGATCGGGCTGGACTGTTCCCATTGGGCACAGGGTCAAGACTTATTTGCATATGGCTGGGTTCAAACTGGAATGGTATGGTGAGCAAAAAAACGATGTATTTAGGCCCAGATCTCTGTACTGGGGTGAATGTATGACATTGTTCTACATTCTGTCTATCAATTGTTGTTTTTGCATTTGTCACCCTGAGTGGGATGGGTATGCCCAGACATGGGTCCCGTGCTCTCCATAACACTGGAGTCAAGCTATCCTGGCTGTTGAGGCGTGAAAGCCCGAAACCGGTCCTAGGATGCTTGTTTCTAGTCCAGGGAGGACCTGGCCTGGCAGTTCGGGCTGGACTGTTTCCTTTGGGCACAGGGTCAAGACTGATTTGCATATTGCTGGGTTCAAACTGGAATGGCATGTTGAGCAAAAAATCGATGGACTTAGGCCCAGATCTCTGTACTGGGGTGAATGTATGACATTGTTCTGCATTCTGTCCATCAATTGTTGTTTTTGCATTTGTCACCCCGAGTGGGACGGGTATGCCCAGATGTAGGTTCCGTGCCCTCCATGCCTCTGGAGTCAAGCTATCCTGGCTGATGAGGGGTGAAACCCTGAAACCTGTCCTAGGATGCTTCTTTCCAGTCCAGGGAGTACCTGGCCTGGCTGTTCGGGCTGGACTGTTCCCATTGGGCACAGGGTCAAGACTGATTTCCATATGGCTGGGTTCAAACTGGAATGGCATGGTGAGCAAAAGAGCAATGGATTTAGGCCCAGATCTCTGTACTGGGGTGAATGTATGACATTGTTCTGCATTCTGTCCATCAATTGTTGTTTTTGCATTTGTCACCCCGAGTGGGACGGGTATGCCCAGACGTGGGTCCCGTGCTCTCCATGCCACTGGAGTCAAGCTATCCTGGCTGATGAGGGGTGAAACCCCCAAACCAGTCCTAGGATGCTTGTTTCCAGTCCAGGGAAAGACCTTGCCTGGCAGTTCATGCTGGACTGTTCCCATTGGGCACAGGGTCAAGACTGATTTGCATATGGCTGGGTTCAAACTGGAATGGTATGGTGAGCAAAAAAATGATGTATTTAGGCCCAGATCTCTGTACTGGGGTGATTATATGACATTGTTCTGCATTCTGTCCATCAATTGTTGTTTTTGCATTTGTCACCCTGAGTGGGACGGGTATGCCCAGACGTGGGTCCCGTGCTCTCCATGCCACTGGAGTCAAGCTATCCTGGCTGATGAGGGATGAAACCCCGAAACCGGTCCTAGGATGCTTGTTTCCAGTCCAGGGAGGACCTGGCCTGGCAGATCGGGCTGGACTGTTCCCATTGGGCACAGGGTCAAGACTGATTTGCATATGGCTGGGTTCAAACTGGAATGGCATGGTGAGCAAATAAACAATGGATTTAGGCCCACATCTCTGTACTGGGGTGAATGTATGACATTGTTCTGCATTCTGTCCATCAATTGTTGTTTTTGCATTTGTCACCCGAGTGGGACGGATATGCCCAGATGTGGGTCCCGTGCTCTCCATGCCACTGGAGTCAAGCTATCCTGGCTGATGAGGGGTGAAACCCCGAAACCGGTCCTAGGATGCTTGTTTCCAGTCCAGGGAGGACCTGGCCTGGCAGTTCGGGCTGGACTGTTCCCATTGGGCACAGAGTGAAGACTGATTTGCATATGGCTGGGTTCAAACTGGAATGGCATTGTGAGCAAAAAAACAATGGATTTAGGCCCAGATCTCTGTACTGGGGTGAATGTATGACATTGTTCTGCATTCTGTCCATCAATTGTTGCTTTTGCATTTGTCACCCTGAGTGGGACGGGTATGCCCAGACGTGGGTCCTGTGCTCTCCATGCCACTGGAGTCAAGCTATCCTGGCTGATGAGGGGTGAAACCCCGAAACCGGTCCTAGGATGCTTGTTTCCAGTCCAGGGAGGACCTGGCCTGGCAGATCGGGCTGGACTGTTCCCATTGGGCACAGGGTCAAGACTGATTTTCATATGGCTGGGTTCAAACTGGAATGTCATGGTGAGCGAAAAAAACGATGGATTTAGGCCCAGATCTCTGTACTGGGGTGAATGTATGACATTGTTCTGCATTCTGTCCATCAATTGCTCTTTTTGCATTTGTCACCCGAGTGGGACGGGTATACCCAGAAGTGGGTCTCGTGCTCTCCATGCCACTGGAGTCAAGCTATCCTGGCTGATGATGGGTGAAACTCTGAAACCGGTCCTAGGATGCTTGCTTCCAGTCCAGGGAGGACCTGGCCTGGCAGTTCGGGCTGGACTGTTCCCATTGGGCACAGGGTCAAGACTGGATTTGCATATGGCTGGGTTCAAACTGGAATGGCATGGTGAGCAAAAAAACAATGGATTTAGGCCCAGATCTCTGTACTGGGGTGAATGTATGACATTGTTCTGCATTCTGTCCATCAATTGTTGTTTTTGCATTTGTCACCCTGAGTGGGACGGGTATGCCCAGACGTGGGTCCCGTGCTCTCCATGCCACTGGAGTCAAGCTATCCTGGCTGATGAGGGGTGAAACCCCGAAACCGGTCCTAGGATGCTTGTTTCCAGTCCAGGGAGGACCTGGCCTGGAAATTCGGGCTGAACTGTCCCCTTGGGCAAAGGGTCAAGATGGATTTGCATATGGCTGGGTTCAAACTGGAATGACATTTTGAGCAAAAAAACAATGGATTTAGGCCCAGATCCCTGTACTGGGGTGAATGTATGACATTGTTCTGCATTCTGTCCATCAATTGTTGTTTTTGCATTTGTCACCGAGAGTGGGACATGTATGCCCAGACGTGGGTCCCGTGCTCTCCATGCCACTCGAGTCAAGCTATCCTGGCTGATGAGGGGTGAAACCCCAAAACCAGTCCTAGGATGCTTCTTTCCAGTCCAGGGAGGACCTGGACTGGGAGTTCGGGCTGGACTGTTCCCATTGGGCAAAGGGTCAAGACTCATTTGCATGTGGCTGGGGTCAAACTGGAATGGCATGATGAGCAAAAAAACGATGAATTTAGGCCCAGATATCTGTACTGGGGTGAATGTATGACATTGTTCTGCATTCTGTCCATCAATTGTTGTTTTTGCATTTGTCACCCCAAGTGGGACGGGTAAGCCCAGACGTGGGTCCAGTGCTCTCCATGCCACTGGAGTCAAGCTATCCTGGCTGATGAGGGGTGAAACCCCGAAACCGGTCCTAGGATGCTTGTTTCCAGTCCAGGGAGGACCTGGCCTGGCAGTTCGGGCTGGACTGTTGCCATTGGGCACAGGGTCAAGACAGATTTCCATATGGCTGGGTTCAAACTGGAATGGCATGGTGAGCAAAAAAACGATGGATTTAGGCCCAGATCTCTGTACTGGGGTGAATGTATGACATTGTTCTGCATTCTGTCCATCAATTGTTGTTTTTGCATTTGTCACCCCGAGTGGGACGGGTAAGCCCAGACTTGGGTCCTGTGCTCTCCATGCCACTGGAGTCAAGCTATCTTGGCTGATGAGGGATGAAACCCCGAAACCGGTCCTAGGATGCTTGTTTCCAGTCCAGGGAGGACCTGGCCTGGCAGTTCAGGCTGGACTGTTCCCATTGGGCACAGGGTCAAGACTGATTTATATATGGCTGCGTTCAAACTGGAATGGCATTTTGAGCAAAAAAACAATGGATTTAGGCCCTGATCCCTGTACTGGGGTGAATGTATGACATTGTTCTGCATTCTGTCCATCAATTGTTGTTTTTGCATTTGTCATCCCTAGTGGGACGGGTATGCCCAGATGTGGGTCCCGTGCTCTCCATGCCACTGGAGTCAAGCTATCCTGGCTGATGAGGGGTGAAACCCCGAAACCGGTCCTAGGATGCTTCTTTCCAGTCCAGGGAGGACCTGGCCTGGCAGATCGGGCTGGACTGTTCCCATTGGGCACAGGGTCAAGACTTATTTGCATATGGCTGGGTTCAAACTGGAATGGCATGGTGAGCAAAAAAACGATGTATTTAGGCCCAGATCTCTGTACTGGGGTGAAATTATGACATTGTTCTACATTCTGTCTATCAATTGTTGGTTTTGCATTTGTCACCCTGATTGGGATGGGTATGCCCAGACATGGGTCCCATGCTCTCCATAACACTGGAGTCAAGCTATCCTGGCTGTTGAGGCGTGAAACCCCGAAACCGGTCCTAGGATGCTTGTTTCTAGCCCACGGAGGACCTGGCCTGGCAGTTTGGGCTGGACTGTTCCCATTGGGCACAGGGTCAAGACGGATTTGCATATGGCTGGGTTCAAACTGGAATCGCATGGCGAGCAAAAAAACGATGGATTTAGGACCAGATCTGTGTACTGGTGTGAATGTATGACATTGTTCTGCATTCTGTCCATCAATTGTTGTTTTTGCATTTGTCACCCGAGTGGGACGGGTATGCCCAGCCGTGGGTCCCGTGCTCTCCATGCCACTGGAGTCAAGCTATCCTGGCTGACGAGGGGTGAAACCCTGAAACCGGTCCTAGGATGCTTGTTTCCAGTCCAGGGAGGACCTGGCCTGGCAGTTCGGGCTGGACTGTTCCCATTGGGCACAGGGTCAAGACTGATTTGCATATGGCTGGGTTCAAACTGGAATGGCATGGTGAGCAAAAAGCGATGGATTTAGGCCCAGATCTCTGTACTGGGGTGAATGTATGACATTGTTCTGCATTCTGTCCATCAATTGTTGTTTTTGCATTTGTCACCCCGAGTGGGACGGGTAAGCCCAGACGTGGGTCCCGTGCTCTCCAGGCCACTGGAGTCAAGCTATCCTGGCTGATGAGGGCTGAAACCCCGAAACAGGTCCTAGGATGCTTGTTTCCAGTCCAGGGAGGACCTGGCCTGGCAGTTCAGGCTGGACTGTTCCCATTGGGCACAGGGTCAAGACTGATTTACATATGGCTGGGCTCAAACTGGAATGGCATTTTGAGCAAAAAAACAATGGATTTAGGCCCAGATCCCTGTACTGGGGTGAATGTATGACATTGTTCTGCATTCTGTCCATCAATTGTTGTTTTTGCATTTGTCACCCCGAGTGGGACGGGTAAGCCCAGACGTGGGTCCCGTGCTCTCCATGCCACTGGAGTCAAGCTATCCTGGCTGATGAGGGGTGAAACCCTGAAACCGGTCCTAGGATGCTTGTTTCCAGTCCAGGGAGGACCTGGCCTGGCAGATCGGGCTGGACTGTTCCCATTGGGCACAGGGTCAAGACTTATTTGCATATGGCTGGGTTCAAACTGGAATGGCATGGTGAGCAAATAAACGATGGATTTAGGCCCACATCTCTGTACTGGGGTGAATGTATGACATTGTTCTGCATTCTGTCCATCAATTGTTGTTTTTGCATTTGTCACCCTGAGTGGGACGGGTATGCCCAGACGTGGGTCCCGTGCTCTCCATGCCACTGGAGTCAAGCTATTCTGGCTGATGTGGGGTGAAACCCCGAAACCAGTCCTAGGATGCTTGTTTCCAGTCCAGGGAGGACCTGGCCTGGCAGTTCGGGCTGAACTGTTCCCATTTGGCACAGGGTCAAGACAGATTTGCATATGACTGGGTTCAAACTGGAATGGCATGGTGAGCAAAAAAACGATGTATTTAGGCCCAGATCTCTGTACTGGGGTGAATGTATGACATTGTTCTGCATTCTGTCCATCAATTGTTGTTTTTGCATTTGTCACCCTGAGTGGGACGGGTATGCCCAGACATGGGTCCCGTGCTCTCCATGCCACTGGAGTCAAGCTATCCTGGCTGATGAGGCGTGAAACCCCGAAACCGGTCCTAGGATGCTTGTTTCTAGTCCAGGGAGGACCTGGCCTGGCAGTTCGGGCTGGACTGTTCCCATTGGGCACAGGGTCAAGACTGATTTGCATATGGCTGGGTTCAAACTGGAATGGCATGGTGAGCAAAAAATCGATGGATTTAGGCCCAGATCTCTGTACTGGGGTGAATGTATGACATTGTTCTGCATTCTGTCCATCAATTGTTGTTTTTGCATTTGTCACCCCGAGTGGGACGGGTATGCCCAGATGTGGGTCCCGTGCTCTCCATGCCACTGGAGTCAAGCTATCCTGGCTGATGAGGGGTGAAACCCTGAAACCGGTCCTAGGATGCTTCTTTCCAGTCCAGGGAGGACCTGGCCTGGCAGTTCGGGCTGGACTGTTCCCATTGGGCACAGGGTCAAGACTGATTTGCATATGGCTGGGTTCAAACTGGAATGGCATGGTGAGCAAATAAACAATGGATTTAGGCCCAGATCTCTGCACTGGGGTGAATGTATGACATTGTTCTGCATTCTGTCCATCAATTGTTGTTTTTGCATTTGTCACCCCGAGTGGGACGGGTATGCCCAGACGTGGGTCCCGTGCTCTCCATGCCACTGGAGTCAAGCTATCCTGGCTGATGAGGGGTGAAACCCCGAAACCGGTCCTAGGATGCTTGTTTCCAGTCCAGGGAGAGACCTGGCCTGGCAGTTCGGGCTGGACTGTTCCCATTGGGCACAGGGTCAAGACTGATTTGCATATGGCTGGGTTCAAACTGGAATGACATGGTGAGCAAAAAAACGATGTATTTAGGCCCAGATCTCTGTACTGGGGTGAATGTATGACATTGTTCTGCATTCTGTCCATCAATTGTTGTTTTTGCATTTGTCACCCCGATTGGGACGGGTATGCCCAGACGTGGGTCCCGTGCTCTCCATGCCACTGGAGTCAAGCTATTCTGGCTGATGAGGGGTGAAACCTCAAAACCGGTCCTAGGATGCTTGTTTCCATTCCAGGGAGGACCTGGCCTGGCAGTTCGGGCTGGACTGTTCCCATTGGGCACAGGGTCAAGACGGATTTGCATATGGCTGGGTTCAAACTGGAATGGCATGGTGAGCAAAAAAACGATGGATTTAGGCCCAGATCTCTGTACTGGGGTGAATGTATGACATTGTTCTGCATTCTGTCCATCAATTGTTTTTTTTGCATTTGTCACCTTGAGTGGGACGGGTATGCCCAGGCGTGGGTCCCGTGCTCTCCATGCCACTGGAGTCAAGCTATCCTGGCTGATGAGGGGTGAAACACCGAAACCGGTCCTAGGATGCTTGTTTCCAGTCCAGGGAGGACCTGGCCTGGCAGTTCGGGCTGGACTGTTCCCATTGGGCACAGGGTCAAGACTGATTTGCATATTGCTGGGTTCAAACTGGAATGGCATGGTGAGCAAAAAGCGATGGATTTAGGCCCAGATCTCTGTACTGGGGTGAATGTATGACATTGTTCTGCATTCTGTCCATCAATTGTTGTTTTTGCATTTGTCACCCCGAGTGGGACGGGTAAGCCCAGACGTGGGTCCCGTGCTCTCCATGCCACTGGAGTCAAGCTATCCTGGCTGATGAGGGGTGAAACCCCGAAACCGGTCCTAGGATGCTTGTTTCCAGTCCTGGGAGGACCTGGCCTGGCAGTTCAGGCTGGACTGTTCCCATTGGGCACAGGGTCAAGACTGATTTACATATGGCTGGGTTCAAACTGGAATGGCATGGTGAGCAAAAAAAACGATGGATTTAGGCCCAGATCCCTGTACTGGGGTGAATGTATGACATTGTTCTGCATTCTGTCCATCAATTGTTGTTTTTGCATTTGTCACCCCGAGTGGGACGGGTATGCCCAGACGTGGGTCCCGTGCTCTCCATGCCACTGGAGTCAAGCTATCCTGGCTGATGAGGGGTGAAACCCCGAAACCAGTCCTAGGATGCTTGTTTCCAGTCCAGGGAGGACCTGGCCTGGCAGATCGGGCTGGACTGTTCCCATTGGGCACAGGGTCAAGACTTATTTGCATATGGCTGGGTTCAAACTGGAATGGTATGGTGAGCAAATAAACAATGGATTTAGGCCCAGATCTCTGTACTGGGGTGAATGTATGACATTGTTCTGCATTCTGTCCATCAATTGTTGTTTTTGCATTTGTCACCCCGAGTGGGACGGGTATGCCCAGACGTGGGTCCCGTGCTCTCCATGCCACTGGAGTCAAGCTATCCTGGCTGATGAGGGGTGAAACCCCGAAACCGGTCCTAGGATGCTTGTTTCCAGTCCAGGGAGGACCTGGCCTGGCAGTTCGGGCTGGACTGTTCCCATTGGGCACAGGGTCAAGACTGATTTGCATATGGCTGGGTTCAAACTGGAATGGCATGGTGAGCAAAAGAACGATGGATTTAGGCCCAGATCTCTGTACTGGGGTGAATGTATGACATTGTTCTGCATTCTGTCCATCAATTGTTGTTTTTGCATTTGTCACCCCGAGTGGGACGGGTATGCCCAGACGTGGGTCCCGTGCTCTCCATGCCACTGGAGTCAAGCTATCCTGGCTGATGAGGGGTGAAACCCCGAAACCAGTCCTAGGATGCTTGTTTCCAGTCCAGGGAGGACCTGGCCTGGCAGTTCAGTGCTGGACTGTTCCCATTGGGCACAGGGTCAAGATTGATTTACATATGGCTGGGCTCAAACTGGAATGGCATTTTGAGCAAAAAAACAATGGATTTAGGCCCAGATCCCTGTACTGGGGTGTATGTATGACATTGTTCTGCATTCTGTCCATCAATTGTTGTTTTTGCATTTGTCACCCTTAGTGGGACGGGTATGCCCAGACGTGGGTCCCGTGCTCTCCTTGCCACTGGAGTCAAGCTATCCTGGCTGATGAGGGGAGAAACCCTGAAACCAGTCCTAGGATGCTTGTTTCCAGTCCAGGGAGGACCTGGCCTGGCAGATCGGGCTGGACTGTTCCCATTGGGCACAGGGTCAAGACTTATTTGCATATGGCTGGGTTCAAACTGGAATGGTATGGTGAGCAAATAAACGATGGATTTAGACCCACATCTCTGTACTGGGGTGAATGTATGACATTGTTCTGCATTCTGTCCATCAATTTTTGTTTTTGCATTTGTCACCCGAGTGGTACGGATATGCCCAGACGTGGGTCCCGTGCTCTCCATGCCACTGGAGTCAAGCTATCCTGGCTGATGAGGGGTGAAACCCCGAAACCGGTCCTAGGATGCTTGTTTCCAGTCCAGGGAGTACCTGGCCTGGCTGTTCGGGCTGGACTGTTCCCATTGGCCACAGGGTCAAGACTGATTTGCATATGGCTGGGTTCAAACTGGAATGGCATGGTGAGCAAAAGAACAATGGATTTAGGCCCAGATCTCTGTACTGGGGTGAATGTATGACATTGTTCTGCATTCTGTCCATCAATTGTTGTTTTTGCATTTGTCACCCCGAGTGGGACGGGTATGCCCAGACGTGGGTCCCGTGCTCTCCATGCCACTGGAGTCAAGCTATCCTGGCTGATGAGTGGTGAAACCCCGAAAGCCAGTCCTAGGATGCTTGTTTCCAGTCCAGGGAGGACCTGGCCTGTCAGTTCGTGCTGGACTGTTCCCATTGGGCACAGGGTCAAGACTGATTTGCATATGGCTGGGTTCAAACTGGAATGGCATTGTGAGCAAAAAAACGATGGATTTAGGCCCAGATCACTGTACTGGGGTGAATGTATGACATTGTTCTGCATTCTGTCCATCAATTGCTGTTTTTGCATTTGTCACCCCGAGTGGGACGGGTATGCCCAGATGTGGGTCCCGTGCTCTCCATGCCACTGGAGTCAAGCTATCCTGGCTGATGAGGGGTGAAACCCCGAAACCGGTCCTAGGATGCTTGTTTCCAGTCCAGGGAGGACCTGGCCTGGCAGTTCAGGCTGGACTGTTCCCATTGGGCAACAGGGTCAAGACTGATTTGCATATGGCTGGGTTCAAACTGGAATGGCATGGTGAGCAAAAGAACGATGGATTTAGGCCCAGATCTCTGTACTGGGGTGAATGTATGACATTGTTCTGCATTCTGTCCATCAATTGTTGTTTTTGCATTTGTCACCCCGAGTGGGACGGGTATGCCCAGACGTGGGTCCCGTGCTCTCCATGACACTGGAGTCAAGCTATCCTGGCTGATGAGGGGTGAAACCCCGAAACCGGTCCTAGGATGCTTGTTTCCAGTCCAGGGAGGACCTGGCCTGGCAGTTCGGGCTGGACTGTTCCCATTGGGCACAGGGTCAAGACTGATTTGCATATGGCTGGGTTCAAACTGGAATGGCATGGTGAGCAAAAAATCGATGGACTTAGGCCCAGATCTCTGTACTAGGGTGAATGTATGACATTGTTCTGCATTCTGTCCATCAATTGTTGTTTTTGCATTTGTCACCCCGAGTGGGACGGGTATGCCCAGATGTGGGTCCGGTGCCCTCCATGCCTCTGGAGTCAAGCTATCCTGGCTGATGAGGGGTGAAACCCTGAAACCTGTCCTAGGATGCTTGTTTCCAGTCCAGGGAGGACCTGGCCTGGCTGTTCGGGCTGGACTGTTCCCATTGGGCACAGGGTCAAGACTGATTTCCATATGGCTGGGTTCAAACTGGAATGGCATTGTGAGCAAAAGAACGATGGATTTAGGCCCAGATCTCTGTACTGGGGTGAATGTATGACATTGTTCTGCATTCTGTCCATCAATTGTTGTTTTTGCATTTGTCACCCCGAGTGGGACGGGTAAGCCCAGACGTGGGTCCCGTGCTCTCCATGCCACTGGAGTCAAGCTATCCTGGCTGATGAGGGGTGAAACCCCGAAACCGGTCCTAGGATGCTTGTTTCCAGTCCAGGGAGGACCTGGCCTGGCAGTTCAGGCTGGACTGTTCCCATTGGGCACAGGGTCAAGACTGATTTACATATGGCTGGGTTCAAACTGGAATGGCATTTTGAGCAAAAAAACGATGGATTTAGGCCCAGATCCCTGTACTGGGGTGAATGTATGACATTGTTTTGCATTCTGTCCATCAATTGTTGTTTTTGCATTTGTCACCCTGAGTGGGACGGGTATGCCCAGACGTGGGTCCCGTGCTCTCCATGCCACTGGAGTCAAGCTATCCTGGCTGATGAGGGGTGAAACCCCGAAACCGGTCCTAGGATGCTCTGTTTCCAGTCCAGGGAGGACCTGGCCTGGCAGATCGGGCTGGACTGTTCCCATTGGGCACAGGGTCAAGACTTATTTGCTTATGGCTGGGTTTAAACTGGAATGGCATGGTGAGCAAATAAACAATGGATTTAGACCCACATCTCTGTACTGGGGTGAATGTATGACATTGTTCTGCATTCTGTCCATCAATTGTTGTTTTTGCATTTGTCACCCGAGTGGGACGGATATGCCCAGACGTGGGTCCAGTGCTCTCCATGCCACTGGAGTCAAGCTATCCTGGCTGATGAGGGGTGAAACCCCGAAACCGGTCCTAGGATGCTTGTTTCCAGTCCAGGGAGGACCTGGCCTGGCAATTCGGGCTGAACCGTCCCCATTGGGCAAAGGGTCAAGACGGATTTGCATATGGCTGGGTTCAAACTGGAATGGCATGGTGAGCAAAAAAACGATGGATTTAGGCCCAGATCTCTGTACTGGGGTGAATGTATGACATTGTTCTACATTCTGTCTATCAATTGTTGTTTTTGCATTTGTCACCCTGAGTGGGATGGGTATGCCCAGACATGGGTCCCGTGCTCTCCATCACACTGGAGTCAAGCTATCCTGGCTGGTGAGGCGTGAAACCCCGAAACCGGTCCTAGGATGCTTGTTTCTAGTCCAGGGAGGACCTGGCCTGGCAGTTCGGGCTGGACTGTTCCCATTGGGCACAGGGTCAAGACTGATTTGCATATGGCTGGGTTCAAACTGGAATGGCATGGTGAGCAAAAAATCGATGGACTTAGGCCCAGATCTCTGTACTGCGGTGAATGTATGACATTGTTCTGCATTCTGTCCATCAATTGTTGTTTTTGCATTTGTCATCCCGAGTGGGACGGGTATGCCCAGATGTGGGTACCGTGCTCTCCATGCCACTGTAGTCAAGCTATCCTGGCTGATGAGGGGTGGAACCCTGAAACCGGTCCTAGGATGCTTGTTTCCAATCCAGGGAGGACCTCGCCTGGCTGTTCGGGCTGGACTGTTCCCATTGGGCACAGGGTCAAGACTGATTTGCATATGGCTGGGTTCAAACTGGAATGGCATGGTGAGCCAAAAAACGATGTATTTAGGCCCAGATCTCTGTACTGGGGTGAATGTCTGACATTGTTCTGCATTCTGTCCATCAATTGTTGTTTTTGCATTTGTCACCCCGAGTGGGACGGGTATGCCCAGACGTGGGTCCCGTGCTCTCCATGCCACTGGAGTCAAGCTATCCTGGCTGATGAGGGGTGAAACCCCAAAACCGGTCCTAGGATGCTTGTTTCCAGTCCAGGGAGGACCTGGCCTGGCAGTTCGGGCTGGACTGTTCCCATTGGGCACAGGGTCAAGACTGATTTGCATATGGCTGGGTTCAAACTGGAATGGCATGGTGAGCAAAAAAACGATGGATTTAGGCCCAGATCTCTGTACTGGGGTGAATGTATGACATTGTTCTGCATTCTGTCCATCAATTGTTGTTTTTGCATTTGTCACCCCGAGTGGGACGGGTATGCCCAGACGTGGGTCCCGTGCTCTCCATGCCACTGGAGTCAAGCTATCCTGGCTGATGAGGGGTGAAACCCCGAAACCGGTCCTAGGATGCTTGTTTCCAGTCCAGGGAGGACCTGGCCTGGCAGTTCAGGCTGGACTGTTCCCATTGGGCACAGGGTCAAGACTGATTTGCATATGGCTGGGTCCAAACTGGAATGGCATTTTGAGCAAAAAAACAATGGATTTAGGCCCAGATCCCTGTACTGGTGTGAATGTATGACATTGTTCTGCATTCTGTCCATCAATTGTTGTTTTTGCATTTGTCACCCCGAGTGGGACGGGTATGCCCAGACGTGGGTCCCGTGCTCTCCATGCCACTGGAGTCAAGCTATCCTGGCTGATGAGGGGTGAAACCCCGAAACCGGTCCTAGGATGCTTCTTTCCAGTCCAGGGAGGACCTGGCCTGGGAGTTCGGGCTGGACTGTTCCCATTGGGCACAGGGTCAAGACTCATTTGCATATGGCTGGGTTCAAACTGGAATGGCATGGTGAGCAAAAAAACGATGGATTTAGGCCCAGATCTCTGTACTGGGGTGAATGTATGACATTGTTCTGCATTCTGTCCATCAATTGTTGTTTTTGCATTTGTCACCCCGAGTGGGACGGGTATGCCCAGACGTGGGTCCCGTGCTCTCCATGCCACTGGAGTCAAGCTATCCTGGCTGAAGAGGGGTGAAACCCTGAAACCGGTCCTAGGATGCTTGTTTCCAGTCCAGGGAGGACCTGGCCTGGCAGTTCGGGCTGGACTGTTGCCATTGGGCACAGGGTCAAGACTGATTTGCATATGGCTGGGTTCAAACTGGAATGGCATGGTGAGCAAAAAAACGATGGATTTAGGCCCAGATCTCTGTACTGGGGTGAATGTATGACATTGTTCTGCATTCTGTCCATCAATTGTTGTTTTTGCATTTGTCACCCTGAGTGGGACGGGTATGCCCAGACGTGGGTCCCGTGCTCTCCATGCCACTGGAGTCAAGCTATCCTGGCTGATGAGGGGTGAAACCCGAAACCGGTCCTAGGATGCTTGTTTCCAGTCCAGGGAGGACCTGGCCTGGCAGTTCGGGCTGGACTGTTTTTATTGGGCACAGGGTCAAGACTGATTTGCATATGGCTGGGTTCAAACTGGAATGGCATTTTGAGCAAAAAAACAATGGATTTAGGCCCAGATCTCTGTACTGGGGTGAATGTATGACATTGTTCTGCATTCTGTCCATCACTTGTTGTTTTTGCATTTGTCACCCCGAGTGGGACAGGTATGCCCAGATGTGGGTCCCGTGCTCTCCATGCCACTGGAGTCAAGCTATCCTGGCTGATGAGGGGTGAAACCCCGAAACCGGTCCTAGGATGCTTGTTTCCAGTCCAGGGAGGACCTGGCCTGGCAGTTCGGGCTGGACTGTTTTTATTGGGCACAGGGTCAAGACTGATTTGCATATGGCTGGGTTCAAACTGGAATGGCATTTTGAGCAAAAAAACAATGGATTTAGGCCCAGATCCCTGTACTGGGGTGAATGTATGACATTGTTCTGCATTCTGTCCATCAATAGTTGTTTTTGCATTTGTCACCCGAGTGGGACGGATATGCCCAGACGTGGGTCCCGTGCTCTCCATGCCACTGGAGTCAAGCTATCCTGGCTGATGAGGGGTGAAACCCCGAAACCGGTCCTAGGATGCTTGTTTCCAGTCCAGGGAGGACCTGGCCTGGCAGTTCGGGCTGAACTGTGGTCATTGGGCACAGGGTCAAGACGGATTTGCATATGGCTGGGTTCAAACTGGAATGGCATGGTGAGCAAAAAAACGATGGATTTAGGCCCAGATCTCTGTACTGGGGTGAATGTATGACATTGTTCTGCATTCTGTCCATCAATTGTTGTTTTTGCATTTGTCACCCTGAGTGGGACGGGTATGCCCAGACATGGGTCCCGTGCTCTCCATGCCACTGGAGTCAAGCTATCCTGGCTGATGAGGGGTGAAACCCCGAAACCGGTCCTAGGATGCTTCTTTCCAGTCCAGGGAGGACCTGGCCTGGCAGTTCGGGCTGGACTGTTCCCATTGGGCACAGGGTCAAGACTGATTTGCATATGGCTGGGTTCAAACTGGAATGGCATGGTGAGCAAAAAAACGATGGATTTAGGCCCAGATCTCTGTACTGGGGTGAATGTATGACATTGTTCTGCATTCTGTCCATCAATTGTTGTTTTTGCATTTGTCACCCCGAGTGGGACGGGTATGCCCAGACGTGGGTCCCGTGCTCTCCATGCCACTGGAGTCAAGCTAACCTGGCTGATGAGGGGTGAAACCCCGAAACCGGTCCTAGGATGCTTGTTTCAGTCCAGGGAGGACCTGGCCTGGCAGTTCGGGCTGGACTGTTCCCATTGGGCACAGGGTCAAGACTGATTTGCATATGGCTGGGTTCAAACTGGAATGGCATGGTGAGCAAAAAACAATGGATTTAGGCCCAGATCTCTGTACTGGGGTGAATGTATGACATTGTTCTGCATTCTGTCCATCAATTGTTGTTTTTGCATTTGTCACCCCGAGTGGGACGGGTATGCCCAGACGTGGGTCCCGTGCTCTCCATGCCACTGGAGTCAAGCTATCCTGGCTGATGAGGGGTGAAACCCCGAAACCGGTCCTAGGATGCTTGTTTCCAGTCCAGGGAGGACCTGGCCTGGCAGTTCGGGCTGGACTGTTCCCATTGGGCACAGGGTCAAGACTGATTTGCATATGGCTGGGTTCAAACTGGAATGGCATGGTGAGCAAAAAACGATGGATTTAGGCCCAGATCTCTGTACTGGGGTGAATGTATGACATTGTTCTGCATTCTGTCCATCAATTGTTGTTTTTGCATTTGTCACCCCGAGTGGGACGGGTATGCCCAGACGTGGGTCCCGTGCTCTCCATGCCACTGGAGTCAAGCTATCCTGGCTGATGAGGGGTGAAACCCCGAAACCGGTCCTAGGATGCTTGTTTCCAGTCCAGGGAGGACCTGGCCTGGCAGTTCGGGCTGGACTGTTCCCATTGGGCACAGGGTCAAGACTTATTTGCATATGGCTGGGTTCAAACTGGAATGGCATGGTGAGCAAATAAACAATGGATTTAGACCCAGATCTCTGTACTGGGGTGAATGTATGACATTGTTCTGCATTCTGTCCATCAAATGTTGTTTTTGCATTTGTCACCCCAAGTGGGACGGCTATGCCCAGACGTGGGTCCCGTGCTCTCCATGCCACTGGAGTCAAGCTATCCTGGCTGATGAGGGATGAATCCCCGAAACAGGTCCTAGGATGCTTGTTTCCAGTCCAGGGAGTACCTGGCCTGGCAGTTCGGGCTGGACTGTTCCCATTGGGCACAGGGTCAAGACGGATTTGCATATGGCTGGGTTCAAACTGGAATGGCATGGCGAGCAAAAAAACCGATGGATTTAGGTCCAGATCTCTGTACTGGGGTGAATGTATGACATTGTTCTGCAGTCTGTCCATCAATTGTTGTTTTTGCATTTGTCACCCGAGTGGGACGGGTATGCCCAGACTTGGGTCCCGTGCTCTCCATGCCACTGGAGTCAAGCTATCCTGGCTGATGAGGGGAGAAACCCCGAAACCGGTCCTAGGATGCTTGTTTCCAGTCCAGGGAGGACCTGGCCTGGCAGTTAGGACTGGACTGTTCCCATTGGGCACAGGGTCAAGACTGATTTACATATGGCTGGGTTCAAACTGGAATGGCATTTTGAGCAAAAAAATGATGGATTTAGGCCCAGATCCCTGTACTGGGGTGAATGTATGACATTGTTCTGCATTCTGTCCATCAATTGTTGTTTTTGCATTTGTCACCCCGAGTGGGACGGGTATGCCCAGACGTGGGTCCCGTGCTCTCCATGCCACTGGAGTCAAGCTATCCTGGCTGATGAGGGGTGAAACCCTGAAACCGGTCCTAGGATGCTTGTTTCCAGTCCAGGGAGGACCTGGCCTGGCAGATCGGGCTGGACTGTTCCCATTGGGCACAGGGTCAAGACTTATTTGCATATGGCTGGGTTCAAACTGGAATTGCATGGTGAGCAAAAAAACGATAGATTTAGACCCACATCTCTGTACTGGGGTGAATGTATGACATTGTTCTGCATTCTGTCCATCAATTGTTGTTTTTGCATTTGTCACCCTGAGTGGGACGGGTAAGCCCAGACGTGGGTCCTGTGCTCTCCATGCCACTGGAGTCAAGCTATCCTGGCTGATGAGGGGTGAAACCCCGAAACCGGTCATAGGATGCTTGTTTCCAGTCCAGGGAGGACCTGGCCTGGCAGTTCAGGCTGGACTGTTCCCATTGGGCACAGGGTCAAGACTGATTTACATATGGCTGGGTTCAAAGTGGAATGGCATGGTGAGCAAAAAAACGATGGATTTATGCCCTGATCTCTGTACTGGGGTGAATGTATGACATTGTTCTGCATTCTGTCCATCAATTGTTGTTTTTGCATTTGTCACCCTGAGTGGAACGGGTAAGCCCAGACGTGGGTCCTGTGCTCTCCATGCCACTGGAGTCAAGCTATCCTGGCTGATGAGGGGTGAAACCCCAAAACCGGTCCTAGGATGCTTGTTTCCAGTCCAGGGAGGACCTGGTCTGGCAGTTCAGGCTGGACTGTTCCCATTGGGTAATGGGTCAAGACTGATTTGCATATGGCTGGGTACAAACTGCAATGGCATGGTCAGCAAAAAAATGATGGATTTAGCCCTAGATCCCTGTACTGGGGTAAATGTATGACATTGTTCTGCATTCTGTCCATCAATTGTTTTTTGCATTTGTCACCCCGAGTGGGACGGGTATGCCCAGACTTGGGTACCGTACTCTCCATGCCACTGGAGTCAAGCCTATCCTGGCTGATGATGGGTGAAACCCTGAAACCGGTCCTAGGATGCTTGTTTCCAGTCAGGGAGGACCTGGCCAGGCAGTTCGGGCTGGACTGTTCCCATTGGGCAAAGGATCAAGACTGATTTGCATATGGCTGGGTTCAAACTGGAATGGCATGGTGAGCAAAAAAACTATGGATTTAGGCCCAGATCTCTGTATTGGGGTGAATGTATGACATTCTTCTGCATTCTGTCCATCAATTGTTGTTTTGGCATTTGTCACCCCGAGTTGGACGGGTATGCCCAGATGTGGGTCCCGTACTCTCTATGTCACTGGAGTCAAGCTATCTTGGCTGATGAGGGGTGAAACCCCGAAACCGGTCCTAGGATGCTTGTTTCCAGTCCAGGGAGGACCTGGCCTGGTAGTTAGGACTGGACTGTTCCCATTGGGCACAGGGTCAAGACTGATTTGCATTTGGCTGGGTTCAAACTGGAATTGCATGGTGAGCAAAAAAAAACATGAATTTAGGCCCAGATCTCTGTACTGGGGTGAATGTATGACATTGTTCTGCATTCTGTCCATCAACTGTTGTTTTTGCATTTGTCACCCCGAGTGGGACGGGTAAGCCCAGACGTGGGTCACGTGCTCTCCATGCCACTGGAGTCAAGCTATCCTGGCTGATGAGGGGTGAAACCCTGAAACGGTCCTAGGATGCTTGTTTCCAGTCCAGGGAGGACCTGGCCTGGCAGTTCAGGCTGGACTGTTCCCATTGGGCACAGGGTCAAGACTGATTTACATATGGCTGGGTTCAAACTGGAATGGCATTTTGAGCAAAAAAACAATGGATTTAGGCCCAGATCCATGTACTGGGGTGAATGTATGACATTGTTCTGCATTCTGTCCATCAATTGTTGTTTTTGCATTTGTCACCCCGAGTGGGATGGGTATGCCCAGACATGGATCCCGTGCTCTCTATAACACTGGAGTCAAGCGATCCAGGCTGTTGAGGGGTGAAACCCCGAAACCGGTCCTAGGATGCTTGTTTCTAGTCCAGGGAGGACCTGGCCTGGCAGTTCGGGCTAGACTGTTCCCATTGGGCACAGGGTCAAGACTGATTTGCATATGGCTGGGTTCAAACTGGAATGGCATGGTGAGCAAAAAATCGATGGACTTAGGGCCAGATCTCTGTACTGGGGTGAATGTATGACATTGTTCTGCATTCTGTCCATCAATTGTTGTTTTTGCATTTGTCACCCCGAGTGGGACGGGTATGCCCAGATGTAGGTACCGTGCTCTCCATGCCACTGGAGTCAAGCTATCCTGGCTGATGAGGGTGAAACCCTAAAACCGGTCCTAGGATGCTTGTTTGCAGTCCAGGGAGGACCTGGCCTGGCTGTTCGGGCTGGACTGTTCCCATTGGGCCCAGGGTCAAGACTTATTTGCATATGGCTGGGTTTAAACTGGAATGGCATGGTGAGCAAATAAACGATGGATTTAGACCCACATCTCTGTACTGGGGTGAATGTATGACATTGTTCTGCATTCTGTCCATCAATTGTTGTTTTTGCATTTGTCACCCGAGTGGGACGGATATGCCCAGACGTGGGTCCAGTGCTCTCCATGCCACTGGAGTCAAGCTATCCTGGCTGATGAGGGGTGAAACCCCAAAACCGGTCCTAGGATTCTTGTTTCCAGTCCAGGGAGGACCTGGCCTGGCAATTCGGACTGAACTGTCCCCATTGCGCAAAGGGTCAAGACGGATTTGCATATGGCTGGGTTCAAACTGGAATGGCATGGTGAGCAAACAAAACGATGGCTTTAGGCCCAGATCTCTGTACTGGGGTGAATGTGTGACATTGTTCTACATTCTGTCTATCAATTGTTGTTTTTGCATTTGTCACCCTGAGTGGGATGGGTATGCCAAGACATGGGTCCCGTGCTCTCCATCACACTGGAGTCAAGCTATCCTGGCTGGTGAGGCGTGAAACCCGAAACTGGTCCTAGGATGCTTGTTTCTAGTCCAGGGAGGACCTGGCCTGGCAGTTCGGGCTGGACTGTTTCCATTGGGCACAGGGTCAAGACTGATTTGCATTTGGCTGGGTTCAAACTGGAATGGCATGGTGAGCAAAAATCGATGGACTTAGGCCCAGATCTCCGTACTGCGGTGAATGTATGACATTGTTCTTCATTCTGTCCATCAATTGTTGTTTTTGCATTTGTCACCCCAAGTGGGACGGCTATGCCCAGACGTGTGTCCCGTGCTCTCCATGCCACTGGAGTCAAGCTATCCTGGCTGATGAGGGATGAATCCCCGAAACAGGTCCTAGGATGCTTGTTTCCAGTCCAGGGAGGACCTGGCCTGGCAGTTCGGGCTGGACTGTTCCCATTGGGCACAGGGTCAAGACGGATTTGCATATGGCTGGGTTCAAACTGGAATCGCATGGCGAGCAAAAAAACGATGGATTTAGGTCCAGATCTCTGTACTGGGGTGAATGTATGACATTGTTCTGCAGTCTGTCCATCAATTGTTGTTTTTGCATTTGTCACCCGAGTGGGACGGGTATGCCCAGACTTGGGTCCCGTGCTCTCCATGCCACTGGAGTCAAGCTATCCTGGCTGATGAGGGGTGAAACCCCGAAACCGGTCCTAGGATGCTTGTTTCCAGTCCAGGGAGGACCTGGCCTGGCAGTTAGGACTGGACTGTTCCCATTGGGCACAGGGTCAAGACTGATTTGCTGGGTTCAAACTGGAATGGCATGGTGAGCAAAAAAACGATGAAGTTAGGCCCAGATCTCTGTACTGGGGTGAATGTATGACATTGTTCTGCATTCTGTCCATCAATTGTTGTTTTTGCATTTGTCACCCTGAGTGGGACGGGTAAGCCCAGACGTGGGTCCTGTGCTCTCCATGCCACTGGAGTCAAGCTATCCTGGCTGATGAGTGGTGAAACCCCGAAACCGGTCCTAGGATGCTTGTTTCCAGTCCAGGGAGGACCTGGCCTGGCAGTTCAGGCTGGACTGTTCCCATTGGGCACAGGGTCAAGACTGATTTACATATGGCTGGGTTCAAACTGGAATGGCATTTTGAGCAAAAAAACAATGGATTTAGGCCCAGATCCCTGTACTGGGGTGAATGTATAACATTGTTTTGCTTTCTGTCCATCAATTGTTGTTTTTGCATTTGTCACCCCGAGTGGGACGGGTATGCCCAGACGTGGGTCCCGTGCTCTCCATGCCACTGGAGTCAAGCTATCCTGGCTGATGAGGGGTGAAACCCTGAAACCGGTCCTAGGATGCTCTTTTCCAGTCCAGGGAGGACATGGCCTGGCAGATCGGGCTGGACAGTTCCCATTGGGCCCAGGGTCAAGACTTATTTGCATATGGCTGGGTTTAAACTGGAATGGCATGGTGAGCAAATAAACGATGGATTTAGACCCACATCTCTGTACTGGGGTGAATGTATGACATTGTTCTGCATTCTGTCCATCAATTGTTGTTTTTGCATTTGTCACCCGAGTGGGACGGATATGCCCAGACGTGGGTCCAGTGCTCTCCATGCCACTGGAGTCAAGCTATCCTGGCTGATGAGGGGTGAAACCCCAAAACCGGTCCTAGGATTCTTGTTTCCAGTCCAGGGAGGACCTGGCCTGGCAATTCGGGCTGAACTGTCCCCATTGCGCAAAGGGTCAAGACGGATTTGCATATGGCTGGGTTCAAACTGCAATGGCATGGTGAGCAAACAAAACGATGGCTTTAGGCCCAGATCTCTGTACTGGGGTGAATGTGTGACATTGTTCTACATTCTGTCTATCAATTGTTGTTTTTGCATTTGTCACCCTGAGTGGGATGGGTATGCCAAGACATGGGTCCCGTGCTCTCCATCACACTGGAGTCAAGCTATCCTGGCTGGTGAGGCGTGAAACCCCGAAACCGGTCCTAGGATGCTTGTTTCTAGTCCAGGGAGGACCTGGCCTGGCAGTTCGGGCTGGACTGTTTCCATTGGGCACAGGGTCAAGACTGATTTGCATATGGCTGGGTTCAAACTGGAATGGCATGGTGAGCAAAAATCGATGGACTTAGGCCCAGATCTCCGTACTGCGGTGAATGTATGACATTGTTCTTCATTCTGTCCATCAATTGTTGTTTTTGTATTTGTCACCCCGAGTGGGACGGGTATGCCAAGATGTAGGTACCGTGCTCTCCATGCCACTGGAGTCAAGCTATCCTGGCTGATGAGGGGTGAAACCCTGAAACCTGTCCTAGGATGCTTGTTTCCAGTCCAGGGAGGACCTGGCCTGGCTGTTCGGGCTGGACTGTTCCCATTGGGCACAGGGTCAAGACTGATTTGCATATGGCTGGGTTCAAACTGGAATGGCATGGTGAGCAACAGAACAATGGATTTAGGCCCTGATCTCTGTACTGGGGTGAATGTATGACATTGTTCTGCATTCTGTCCATCACTTGTTGTTTTTGCATTTGTCACCCCGAGTGAGACGGGTATGCCCAGACGTGGGTCCCCTGGTCTCCATGCCATTGGAGTCAAGCTATCCTGGCTGATGAGGGGTGAAACCCCAAAACCAGTCCTAGGTTGCTTGTTTCCAGTCCAGGGAGGACCTGGCCTGGCAGTTCGTGCTGGACTGTTCCCATTGGGCACAGGGTCAAGACTGATTTGCATATGGCTGGGTTCAAACTGGAATGGCATGGTGAGCCAAAAAACGATGTATTTAGGCCCAGATCTCTGTACTGGGGTGATTGTATGACATTGTTCTGCATTCTGTCCATCAATTGTTGTTTTTGCATTTGTCACCCCGAGTGGGACGGGTAAGCCCAGACGTGGGT